>RQOL01000828.1:893153-1339163 GCA_013076295.1 Sanderia malayensis
AATTTTCTGCAACAAACAAAAATGTGGTATTTATTATGTATGATTTATTTCATCATTCATTTTTTATCAACATGTAGTCTGCAGAAGGGTAATTATGTGATACGCCAGGGGTAAATAAAAACATGATATTTTTATTTTCTAGAATGTATCCAGTGATTAATGTCACATATCATACTCCCAATCACGCATCAGATATGTCAATTGTTATGCCTGGTGAAAGAATTTACAATGAGAAACCAGATATTGGCACATTTTCAGATCTGCCAGGTAATACTGAAATTTGGGATCTCATGCAAAGAAAATAACTCATTTCAAACCAAGCACATCATTGTGTCAAGAAAAGTGTGTGCCTCTTGTTTTTTAATGGACACTCTGTTTTATATACCCTGATGTGCCCATACTGCTAACACCATTTGCTGATACTTGAATTTATCTTCTGTTGCTAATGTTTCATTCTTCTCCAAATATTACTGTCACAATAATTTTGATTGCTTGACTTGATTCTCTTGACGAATACTAATGCATTTTTATTGATTAGTCTTACTGTTTTGTCAGATAAACCAAAAGAAGGCTGTCCCATCCAAGGGTTAGATGAAAGATTTGGCTTTTGGCCACTTAAAGATGAAGAAAAATGTGAGTTCTATCACTCCCTAAACTCAGGGATGTGCTATTGGAATTATATGGTTAGTTGTTTTGTAAAGTAGTTAAAAATGCATGGTCAGTTACATAATTGAAAACAGTCTTGAAACCTGTTGTGCTGATATGTGAGAAGATGAGATATACATACAATGCATAGGGACCATATACATCAGTGGCTTAACAGGCTAAAGTTACCGTTAGTTCACAAACTAAGGGTGCCAAACCCTTACAGACCCCAGAAAAATATTTCTCTTGCTGTTTTACTTAAAGCAAGTATTGCTGGCCTGATAATCGTGTGAAGATGTCTAAAGCTTTCTTGAAATGTCAGTTGTGATGATGTCTGTATTTTTTACTGATGACCTTGGGGCCCCAAACTGAAAAAACCTTAAATATAGACCTTAAAACGAAGACAAATGGGAGTTCTTAAATTTAATTGGTTTAGATTTTACTGTTAAGATCTTCAATTTTCTTCTCCAGTTTGGTTTATTCGCACATGGCTGAAAGATCAGAGATTGTCTGATGCGCTACAGTCAGACCAATATCCTGCGCATAGAGTATATCACCTTGAATGCGATCCTCGTGGCATTTTTCAAAGCAGGGATGAGAAATTAGTGTACCATGAAGGTTATTTGTCCTTAAATCTAAGGCAAATGTTTGCTATTCAAAAGAAGATTCACTCAAGAGAAGAAGAATATTACTTCTTGAAGGCTGTGACAAGTCCTGGATTTAGCAATTCAAGGTTTCACAAGGGCATATATGAATTTGAGTGCTGTTTCTGTGAAAAAATTCATCAGACATGGTTGCTGTACTCACATGTTTATGAGCCTGACAAATTAGATTAGAATTTTCCTGTTTGATTTGATAATCCGATAAATGAGATAATTTGTAATAATAATAATAATATTAATAATAATAATAATATTTGTGATAACTGTATAATGTGAGATAATTTTCCACTAGTGGCATACCATAATTATGATATTCGAGCCTGGACTGTATAATCTGAATCAATCTTACTTATGGAAAAATAAAGCTTAAGTTTTTTCTGCCTACTTTTCTGTGGCAAAAAAGACACATCTTAACCCATCTTAACAACGAACATACTAATGATTCAGACATCATCAACAATTGCATGTCAGCCTAATTGCAATTTTTTCTAACCTTATTTTGTAAATTAAAAAATTTACATTGTACTTGATAAAGAGTTACAGTAACCCAGAAACTTTGTACGAAATTTTTGTTTTCCTGGTATTCTGGTATAGGTCTCTTTTTGCTCTATGTTCGTCGTTTTTCTGTAAAAAATTTAACAAATGGATTTTCTGTGATAAAACGTCATCCACGATGGAACTAACCAGCATCATATGGCATCATATCCCTTTACTACTTCATGAATTATGGATATGCAATATTTCCCCTTAAAGATGTATCCAAAATATAGATATAAACATCTAAAATACAAAACCAAGCAAAACATTTGCCTGGGGGGCCGGGGTGATTTTTAACTGATTTTTTTCACAAATAGACTTTGCCCTCTGAAGACAAGCAGCGTGAAGCAAAATAATGATCATCCGGCCTAAATAAAAGCTTACCTAAAACGCTTCAAAAACATGTCCTACTTGACCATACTAAGGTATCGAATTCCACAAAAAGAAGCTTTTCCATAATCAATTAGGCCCAATTTTTCTCTGATTTCAAAAAAATGACGCATCAGCAGACAAAAAGTGAAATAACTTCGCCTTAGATTAGATGAACACTAAATGCTCAGCCATACTTTTTCCAACTTGTTGAAGCTAACGCTAAAAAGTATAGCTGAGGATAAGGTTAACCACTTGTCATATGATCGAAAATTAATTTTTTCTTTGTGTTGTTCCAGAACAATATTATGAAATAAAAGGATATATACCCTGTTAGGGTTGCTCACATTGATATGACGGGAAATTACATATTTTGAAAATGTTGCTCCGTTTTACTGTAAAAAGTTTTAAAAATGGATTTTCTGTGATAAAACGTTATCTACGATGGAACTAACCAGCATCATATATACCCTATTAGGGTTGCGCACATTGATATGACGGGAAATTACATATTTTGAAAATGTTGCTCCCTTTTACTGTAAACAGTTTTAAAAATGGATTTTCTGTGATAAAACGTTATCCACGATGGAACTAACCAGCATCATATATACCCTGCTAGGGTTGCGCACATTGATATGACGGGAAATTACATATTTTGAAAATGTTGCTCCGTTTTACTGTAAAAAGTTTTAAAAATGGATTTTCTGTGATAAAACGTTATCCACGATGGAACTAACCAGCATCATATATACCCTATTAGGGTTGCTCACATTGATTTGACGGGAAATTACATATTTTGAAAATGTTGCTCCGTTTTACTGTAAAAAGTTTTAAAAATGGATTTTCTGTGATAAAACGTTATCCACGATGGAACTAACCAGCATCATATATACCCTGTTAGGGTTGCTCACATTGATATGACGGGAAATTACATATTTTGAAAATGTTGCTCCGTTTTACTGTAAAAAGTTTTAAAAATGGATTTTCTGTGATAAAACGTTATCTACGATGGAACTAACCAGCATCATATATACCCTATTAGGGTTGCGCACATTGATATGACGGGAAATTACATATTTTGAAAATGTTGCTCCCTTTTACTGTAAACAGTTTTAAAAATGGATTTTCTGTGATAAAACGTTATCCACGATGGAACTAACCAGCATCATATATACCCTGTTAGGGTTGCTCACATTGATATGACGGGAAATTACATATTTTGAAAATGTTGCTCCGTTTTACTGTAAAAAGTTTTAAAAATGGATTTTCTGTGATAAAATGTTATCTACGATGGAACTAACCAGCATCATATATACCCTATTAGGGTTGCGCACATTGATATGACGGGAAATTACATATTTTGAAAATGTTGCTCCCTTTTACTGTAAACAGTTTTAAAAATGGATTTTCTGTGATAAAACGTTATCCACGATGGAACTAACCAGCATCATATATACCCTGTTAGGGTTGCTCACATTGATTTGACGGGAAATTACATATTTTGAAAATGTTGCCGGGTTTCTTACGGATTCTGTTTTCTGTGTATGCAGCAGTCTCTTACAGATGAAAGTTTAATTAATGCCAAAACAGGTAACTGACACTTTCCTTCAATACAATCAATGTTTACAATAGTTTATCTGTTAAAATAGACATACCGAGTAAAAAAAGTAAATTTCTCGAGGCTATGTTTCATTTGTAAAGATTGTTGATACTCACGGTTTTTTATCATTCAGTTTGGAGAACTGAAAGCTTCTTGAACAATATTGACTTGAGTGCTGCGTTTGTTATAAAGGAGCTTCTTTGGATGGTACATATATACCCTATCAGGAATGATTCAAAGAAACGAGGCAATCATAGTAATAAAAACAATAACAACAGATTTATATATTTATAATTGGCTTCTACATGGAGATAGCTAGTATAAGACCAACTAACGTTACAAAAATACTTAGAAAGAATAAGAAACCCTGTCTGCAAAAGTGATACTTCTATTTACTTATCCAAAATTTTCCATTCAAAAAACAACATAATCTGTTTTATCTCATGTAAACTCAGTTCAGTTACTTCAAATTTATATGGATGTTCCATCGAAGCACTTTTTAAACGCAAAATTTAGAAAATACATGAGCATGGGCTAGAAACCGTTTGAAAAGATATTGTTTCAAGTATCGAGATTCTGTAAGATGAAGAGGTGATCAATACTTTCAGTAGTTCAAAGTCCATATTCTAGTTCGACAGACATGAAAGGTCATATATATTTTACTTCTCAATCATTATCAATATTTGAATCGTTACTTATAAATTGTTCATCACTGTCAGTGTCATCTTCGTTTTCATTGATAAAATCGTTATCAGTTTCACTATCAGAACTTTCCTCACTGAAGTATTGACGAGATAGAAGCTTGATCTCACGTGTGAATGAGCTCGGGAGATTTTCGGTAGGTCCTTCCGAACAGGAAGAAACTTCGGCAAATATCTTTTTGAACCAGAACATTCCGTCGGATATTTTCTGCGCAGCAAATGCACGTCCCCGTGACAATACAGCGTGAATTCCAGAAAGCACATCCTTTCGCAAATCAGCTGGCTGGTAGCGCATCTGTAAGGAAAATCGTGATACAGCCTTAAGTCTTTATTACTAATTTGGTTTTAAGGATTTTTTGCAGTTGGGTATTTGGCTCTGTTTTGCACTCGTTTTCGTCAAACGGATTTATTTCAACTGATACTACATTTTGCACACCTTGAAAAATTGATTCCTATACAGCAAAAGGAAAACACTGGAACCTTTTATTGATGAAATAGTTTACGCAAGAATGAAGTGTGCACGCATAAAATAGAACAGTAATTATAGATTACAAAAAGTTATAGTAAGTAAATCTTTACCTTGTTGTCCTCTTGATGATTGTCCTTATTCGAGTCACTACCTAAACAGTTCCCTGAAAGATAGTAACAAGTGCCAATTACTGAAAGAGTAGCTAATATATTTTTATCAATTTCAAAATAAGGCAATACACTTCACTTTTAAAGACAGAATTTACAGTTGAATCCTACACATGAAATTTACTCACAAAGACCTTCGGCAATATCACGTTGCTCTTTCTCCAGATTTGGCATAACTACATCTTTATAATATGATAGATAGCTGTGCATTTCTTTGATGATTATATTTTTCTCCTCTGACAGGCGATCACGAACCAGACACCATTGCACAATCAATCGCTTATCCGCGATGTCAACTGTACAAAAAACAAAATAATAACACAAATAACAAAAATAATAAAATGCTGTTTGTAAAAACAGCACAGCAACCAAACTTGACACTGCAATTTTTAGGACCAACAGAACACCATAAATACGACAAAGCAGCTTAATCATAATATTGCACTCTTATGATCAAGCTGCTATGTCATTTCTTTATGGTGTAGGTGTACAATTTATCACCAACTTTCGCTCCCCAAAAAGTCAACAAAGATGCTCTTTTGTCGCAATAATTAGCATTGGTTGAAAAGTAAAAGCACTGAAATGTATAGTAAAAACGTTTAATCCAGCTTGAACCAATTATAGGTAAAGCAAACATAAATCTTCAAAAGACGTTACCATTTCCTGAAAGTTCGTGTACTCTTCTCCAGGGGAAATTTCCAGCTAGAATGTCCTCTTTAATCTTCTTCGTCATTACAGAACAAGGGTCATTTAACTGCAAGCAAGATTCGTATGAATCGATACAAAGCGATAAAGTTGCTTTTTCTTTTGAGATCAGTTTTCTCAAGACATGTCTCCATTTACTCCTGTCTAAACAAGAAGAGGAAAAGTACTTACGACACATGACAAACCAAAAACGTAAATGCTCCAGTCCCAGCGTTTAGATTCAAACTGTTACATGAATAAATCTGGGTGGGAAAGGGACCAAAACTATAATAATACAGGGAAAAGACTTCATGTGATAATGAATGTCACAAAATTATTCAAATCAGTAGATGCATCCGCAGAAGATGGTGGCTATTTCTAATTTTCGTTTTTCATTAAGGTTTTCTGAAGAAAGCTCTAGGAATAATTTCCCTAGTAACGTATTGAATTCTAGCAAGTAAGAGAATTGCTTTCAAAGCTCCCCAATAAAAACAAAGAGCTGACAAAACGGTGACCAACTTTGCAAAGGTGTCTATTTAATCGAAAAATTAGTTTGGCTTCATACCAGCAATCTTTTTTATCAAGAACGAATAATGCGACATATTGTAGCACATCTTCTCAATTTGTCTTTTGACCATGTCAATGATGCACATTATGAGTTCTCCATGTGCTGTATGGAAGCTGTCATCAAATGAATAGTATTTCTCACTTAATTGAGTCAAACGCGATACTCTTCCAGTTTTTGAAGATGGAATATCTTTAAAACGTAATTTGGAGATAAGAGGGACAGGCAACTGCTGAAGTTCCGGCAAAACTTGCACTTGTTGGTCTTCTTTCGACATCGCAGCTAGCAGGATGTATTCAGCCTTTTCACTTAACGTTGCATCCGTTTCTACTGAGTGATCCACTGAAAAAAAAATGAATTACTCTTATTACTATTATAAGTAATAAAACAATATAGGCATCAAAGATCAAAAGGCTCAATTCAGACACAATTCAGTGTGATTACCAGATGCCAAAAGCTTTATCTCTTCTATCCAAGAATGTACTTCCGCATCAGTTTCAGTTATACTCATTTCTTTAAAAGAACTCTCTATCTTTTCGGAGACAATCAGCAGCTCTTTGTTGGTCTACAAAAAAGGTCGTTAAACTCCTTAAAACAGTTCAAGTAACACAGTCCTTCATTTACAATTTTAACCGAAAGGAAACGCAGAAACAAGGTGTAACTATTCAATCATAATACTTAATCTTTTGAACTCGCGTTGAGTCAATTATGAAATCATGATTAAGTATATTTTGCAGCTTGAAAATATATTTATAAGCAATATAATAAATTGTACTAAAACCGCTCTTAATACGGAAGTACCAAAATTGCATCATCTTATAAATCAATTAATTTCAATTACAAGCAATTTTGTCAAAATGCTGCCAGGAAGCTCACCTTAAGGTAGCGGGTGCAGAGGTCTTTTGGTAGTTTCAATATTTTTCTTTTATTCCAGGCCATCATGAACTCTGTCAATGCTTCTTCTCTGTCTAAAAATGTATGAACAATATTTGATATTTCCGAAAGAATAAATAAGGTTATGTGCATATACTATCAAAAATAACGTGACGCACAAATTTTTTCAATAAAGTTTTTCATTTTCGATTCATACTTTCTCAGATCGCTATTTTCATTCCATGCTGACAGGAATTGCATGGTTGACGCAAATTGAAGTTACAATTCTCGCACAGGGGATCGTTAAAACATTAGGAAATAAACGCAAAACAGTAATGCTGAAAAGCATTCTACAATTCACTGAAAAGCAATAAAGATGTAACGAAGATTATTGGCATACTGAGCCAAAAAAATTTAGAATGCTGAAGCATCTAGACAGAATATGAGCGATGTTGCAGAGTCTTGTAAGAAAAAAACAAACCAAATATTAAATTCTTTAGGTTTATCTTCAGTGTTATGGTAAATGCAAACAAAAGCACCTCTAGATTCACTTACTTTCTGGCAGCATATGCTTTGTTGTGCTTCCTGTTCTCGATAAATAGCCGTTGACCTGTTCTGTTTCCTCTCCAGTAGATCTGCCCGCCCCAGTTTGCCATTCACCATCCCAGAGAACCTAGTTCAAGAAAATATAAAGATCATATGAATTCTAAAATGACAGCGCCAGCTAAGCTTCCCAGTGAACTACATAACCACCATCTAATTGCTGTCACCTTGTTATAACCAAAATAAATCGACAGATAAGACTGTTGTCAAAAAATATTACGAAAACTGTGGCATTGGGCAACTATGTATAGATCTCTAGCTTATCTATAATAACTTAAAGGTTGCATACCAAATCTTCAGTTTTGAAAAAATTACTCCTCTCAATGCATTCTTCACATACACGAAAGACACACAAAACTGTGCTAAATTAAAACAGTAGCCTACCTGACAGGAAGGAGCGTGTCCTTTTGCATGCATGATTGACAGGGCTGGCTTCATTTTTCCAGCTACTTCAGGTGCAACCTTCAGAACCCATGGCCAATATTTGCACACAACATCACAAAAGAAAAATTCCACATTTCTTGGAAGCAAGAAGCTTTTCTGCAAGAACAATGCATAACCATACAGCTCTCCTTGAAACATATTGACGGCTCTCTGACCAATGCTGTGGCGACATGAGACAATGTCTAGTCCAGTTTCATCAAGTGTTGAACGCTTGCGACCAATATTTGATGCCGCCTTCCAAGATGAGCTGCCGCAATCCTTATCACTGCTCTCCTGAAAGAAGAAAATCGTTATTTGAGGATTACTACGTTTTTTCACATGAATTATAAATAGTACCATAAGTATGGCAAACATTGTTACAAGAAGTAAAACAAACACCATTCAACATATTAAAGAAGATAGCGCAAGAGTAGGATTCATTTCTCCAAATAATAAATAGGTTAGAAACACATACACAGAAATGGAGACATCACTTAGGATTTCACTTACACAACAATAACACTTACACTAATAAAAGATTAAACAAGTAAAATGATTCTGTTGATGATGGTTAGGTCCCTTCATTGATCTCTCTCGATCATGATAAACCAGGTTTTTATCAAAAACATATAGATTTGCTTTTTTCCAACGTTTTTTCCGTTATACTAACAACCTAAGGGGACCATTATGGAAATAAGGTTAGCTTGACCTTTTAATGCTATTCCTGCCACTGTAATTAGGGGTGTTTTACTGTACATTTTTAACCTTGTATATTGTATTGTATCTGTTTTTACCTAATCTGTTTTGTAAAACTTGTAAATAGTGGCAAATGATACGTAGATACATACATACATATGTTGTGTTTATTGTACTATCACACATAATATGATCACCTTAGCATTCACTCCTCCCCTGTATTGGTATGTCTCATTCAAGAATTCGAGGACACTGTCATTTTCTTCAATAAAGGCATTTCCATAGTAGTTCTCGTTTCTTTTCCTGATAAACGAAATATATGTTGTATTAAGCAAACAGTTACATCAGGCATTATGCGGTTGTTTGTACAACCTAGCGTGAAACCAAACGCATATTAAAGTAAAAATGAATTTTTATTTCATGCAGAATCAGAAAAGTATAAACAATAAAATGACCTGCAGGGAAATGGAATAAACTGAAATGCTACAGTCGTCACTCTCAGCCACATTTTATATTTACTGCATAATAGTGGCAAGTTTAATGTTACCTTCCAGCATTTTTATAGCGATATAATTTACAATTGCCGTCCACATGGCAAGAGTGTTGAGATATTGTACACGGGGGGCAAACCATCCAATTTTTCTGCTGCAGCTGTTCCAATTCATGATTCAAATATTTCCATTCTTTGAATGCTTTTGTGAATGTTTGAGAATGAATTTCTTTCAGCTGAAAAAATTCAATTATTGAATTTATCATTTAACTAACCAATGCGAGATTTTCCAGCAAAATATTTGGTAAATATATTCAATAAGACAAATCTTATGTGATAATTTTGTGACAAAACAAATCTCTAAAAATGCAGATAACAAAGATCCCTTAACTCGACCTACACAACCAAACTGTTATACACACAGACTAAAAGACAGTTTAACAAGTAAACAAAAGTACAAACAACCCTGTTTTATATGTACATAAAATAAATGATTTCATATTATTTGTTATAAAAAGAAAAAAATTATAAATACCCTTCCTCTCTCAGCTGAAATATCATTGAGCGATGACAGGAAAGCACTTTCAGAGGACCCTGGCATTCTCTTACTGAACGAATTCCACAATCTAAACACATCCTGGTCAAATAAGTATGTACACGCTTCTGGGCTACCAGGCCATAATCTGAACTTGATTAGGGTTTTCAGGTTAAATGGATCCCACTCATGACAACAAGATTTACATAACATGAAGTATTTCTTCAAGTCAAATCTACCTGCAAATGTGGTAACAATCCATTAAATTTTGATACAGGAAAAATTTCAATAATTTTTGTGAGGATATCACAATATTATAACAAAGACAAAATGGAAAACAAGTAGGCATGCGGACAAAAAAAACAAGGCATACCCTTAACAGTTACGATTATACAATCTTCATCAACAATTTGACATTCCAGCTCTGAACTTTTACATTTAGGACATTTCTTAGAATGAAGAACTGGTCTCCGATCTAAGAACAGAAATAAGTTATACACAAAAGAACAAGAAGCTTTGACACAAAAACAGCACTTATTAAAATCAAACATACAACCAGATTTGTGTATACAAAAAAAGCAGAAAAATTTATTCTTTCATCAATAGAAATAACACCCTGAATGTAAAAATTATACATAGCACTTTCAGCGCCTTACCAATGTGAATTATATTGGCACTGGCAGCATCTTTTGTTTCCGATGGAAGCAATGGTTTATAAAAGCCATCCACCCAGCCGTCTCTGTCATGCAAAGGAAATTTCTCATGCACAAGTTCATCACATGAAATGCACAAAAACTTTGAATCAGCACAGTCTAGGCATCTTATTTCTGGATTCTTCACATTGCAGTTTTCGCATATATTCAAAGACCCACTAAAAGATTCTATCTCTAGGGCACACTCTGCAATATAATTTCTATGTTTTTCCCACATTGCTGATGCTTTCTCCAATCTGTCTGTCCACTTAGATGACTCAGATTTGTCTTTTTGAGATAGTGTCAGCTTTTCACATTCAGAAATCATAGCTTTAAGGTCTAAAAGATAAATTCAATAACTCCATGATGCAGAAGTTACATCAAAAATGAAAAAAATGATTACAACTATAATCAAATTATAAGAATACAATTATAATTGAGTAGCAAAGAAAAAGACATGAAAGCACCATTAAAAATAACAAAATAGTAGCACAAGAATGACAGTCAATGTGAGATGTCATCAAAACAATTCTCTGACAGAACATTTAGCAATAAAGGAATAATCTATACAGCACAAGTTTGTAATGCTTTTAATTATTGTTATTTTTTGCAATATTACTATTATCATCATGATTATGATCATTTGCTCTTACTATTGTCATCATTACAACTATTAGCCTCAGGAAGAGACAGAACTACTATTACCAATCAAGAATAGAATTAAACCAGGTTATATTAGAACAAGAACCAGATTGCAGCAAAACAATTTTGTTTCAATAAAGCATACCTTTTTCATTATTCTCCAGTATATGCTCTGCATCTTTATGTGATCCTTCACTGTCAATTTCCATACACAATTGATGCTCTAAAAAATATTTAAAATATACTGTCAAAGATAGTTGCATCAAAGATTGGATTCTTTGATGAAAGAGGCTTTTTCAAAACATTTCATATTCACTGCCTGTTTTGAAATAGTTTCAAGCACCAAAAAACTAGTTGTTAAGCAAGGCACACTGTACACGGACTTGACATAATGAAAATCTCAAAAAAATACATCGAAACAAAGGGCCCAAACATTCCAGGAAAAAATTGTCCTACACATATGCTTAATATTTCCTATAGAAATGAAAGAGCATAACTGTTATACTGAAAATAATTGATACTTTTCAAGCCATTCCTTTATGAATTCAGTACCTTAAAGTAGGATAAAATTGAATAACAGCTGAAGTAGTACACAATCTTGTGGTTGGGATCTTCTTTCATAATCAATTGTTGTTTTCATTCAAACCTTAACCAGAAAATATCTGAGCATATTTTTACCTATGATGTGTTTTACTCAGGGAGATTAATTTAAAAATTAACCTGGGAATGAAGTTGTCATGTTTTCATTATTTTCCAGTTGAGACTTTTGCTTCTTTCTGTCACCATGTCTTCTTGGATTTGAAATTACTCTTTTACCAGTTTCTGAATCTCTTGCATACTCAACAACTATTTCCCTTTTCACATTCTTTTTCATCAATTTCTTTTTTGATGGCAGTGTCAATTCCAACACATCAGTGAGACAACGATCTGGATCTAGAATTCGACCTTTCTTGATTCTCCCACCTTTGGAAACATCTATAACAATAATCACATTTAACAATAAACCCACAAATAGTCTACAAAGTTTTTTATAACATCAGTGTATGAAAGTACACAGTTAGGCCATTAAGAGCTCACAAAAATAGTATAGGCCATCCACTTTAACACACAAAATGTAGTATTCCATGTGATTGGCAGCAAATTGTTTTTATTTTCACTTGGCAATCTGTGCCATTAAAAGCATACAGAATTCAAATTTTCCTTTCAATTTAGGTGAAGGTGAAGGTGAAATGGTTTTTTAGCGCCAGTCACTAGGATCTCAGTAGTAGGCTAACTGATCGAGACCTCAACCCTGGCTGTGATGCTACCGTGGCTGGGCTTGAACCCTGACCACACTGAGCTCTTGACACCACGGGTCAGCAGAGACTTCCACCCTGGCTGTGACGCTACCGTGACTGTGCTCGGCACGATGCCACAGCACCTTCAACCATCCTAGGTGTCAACCATGCGAGTAAATGCTGCCAACCTAAATTTGGGTCAACCTTCTTTGACCAAAGAAGAACCAGGCTTAAGTTTTATTATGTAGTGCCAATGTAATGTAGTGTTCCAGTAAGGATAAACAGGGCTATAGACCAAAACTATAGAGTTCAGATATTTGAACATCATTGACCCCAGTCTGGAATTCCTGTAACAACCACACCCAAGCTGAAATTTGAGCTGCACCAAAAGGGCACCTGTGCACAAAAAGTTTCCACTCTGGGCCAAGTGCTCAAAATTTGATAAGCAGAATGTCTTAGATGATAAAATATTTACCCCTGTACAAATCAATGGAAACAGTGAAAATTAACAAAACATACAAATTATTGGATTTTCAATCAAGCCTGCAAACATCCAGATTGATATTGATTTAGGCCTAGGCTACCTTGTTTGTGTTCTTTCGTTGACATTAATTACATATACAGACAGGTATAACAATACCAAGTATTACTTTTCCCAACTGAGCATTGGATGAGACAAGAGCCGCATATTGGGCAGCTTTAGTATAACTATAAGTCCTAATTTTGCAAACGTATTGGCTGACTTTCCACTCTGGCCTGTCACCCTGCCGGAATCTTCTTTTTAGAAGGCAGGCAGTATCTGGTAGATGTAGATGTAGATGAAGAGACAGGGCTACGGCGTATTTTATTACTTGGACTTCTCTATTAAAAACAAAAGGAGAAATCTTGCAAAGCGGCCTAAAAAACTCGGACGAATAGCCCTAGCCCTAATCTCCGGACGAAACTGGTTTCCTTCAATTCAGGATAGGATAGTTTAAGCTCTCGATTACAAAGGTCAGTTTTCACAGTAAGATACTGGTACGGGAGCTAAGAATATGAAAAGTGGGTTGAAATCAATAAGTTTCCAGGCTCGTTGCTGTGCTGACTACTAGTCAGTGACTAGCCATTTAGTGACTGAAAAGGAATAGGCCATTTAGGCCGGTAGGTTGAGACAGGAATGCAAGGGATAAATTTCAAGTTAGAAAACTTACTTACCAGCAGCTGCATTATCCCTGTCCATTTCCAGTAAGCTAAGTCTGAAGGTAGGTAAGGGAGTACCTAACAAAAATAAATCGCAACATAAGGAGTGTCCGAGAGCTGTTACGGACTGCTGTGCATGGCATTGACTAGGCCTACCTGACATTTGCGTGCGATGTTTTGTTAAAACAATTTGTATTGAGTTGGATTTGATTGAACATTGCAGCCAATTTTTTAACTCATATTCATTAAAATCTGAGGTAATGTGCATTTAACGATTATCGTTAAATTCTGCTGCGAGTATGGGTTGAACAATTGGGCCGCAAAATTTTGTTGGCATTTTTTGGGATGCAATCTATAATAATCCCGGTACTTAAAATAGAACTTACTAGAAATCTTCTATTTAACCTGACTTGTATCTTAATAATTATTTTGTTGATGTTAGTTAGCGTTGTTTTAAACATTAACTTACATCACACTCCGAATGTTATTCAAAGTGATTCCACCTATTTCAATTAAGAAATAGCTTTTATGATGCGTGAATGCAGCTAGAGTACTAAAGACAAAATCTCTTAGGAACATCTCACAATGGAATAATTTATCACCACAAATAACTGAAAATAACATATTGTGCTTTGTTCAATTTTTGGCTTTGTTTCTGGTAACAACAATCAAAAATGTGAAGTTCGAAGCTTATTTGCCGATACTTCAGGTCATTATAAAATATGAAGCTTTCATTTGTAGCTACCACAATTTGGAGAAAGCAAATCCGAAAATAAAAACTTGCCTGGTACAATTTTGATAATCAAAACGTGCACCGTATTCCAGAAAACATCGATTAGTTGGATGCGACTCATAGCATGTCAAGTTTGTTATTGTGCATCTTCTGACTCATTTTTGCATCTTTAAACAATTTCTTGCGTCAAAATGTAAAAATGATTTTCAAACCTCCTTTTTTGTTGGGAACTCGATTTATAAATCCAGTAATGTAAACTTGATTTCGAAAGATATGGAAAGTATCTCCTCACCCACCACAATTTTTGTATACTCTAGAATTAAGCAGTTTTTTATGGGACTCTTGGCTTTCTTAAACAAATCTCCCGCAGTTTTCCTTATTTATCAGCAATCACTTATTAGAAAGACTATGCGCCACATTTTCTAAAGATCTAAAATATTATGAATTTAAGCAAAAAAGCGGTAATAATTGTAATGAATAAGTAAATAGAGCTGACTCACCCATTTATAGCTAACTTGGAAGTGAAAATAGATTCTTCTTTACAATTATTCACAATTAACAATGTCAAGAGACCCCAAGGACGTTTTACGGCTTTTGTGCTCACAATGATAGAAATGAATCATTTTTCAATAAATTATTGTGCATAGCTTTATGCACGATAATAATTCACATATAGTTTCACATATAGTGGCCATACCCACAAGATGATTGGGCGTCATGAACGTTACCGCATGCGCTAGCTTCGTTTGTCAAAAAATATAACTTCCGTTATATTTTATATTACTCAGATAATTTGCAATAATAATCAAAATAAAAAGTTAGCAAGGCTTATATTTTAACTTCGTCCTTATCAACAGTTTTTCCCCATGCTCATTGCAAAAATACATCTTACTAGCTCCCACTTTTCCAAAAATTAACTTATGAATGAAAGTTTTCTTTCGCCTTCTGAATGAGACTTCATTTAATCCAATCCATCCTACATACGGGCATTCAGTATAAATATTCAAAAATGATCGTTACATACCATCCCAAAAGGAGGTTGCAAAGCAAACCGTAAAGAGCAGCAAATAATAATTCTGTTGGTCAAATGCGAACAGTAGCGTTGCGAGGGGGGCAAGGGGGCAGCCACCCCCCAATTCGCAGAAAGTTGGTCTCTGAGAAAAGTGCAAATCTGCAATAAATTTTGTAGGGGGTACGACAAAAAAACAAGGCTTCATTTGCCAAAAAATTTGCCTGTTTCCCCCCCCCCAATCTCCACCCTCTGGCTACGCCACTGAATGCGAACTTGGTCAGATGATCATCATTACTTTTGAATTGAAAAGTATAATAGGTTATATATAATAAAACAATTGACTTAAAAGCACTTACATATACTGGATCTTTAGTAAATCTGTATGAAGTTGAACCAAAAGCAAAGTCGTTTCCACAATTCTTTATTTCTAACAAAGAAAAAGTTAAGCAGCAAATTGCATTAATAAGCAAGATATTTGCATAGTAAAACACGAAATTATGCTGTTAATCTTGAATTCTATTGTCAATTTTTACAATTTTCAACTCTGCCACTTTCACTTTCTCTTTATACAACTGACATCTCTTCAGTGCACAAGAGAGCTCTTCCCTACATCGTTTTACCAGCACATGCTTATCAATATAATATATCAGTCAATGTTTCTTGATAATAGATAGACAAGCGAGCGTAGCGAGCTAACCCACTGTACGTGGGTTGAAAGGAGCATGAGCATTAGCGAATCTTCAAAGCAACTGATTTTTATACGTTAAATTATTTCATCACGTGCTTATTAACAGTGGTCTTTTTAGGAATACGGGGACATAATTAAGTAATTTAAGTCAATCATTGAAACGAACCATCCTCATTATTCCAGGGAAATTTGCCACAAATGACGTCTCTATAAATAACATCAACGCAGCAGCATTGCATTGCTTGCCAGCTTCGTTGTGGTGTTATATTTTTCAATCACATGTTTCAAAGCAATCTTCCTTGAAAACATTGATTTCCTCGGCTTTACTCTATTTCTTGACGTATCTGAGAAACACGGTAGCTTTCAGAATGTCTCACGATCTAAAGAACTGAAAATGTAACATAGGTGCGTTACGAGATTTACTGACCGGCTTACCGAGTTTACCGAGCAATTTCGTTGCTCAATTGATTACAGTATACTCTCGGTAAGTGGAACCTGCACGGAACCGAAAAAATGGTCCCACTTATCGAATGTTCCACTTATCCGAATTATAGGTTCGTTGACAAATCCAAGGGACCGGAGAAATTGGTTCCATTAAACAAAAGTTCCACTTATCCGGGGTTCCACTTATCGAGAGTAGACTGTAATTACAAGACCAACTATACAAATATCACTCTCTCAACTATTGTAAATCATCCATTTCCTATTTGTTGGGAATAGCCATTAAGCCAGCCAACACTGTCTCTTGAGAAAAGCTAACTTTCAATGAAGTTTACTCTCACATTCAGTGCAAAGAAGCTTAAGGCATGACATGCACCAAATACTTGCATCAAGAATGTTGCAGTTTCTGCAAATGGCAGCATTATCTGGGATGCAATCACTAATCAAACATATTATGTTGAAGTAAGCTTTCTCTGACTTAAGGCCAACTTTCATTCAATGTTTTCTTTATCATTTACCACTGTGTTTCTTTTTTCAAAGAAGGAAACTCTTTTCCTTAGTTCCACAATAACCTTCCATGAACAGTTTGAGATAGGAATATTTAAAATTTAAGCATTTGTAAGCCTAAACACTAGACATCAAGACAAAATAAAATGCTACATCAATGATTTGCCATGAATACCCTGACATGCAATTGTGCATTGAGCTTGATGTTGCTACAAGAAATTCACTTGATATCAGGAAGAAGAGCTGGTAGTCTATCAATGTTTGCACTTAATTGCAGCATGAGAATAGAAAAACCCAATTTTGGTGTTACTCATAGTTTCATGTTCAAAGCAACCATCAATGTGAAATTTAACAAATTAAATCAATACAAAAATGTATTATAAAGTATGTATTTGCCTATAGATGGAATATTCAATGTGCTCCGGGCACTTCATCAAAATTATCACTATAACTTGCATCAGAGCCTGCTTAAAAATGTCAAAACACGTTTATCACTCAATTAAAATTAAAACGATTTTGCTTCCTATTATTATTATGTTTATGTATCTAAGCTTATTAGAAATTAAATTTGGTGTAATTATACCATTAGATTCTTTTATCCCAGTAGCCTTTCCACGTCTGTAAACCCTTGCAGGATTTTCCCATTGTAATGTCTAATTTCAACATCTCTATTAAACCTCAATGAACGTGGGATTTCTTCTTCAGTTCTTCGTTTCGTTTTTTGTGCAGGAGGTAAAGCATTATTTGCCCATTCATCCAGCTCTTGGAAAAAGCCAAAATGCTTGAACTTCTTCAAGAATGTTCTATTATTTAAATGCGAATCCTATAATTTACAACTCTACATAAAAATCATTTAATACTACCTACAATACAATGTACAATTCGCAACTAGGCCAATCGCCGCCATTACAAAAACAACAGAAGAAGAAGAATCTGTGCAACCACCCAACATACTATGTACTTCATGTAAAAAGGGCACTCTATAACACGTATACCAGATATGAACACAACGTTCATATCTGATTGCAGAGTGCATATGGTCATTATGTTAATTTCTGTTTATCTGTGTATGCAAAATACTTTACTGGAACAACTAAACCAATTTCCCGTTTATTTTCCCAGTAACAACGTCAATTTTTGTGCCATATTTCAGATAGTTTTATAAGCCCCCTCCCCTCCCTCGAATAAGCCCCCCCCCCCGAATTAGCCGCCCTCTGAAAATGTCAAAAATAAATAAGCCCCCAGGGGGCTAATTCGAGAATTTACGGTATGTTTATTTTCGCACCACAGCATCTGTGAAAAGTTCTGCCATAGTTTCAGCATACATCTACATCAGTATAACAACATCTATCATGACGACGATATTCACCTCTCTGATCCTCTACATCTTCGTCGACGTCTACGTCTGTATATTTAGAACAAAAGTATTGGCAAATCACAAGGATGGCTACATCAAAAAAAATACACCTGCTCATTTCGTGGGAGGTTCGTTGCCTTGTTTAGCTATTGAAACTGTGAAATTCGCCTACTATCGCAAAATACTGCAAAGTAGCTAAAACAGTACAGTAAAAGATTCTACATCTTCCTCTGTGCTTCCAAGTTTTTTTATTGGAATATTTCATGGTTTGAAATGCAGATTTTGAAGATATTCGATGAAGATGAATGACACAAACACATCACTTACATGTTTCGGTTTGCAATACATCGATTTTCGCATTACAACATCTGTGAAAAGTTCTGCCATAATTTCAGCATACATCAGTGTGACAACATCTATCATGACAACAATATTCAGCTCTCTGATCCTCTACATCTTGGCAAAGAACAGTGAACTGCAAAAACCAACAAATCTTCTTATCGGTATGCTATGCTTATCCGATTTGCTCAATGGCTTGATCGCACAGCCAATGCACACTATCAAACGAATTCAAGATCTCAGGAATATTCACATGTGCAATTTTAAAATATGGTCGGCTATTCTTGCATACTTTTTCACCGGTATATCAGGTATGCACATGATAATCATCAGTATTCATAGATTCATCTGCATTTCTTACCTCACAATTCCCAACGTGGTGCACGAGAATTCTTTCATGAAATTCAAGGTGGCTTTTTCACTTGTGTGGATATCCTGGGCTCTATTGATCGGCCTTTCATCCGTAAAGATTGTCTCTAGATTCATTTTAAACATCATCTGCACGTCTATAGTGATTGCCAGTGCTATCATCGTTATATGCAGCTACATAAGAGTAAAAGGTGTTTACAAAGTCTTTCCTGAGATGAATTCAGCCTTGAGCCAACAGACTCTGGAGAGAAGACGACAACGAAACCTTTATCAATTAAAAACAAATCTCTTCATACTGCTGTCGTTTATCATTAGCTATGTGCCGAGAGTTGCTTGTTTTGCCTATGAGAAATTGGATGAGGATGCCAGTTTTTCAGCCAGGTATGTTTGTGGAAGGCTTGCTAATGCAGTCACGCATATTAATATCATGCTTCATCCGATTATTTACGGCTGGAGGGTCACATCTTTTAGAAATAAAATCACGGGCATTCTAGCAAAGTTTCGATGATAACAAAATGCATGTTTATAGAAAACAAGAAAAGTTAAGGTATGAACAAGTTAAAACCGTGGAGAACTTCAAATTTCTATAACTCTTTCTTGTCAATGCCCTCTCTGATAATTGTTTTCTCTGAATTCATTAACCAAACAATAAGTCCCTAGAAATGTCACATTAACAAAAAAGCACATACATGTTCATTCATTAGAGACAAAAACTCCTTACTGTGATAATGAACTCAAATGCACTGGTCCACCTTGAATTGCTGTTATCACTGTTGATGGCATCAAAACTTCTCCGTTGGAAATGGCAAAAAACCTGATCATGAACCTGAAAATGAATAAATAGGTTATTAAAATATTGTAGAAAAATGGTAACAAGATCAGCAGAATGTCAAACAACTAATTGAGGATAACGAACGCGTTCAGTTGACTTGGTAATACCTCTGAACTTATAATTTTAATTAAATACGACATGCAACTAAATGTGTTGGTTAGTTAAAATTTCTTGACATCCTCAATAAAAGTTTTAGGATCTGATTATTATATCACGGCTTTGAAAAATAACTTAGTCAAATCTCATTAAAGTATTCAGAAAGTTATTTGCTTCTTGTCTGTGATAAATAATAAAATATGTACCTTATTTATACCTATAATAATTGCTACAGATTTCATAATAGATAATTCGATAAAATTATATTGGACGGCGGAATCCCAATGTAACAAATCTTTCATTTTATTTGTAGTTTGATTAACGTACCCAGGGCTTATTACTTCGTAAAACAATTTAACGGTTAAGATATTTATTCCCAAGTTTGACCAATATAGCTGCGGAGATATTGGTCAAAATAAGAATTCATTAATTTGATTCAAATGACATGACATAACATATGCGGAGCAATATCACCTTCTATCGTTATTATTATTATTATAATTACTATTATCATTGTTGTTGTTATTATTATCATAATTATTTGAAGACTGTCTTGTTGTTTTATCGTTACTATTGTCATGCGTTAAAGGTTCTTGTGTAGGTTTAAAGGTTTCTTCAGTTGATATCTGTTCAATATGGCTCTTTACTTCCTCAGCTATTGCGTTAAACATTTGTAACTCTTCTAATGACGGGAAAACAACCAGCTGAGTTGTACATTACGTCACGAACTGTCTGCATAAGTCGTGTGTGTTGTCTCAAAAGTGACCAGCTTGCCATCGGAGTCCCGACCGACATGGCTCTCAGTTGATGATTTGACCTGCATCAAAGATACACAAATACTAATTACAACCCTGTACAATTCCAACTTATGTTGTTCAAGTTTTTACGAAGTTCTCAAACGAAAATTCAGCTAATGATCCAACCCTTGAAACAAAACCTCGATACTTTGTATATTGTCATGGCCTCTCAACGGAATACGAACAAGTTAACAATAGCATTGGTTGTGAGCAATATTCATTATGTCAAAGAAGGTGGGGCAGCTGTGGTGAATGGCAATCGTGTAAACTTTCGAGATGGCAAATGCAAGTACTTTGTAAGATAAGATATTCATTGTCGGACAGCCTAAATTCACTTTATATTTAAGACATAGATTGTCATTGATCTGGAAATAATTGATAACTAAAATTCGTTGCGAATTTTTATTCGCGATAGCTAGAATTTTCCCTTCACTTGAAGCAAATTTTGCTCGACAAAGCGAATATTTCGAGATAAGATGACAGAGTTCGAGATAGCAATCTTCGACTGTCACAAAGAATTATTCCGTCATGGTGTCTCCGCTGCACCTCATGTGCGAGTTTTTACCTCGTGAAAAGATAACGCGTTCGCATAATAATTACAGCAAGCATGAAATAGAATGACCCATGAAAAAGAGGAACATAAAGCAAATTCACACACTTGGAGGTACATGAACTCAGGGAACATTTGTTGACAATGACCGAAACAAACACATCACTCACATGCATTGGCATGGGACATTATGTTTATTTTCGCACCACAGCATCTGTGAAAAGTTCTGCCATAGTTTCAGCATACATCAGTGTAACAACATCTATCATGACAACAATATTCAGCTCTCTGATCCTCTACATCTTGGCAAAGAACAGTGAACTGCAAAAGCCAACAAATCTTCTTATCGGTATGCTATGCGTATCCGATTTGCTCAATGGCTTGATCGCACAGCCACTAAATCCATCCTGCGAATCCAAGACTTCAGCAATATTCACAAGTGCAATTTTAAAGTAGGCACGACAACAGTGGTATATTTTGTTACCGGTTTATCATGTATTCACATCTTAATCATCAGCATACATAGATTCATCTGAGGATCGTTTAGGGGTTCAGGGGAACCGGAGAAAATGCAAAATGTATCAAGGGAACAAGGGAACAGGACGAAAATTAAAAAGGAGCAAGGGAACTTCGAGTCTTGTTCAGGGATCAGGGAAATTTTTTTCCACAGAAAGTTTCTCAAGAATTATGTTTGTGAGTAAGTAGAAAACTCAATGATATAAAGCGCCGAAAACTGAGCTAAAATGAAATCGAGGCTTATTGTTACTCCCGCAGCATGAAGCGGAAGGGTATGTTTCCTTTCTGCACACTTCCGCTTGAAAACGTTTCAGTTTTTCAGGAAGTTCATTTGCCAAGTTCATTCCATGTGAGATAAATCGTCTGACCTGCAGTTGTTTAAAGAGTTGAAAATGGACCAGACAGCGTTTGCTACAAATATATTGTATGTTATAGACTCAGCAGCAAGGAAACTAAAAATCGTTGTCTCTCCAAAGGGATTGATTAATTAAAATTATCTAACCTATCTAGACAAATTTTGTATGTTATTTGGAATACACAGAAAGAATACAAAGCCGGTAATCCTATTGATTAATGAAGTTATCAAAGGACTGGAAGAAGTCTACGATTTTGATAAAAAATGTGTCAACGATGTGAAAAAATTTTATAACATGAAGGACGAAGAACTTACACAAGGCCCTCACCTCAAGGTACTGTCTCGACAGTAGTAATCAAAGACGAAGAAAGAATGATAATGGGATTGAAAAACCTTCTCCTAGCATTTGCAGATATCTGTCCAAGTCTCATTGAAAAATTTGATGCGAGATCTATTTTGACGCTTTGTGTGGAAAATGTTTTTTCTGAAATTCGATCGGGAGGACTAGATATGCCACTTCAGCTAGACTTTGATAGGAAATTTCCCAAAGCTGTTCGAGAAAGGTTGAAGCGTCAATGTCAATGCTCCTTCAACTACTTTACGCACGTGGACACATACTACCCTAAAATTACATCGCTTGTTCCGTTTAAAAGTTTGCCAAAGCCTCCTAAATTCAAAACAGTGCACCTATCGAACGAGAAGATTGAAGCCATGAGAAACTGGAGAGCAGAGCATGGACAAAGTGTTCATCAAAAAACAGTTACAAATCTCTCAACGAAAGACAACCCCGGAACGCTGCCAGTTAATCTTTATCAAGGGAAAAAAACTACTTTGAAGTCAGTTGATTTACACAAATTTCACAAAGCATGCAACGGAAACAATCCACAGTTCAATTATCTGCTCTTTACGAGGCTCAAAATGTTGTTTGCATGAAAGCTAAGAGATTGAAGCTTTGTAAACTATTGGACAGCGTAACGCTTTTCAACGGTGGCATAGGATCACCCAACAAAGCAAAGGGGATTCATTTTAAGAGAGATCCATTTACTTCAAACACATTTTATAAAGGAGACGAGTTAGTTATTTCTACTGAGGATATTATATGTCGTGTCGAGGAGATTTCATATTCAAAAGATCAATTAGAATTTACAATCGAAGAAGAGGCTTATTATAACCTCCTAGCACATATCTTAGAATATAGAGATCAAGCAAGTACAGATGAAATACTAGAGGATGAGGAAAAAGCACAAATGCAAAAGACGAGACGCTCATCTAGGAAAAGTAAAAGAACATTCCAGGATTTTGTACAGTACGACAACGAATCAGAATGATGTTTTTAAGATGTAATATATTCAGTTATCTATTTTCTCCCATTTTAAAGTTCTTTTGCAAGTCGCAGAAACGTCAAAAATTTGTATAGTTTGAATATCGGCTGACATCAATCGGAAAATAATATGCCAACAAAACTCAGGGGAACAAGGGCATTTTCTCAAGGGAACAGGGGAAAAAGCGGAAATTTAACAGGGAACAAGGGAACATGTACCCCCCCTAAACGACCCTCTCATCTGCACTTCTCATCTCACACAACCCAACGCATTGCAGCAAGATTCTTTCACGAAATTCAAAGTGGCCCTTCCACCTGTATGGATATCCTGGGCTCTATTGGTGAGTCTTTCATCCGTAAAGATTGTCTCTAGATCCATTTTAAACATCATCCGCACGTCTATGGTAATAAGCAGTCTTGTCATCGTTATATGCAGCTACATTAGAGTAAGACGTGTTTACAAAATCTCTCCTGTGACTAATTCAGCCTTTAGCCAACAGACTCTGGAGAGAAGACGACAACGAAACCTTTATCAATTGAAAACAAATCTGTTCATAATGCTGTCGTTTATCATTAGCCATTTGCCGAAAGTTGCTTGTTTTGCGTGCGAAAAATTGAGTGCCAATCCTAGTTTTTCAGTCATTTATAGTTGTTCAATGTTCGCTTTGGCAGTGACGCATATTAATATCATGCTTCATCCGATTATTTACGGCTGGAGGGTCACATCTTTTAGAAATAAAATCACGGGCATTCTAGCAAAGTTTCGATGATAACAAAATGCATGTTTATAGAAAACAAGAAAAGTTAAGGTATGAACAAGTTAAAACCGTGGAGAACTTCAAATTTCCATAACTCTTTCTTGTCAATGCCCTCTCTGATAATTGTTTTCTCTGAATTCATTAACCAAACAATAAGTCCCTAGAAATGCCACATTAACAAAAAAGCACATACATGTTCATTCATTAGAGACAAAAACTCCTTACTGTGATAATGAACTCAAATGCACTGGTCCACCTTGAATTGCTGTTATCACTGTTGATGGCATCAAAACTTCTCCATTGGAAAATGGCAACAAACGTGATCATGAACCTGAAAATGAATAAATAGGTTATTAAAATATTGTAGAAAAATGGTAACAAGATCAGCAGAATGTCAAACAACTAATTGAGGATAACGAACGCGTTCAGTTGACTTGGTAATACCTCTGAACTTATAATTTTAATTAAATACGACATGCAACTAAATGTGTTGGTTAGTTAAAATTTCTTGACATCCTCAATAAAAGTTTTAGGATCTGATTATTATATCACGGCTTTGAAAAATAACTTAGTCAAATCTCATTAAAGTATTCAGAAAGTTACTTGCTTCTTGTCTGTGATAAATAATAAAATATGTACCTTATTTAAACCTATAATAATTGCTACAGATTTCATAATAGATAATTCGATAAAATTATATTGGACGGCGGAATCCCGATATAACAAATCTTTCATTTTATTTGTAGTTTGATTAACGTACCCAGGGCTTATTACTTCGTAAAACAATTTAACGGGTAAGATATTTATTCCCAAGTTTGACCAATATAGCTGCGGAGATATTGGTCAAAATTAGAATTCATTAATTTGATTCAAATGACATAACATATGCGGAGCAATAAATATCACCTCCTATCGTTATTATTGCTATTATAATTACTATTATCATTGTTGTTGTTATTATTATCATAATTGTTTGAAGACTGTCTTGTTGTTTTATCGTTACTATTGTCACGCGTTAAAGGTTCTTGTGAAGGTTTAAAGGTTTCTTCAGTTGATATCTGTTCAATATGGCTCTTTACTTCTTCAGCCATTGCGTTAAACATTTGCAACTCTTCTAATGACGAGAAACAACCAGCTGAGTTGCACATTACGTCTGTTCCACCTTGTTTTTCATCTCCCCCATCAACATTTGCAATAACATTTTCTTGTCCATCGTCTTCAATAACCTGTTTTTCACTTATTATGTTATTATCACTATCCTGTTTAGAATCACTAATATCTGCAGTAGCTTGATGCTTAGGTTTTAAAACTTTAACAACTTCTTCCTCAGAAACTTCAACATCTCGCATTTCCTTCTGGACATTACTTATTATCTCTGGTTTCCAATCCCCAATCTTCCTGTCTTGTTTATCATGTGTGCCTTCTTCTATCTCATTCACGTGATCTTTGATATTAGCAATAGTTTCTCTTACGACATTATTCTCAACATCAGCTCTTTTAATTCCACCAGCTTTGTCCTCTTCTATGGCAACATCCAAGCGTTTCTTCAATGCATCCGCTTCATTCGTCCCTTTTAGCTCACTGTCACCAACATATTCCACACCCTTATGAGCAGTGTTACTATCAATCGATTCCTTGCCACCAGATTCTTCTGCAACAACCTTTGGAATGCTCTCATCTTTAACGGCTTTGCGAAGACCTTCTCCGCCAATTTCCAGAGAATCACTTTCAAATGGAATAGTCTTTGTTGCCACACGAATCCTAGAAATATTCTCTCCAGACGAACTGTCTGCATAAGTCGTGTATGTTGTCTCAAAAGTGACCAGCTTGCCATCGGAGTCCCGACCGACATGGCTCTCAGTTGATGATTTGACCTGCATCAAAGATACACAAATACTAATTACAACCGTGTACAATTCCAACTTATGTTGTTCAAGTTTTTACTAAGTTCTCAAACGAAAATTCAGCTAATGATCCAACCCTTGAAACAAAACCTCGATACTTTGTACATTGTGATGGCCTCTCAACGGAATACGAACAAGTTAACAATAGCATTGGTTGTGAACGATATTCATTAATGTCAAAGAAGAGCGTTATTTCAGAGGCCAATGTTGTACCAACAGCCATTAGAAAATGCTGAGGTAAAAAGAAGCTACAAACACGATGGATTTAAAATACCAACAACAATAATATAATGAGTGTTGTGGGATACAGTATGTGTTATCAATTTCCATAAACTTACAATAGTTCCAGGTTCTGCTTGATCTAATATCTTTGATTTCACTTCGGTTTCCTCTGGTTTTGAATTAAGCACATGCGGCCATTGCGTTGGCGCATTTTTACACTGTTTTACATCAAAGCTCTTCTCAGAGGTAATTTTCTCAGAGTCGTACGCTTTATTAATTTCCGGTTTCCCGTCTGAATCCAGACCAGGATTTGAGTCGCTTACTTCGGCCTCATTTGGCTTTGCTTCTGCAAACAGAGCAAAGATTTGTCTGTCATGCTAAATAATTGCAACTTTCATTGGGAGTTGAGTAAAGAGGAGCTCAAGTACATTGTGCTCAGCGGATTCGCTCAAAATCAAAGAATGCGTCATACAATAAGTATTACAAGTTGGCTGGGCAATACTATTATATTGCTATTCACGTAAAGTCACTAACCAGGTTGAGAAACTTTGCCAGTCAGTCTAACGGAAAGATAGAGCCCAAATTCCTGTCTGACTCTCTGTGCGAACTGCCGAAGGATGTCTCCCTCTTTACGAAACAAGAAAACAGATGGAATCGAAACGTCTTCAGAATGGTTGTCACCACTCATTGCAAACACAGGTTGATCGTCGGCAGAGGTTCCTTCGTTGTGATCTGAAAACAAATGGAAGTAAATCACAATAATGCACGATATTATATAATGGAGCTCTACGTATTGAAGGCATGAGTACAGAAGATATACTTGTTGAAAACTATAATACAGGAGCTTTGAAATATATATTGTGGTTATTAATTTCGAGCTTAACTTACCAATAATAATGACACCCAATGCTCCGTGTTTCTGAGCACGACGAACCTGGATGAAATGACAAACATTCTTAAATACCTCCCATATCTATACATGAAATGAGACACCAAATGAAAAAATTAACAGAATAAAATGTAAATAAAATCATTCAATATCCCACCTTATCAATAAACATACAGCTACCTCTCTGAGCGACAATAATTCTGTTTAAAAACTCATCTGGGTTCATTATATCGTCACAAGCATTATAAGGAATAGATTCAATCACTTCACCTGTCACCTTGAGAAAAAAATTAATTTTCATTAAAAGTGCTTAATACTACGAGCAGAAAAACCCAGTTCTTGTTATGCCAAATTGGAATTATGTTTTTCACAACCGCCTGTTGATTGAGTTATAGCAAGAAGCTGAAAGTGAAGCTAAAAACGTGTTGTCGTTGCTCGGAATTCTAACTTGGAATAGATAGCCTATAACCAATAATCACAATCGTATTACATGTGATAGCCGGGCCTGTGGCTAATGCAAAACTCTGGTATACGATTCAGATGGCGATCTATTTTATTTACTTGTTCCAGTGATTATATCTCAGAATCATCAATCTTAGCATTTGCTGTTACGTCACGTCATCAATCTCCACTGCTGTTAGGTTATGATCCATACATTTGTGCGGCTTCAAAAACATGCTCACAAAGAGCTATTTTAACTCTAAAGCCTTCCAAATAAGCATCCTTCCCATTGGTTAGTCCTTCATAGGTAGAATATGCGGACGACATACTCCACTTAACTACTCAAACTATTAGCTAGCATTTAGTTAACATACCCCAATACTTTTTGAAATATCCAGACCGAATTGTGCCGCGCCAGCTCCAAAATGAACCTTTCCATTGTAAGGCGGAGACAAGACTTGCACCACCCGTGGCTTGTACCCAGAACCTAAAACATCAAATAGTTACTGCATTCACTTCGTATCATACACAGTACGTGTAGTATGAACAGAAGTAAACAATTTGCAATAAATTCTTGCATTCTGTGATGCATTCCCAGTATATTTGAGCAGCAATACGTCGACCCGAGTTTCTTGACATCTCTAAAGATGTTCTGTCTTCCTTGGTTCCGATTTGCATTACGTATTCTTTCTCACATGACCATCATTGACAGAAAAAACTTTTACTTGGATGGTCGACTGATTGAGATTTACGTCGACTGCATGTAATCATATACACGATATAGACGATACGCTACAAACCTTGATCATTATTTTTAGTCTTTGCAAACTGAATCATATCTTGCATGAACTTGATACCATCTGTTGCATCTTCTGGCGTTAATGCCTGAAATATACACAGATAATTAATGACAAAGTAGTGGCAAAATAATTCCTTTGCGTTTAGCTATTGATCTTGTACTTTATAAAATCTGCCTGCAAGTAGCTATAACCTTATTTTGCCGATTGAAACAGAGAATAAACAGAAAATAAACAGATATTTGAAATTCAGAAGGTTAACAAAACAGCATTATCACTCATCTTTGCTGAAATACTCATACATGATAATCTTAATGACAATGATACACCGAGATGTTAGCGTTAAGAAAGTTGACTGGATAATTTACCGAGAAACACTCTTCATCCCATTGAAATAGAATATATATATACAGACTGTCAATACAAATTAGCAGCAAGCATGAGTATTTCATAGTTACATGAAACCACAGAGATGTGTGTTAATAATTAAGCCACTAGAAATACATACCACTCCGGCTTGGTGCACGAGTTGAACTTTGCCATCATTCGTTTGAATAACAGAAATTCCCATTGCCTTCAACAGTTGCAAGTGCATTGCATTTCCAACCTGAAACTGGTCTGCGCGCAATTTCGGTTGCCTGGAAAAAAGTTGAATGGCAAAAAATGAAATACAAAAGCTTGTCTTATATGTCATAATATATCTTTAACAAGAGGTACAAGACAAATACGATGAATCAATTGCTCTAAATAAGCCTAGCATGCAGAATGTGCATTGCATAAGCCAAACATGGGATTGTTGAATGACAAAGCACGTTTGAATAAATGGATGTAATCCAAAGCAACTAATCGTGGTAAGTAATGGATTTCATCAAGCACAAAGAGCATTTATCAATGTTTTCAAGGTTTTGATGAAACATTTAAAGGAAGAGGACGCTTACTGAAAGAATTACAATAGGAAACACTGGCACAAGTGAAATATGTGAAAATAAGCATGATAAATAAAATAAAATATGAATAGATACCTGTTTGGGTCGGAATTCAAATATGCATCCTTCAGTTGTTGCTCAGTGTTCTGTGAGCTGCACTTCGAATCTTGCTGTGGCTTGCGGTATTCTTTGCGAACGATTCTGGCAAATTCTTTCAGATTGTATTGGTTGAGTGCATTATTGGGACAAGTGGATTGGATGTCACTGGCTGGTAACACAATCGAGGCTTGCCTTGTCGTGTTCTATGAAGAGCAAACACAGAAAAGAGTATAACAACAAGGTATCAAGGACTTGGATAAATGTATGTTTGAGATGAAGAGAATCAACTGCGAACATCTTGAAAAAGCAAACCTGTAATGTGCGATTATTCTTTTTATCCAAATTCACATTGGACAAAGACAACGGAAGAAGATGGGCCTCAGTAGTGAAAATAAAATTATGAATATCCAGAATACGGTCAGATTCTTCGGAAAAAAGCAGATATAAATACTTGAAAGTCTCAGCCAAGACAAAAGAATCCATTCTACAAAGTAAAAACACATACATGAAATTTATTCTTTAACTTTTTATTATCGTTATTATTAAACTTCAAGGATGAAATTATGAAATAAACTTGCTTGTCTTCATGAGTGAATGTTCTCAAATCCTGGATAGCAGCAAATCCACAGGGCACCCTGGCATGCAAATCAAGTGTTTCAACAATATGCTTTCCAGCTTCCAAGTAATACGGGTCTTTCGTTGCCTGAAATGAAAGCAACAGCAGTTAATTCAGTTGCTAAACAATCTCAACTCATAATAGTTTAATCAATATCATTAAATTGTTCGAGGTAGCCGCAAGTCCTGGAACTGCCCCCTCCCCTCCCCCGAATAAGCCCTAACAGTAATTTATATTGAGCTAATTCGCTCGTTTCAAGCAATTTTTGTTGACATTCACAAAAGTATAAAAAATTAAATGAAAGATTGTGTGGCGCGTCTCAGATAATTGTACAACCCCCTTGTATCAGCCCAAAGAAGCTTATTTGAGAAATTATAGCGAGACAAAGGACACGCATGAAAAACGGAACAGCAAATGAAAATGAAAAAAGACAAAATTAAATTCGATACACCAAAGAATCATGGTAAAGTGAAGCTGATAATATACGCCAAAAAGGTGAGCATACCTCGTAGAGAAAGTAAGTGCTTTCTGCAAATTCCGGTCGAAGAGGGTGCTGAGCCCAGTAAACGTCGTAGCTAGTTGTGAATGCCTAATGAAACAAAATTAACCATCAGAACATTCAAATACCATTCGCCAATTAAATGGCTTGTAGAAATTCCGGTTGCAAACGGTTACAAACGGTTGCAAAAGCAAATATCAAAGTATCACCTCGGGAATAAATTTATGACGTTTGACAACTTCATACAGCATTTCATGTGTCTCTATTGCCGGTTTCAAGTCCCCCATAAGAACCTTTTAAATGAAAAAGTTTATATTAGTATTAAAAAAATAAAACAAAATGAAACGTAGTCCAGTGTTGTGTCGCTTGAAAGAACATAAATTGCCATTTCTACAAAGCATAAAACTTTACAAAACTCAGCCGGCGATCTTTGATAAGTGAGTTTCGCATATGCGGATTCTTATTGTGATCTGGTTCATATCAGGAGGAGGCATTGAAATATACCTGAAGTCCAGGCCAAAATGCTTGCAAGGAATCAACGAAAGCTCTGATTGGGCGATCAGGTTGGTGCATCAATACATCAAGCATCATGACACCTTGCTTGATATATTTGTTAATTGCTGCGTAGTGCTAAAATCGAATTCAAAAATTAATTAACATGATCACTAATAAGTCATCGTAGCTGCCTTGTTGCACAACTGGCAATAACTTGCTCGTAAAACCCAATTACAGTAAAAGTGATCTTAACTGTATTGAAAAAACTTCAATTCACGTTTATATTCTCACCACAGGTAACATATATGCATTACAGTAGTGAATATCGGTGGATATCCATTAATTACCCTTGCAGTCTAATGAATATCCATCGGTATAATCTATCCACATATATTACAAGGCTGGAGTGAAAATATAAAAAAGTACGTAGCCGGTATAAAGAGCCATAGTTCATATGCATGATTTTGCAACAGGTCAAACTCCACAGGGGGAAACGTGTAACATGTTCCAGTTAATACGACTTCGTACCAGTTAGGATCAACTTAGAAGCATACGAAAACCAACTGAAAATTAAATATGACACCAAAATATTTGAGACATCTCTATGGAATTGCATTCAAATGCTAGCCGAGTTGTTGAGAACCAGCTGTATTCTGTTGGCAAAAAGGCAAAAATGAAACTTATATTTGATGATAATTACCTTGTTGAATTTTTCCAGATAAGATTTGTCTCCCAGGAGAACGTATGCTTTGAAACAATATTCATAATAGGAATCAATGCCCGCACCAATTCCACTATCTAAAATCAAACACATGTCAACAATATATTAATAATGCTGGAATCAACCAAACAGAAATTGGGAGCACTCATTCCTGTAGGAGGGTTATTAAACTATTTCTTCCAAAAGAAAGGCGTCTATATACATAGTGATTTAACAATGGTTTGATCTTTTGCTAAAATTCAATTGCGACTTTTGCATAAAAAGAATGAGAAACTATCACAAAACTATCACAAAACTATTACAAACTATTACATACTGCAGAAAGGTTGGTTTTGGACCATGCTTGCTTGACAAGAATTATGAACAAAAGTCACAGATGCCATAGGATGGAAAGGTTGAATTAAAGCAGTGTAAAATATCAAATCAATTTACCTCTCCTAATCCAGTCACCATTGTGAATATTGATAACGGTGCCAACCAAATCACTATTGCGACTTCTATAATGCCAAATCGCATCCATGGCATTGTGAGCTTTCTCCTGCAAGGCAATGAAATAACCAACAAGGTCAGTGATAAGTGAGATAATGATCAATACTTGTCACCTATGAAGAGGGAAAAAGAAGCGTGATCGCAGTAGCAAATGTTCAAGACAAGGAATGTCTAGCACAAGGGAGCAGAGAAGTGATTCAATATTTATATACCTAGTTAAGATTTACCACATCAACCACAACTATCAATCAAACACGACCATGAATCGTGGTATATTCCCTACATGGTTCGAGGTTGATCGTGGTTAAAATTTCCTACATGGTTCGAGGCTAGGCAAACAGGTCAATTATATTTGAAAAAACAAGCAAAGATATATTACATTACACAACAACTTACTTCATATATAGGATTGCCAGTTAGTCTGCTTAGTGCAGCGAATTCCATGATCATGGTACCAGCACAAGCCGTGCAAGTGTCGCTTTCATCTACTATTCTCGATAAAGGGTGGTGAACCCCATACCGCAAGTTGATCTATACGAGAAATTGTTCAGCTCAATGCAATGATCAATATTTTAAAAAACAAATGATATTCAAGAGAGATTGATAATGTAAATCAATACACCAAAATATGGAAAATGTATTCATTCTGATAAATTGCGATGTAAAGCATGACTATTTTACAGTGACAGGAATGGACAGCCAAAGCACACAATAAGGTAAACAAGTAAAGACAGTAAAAATGTTTCCAATGGTCCTATTAAGAATTGGGTCCTGGGGATTCTTCTTTCTCAGCCACCCCCACCCCTACCCACAATGTACATAGTGGACATACCATTTTTTCAGCACAAGGGTTAGAGAAAGCATAAGTATGTTTAAGCTGCGGTTTGCTTACAGAAAAGCCTGATGTTCGCAGATGTTCTCAAATTTACCTTTGGGTATGGTATTCCAGTTGATGTGTTAAAGGCCACTAGTAGTCTATCAGCAATGTCAACTGCCATGTCTAGCAGTTCACCTTTGTACCAATGCAGTCCCTTGTTCTCTTTCTTGAAAACATCAGCCATAACATGTCCTCCAAGAAGACCACTTTGGAATAAAAACAATATTTCAATTTGCTTTTATCTTTGAAATAGATAGAGATAGAGTTGAATCCTTTGAAATGAAAACCTTGGATAGCTGAGACTTTTAGGGCTTCACTCTGGTTTGCAATTCTCTTTGAATTGCAAACCAGAAACTTCACTCTACCTCAGGGAGATTTAACTGACTCTGATATTCACTTGAACAGTTCCTTATGTTTGAACATTTTCTCAACTGTGAGATCCCCACATATAATGTATGTGAAAATGGGAAAAGCATAAAAAAGAATTACATCAACCTCATAACTATGTTATATATTTGAACTTCTTGTCTTAATGTTTTCTCTGGTTTGATCTTGATTAAAGTTTACATGTTGAATAAATCCCCAATCAACTCAATTTGAGGTACTAGAGTATATTAGAGTTACCTCACACAAATTAATACCAAAATAAAATATACTAAATAAAACAATAATGTGAAAGAAAACTGTGAAAAAAATTCATACCCAAGAACACGAATATTTGTCTCAAAAACAGAGACAATTACATCAGCATCAAATTTAACATTCTTTATTACTAGTTGAAGAGCATTGTCAAATTCTGTAATATTTCCAAATACCTAAAACATTGAAGAATAAATATTCATTTCACTTCTATAGTGGTTCAAAACTTCTTTGAAAGGGCTATTGTATCTAGATAGTGTTTCATATTTACTTTGTAGGAATGTCACTTGTCTCTATGTAATCCAATATGATAGAATACTCTATCATATTGGATTAATCATAACACTTTGCATACAAGTTTTATTGAGTATATCTTAATAAATTAAACTTACAGCAAGAGTATCCAATGTGTCGATCAATGTTAATGAAAAACTGAAATGGAAACATAATAATTTTAATTATCCTCAGAAGGTCTTCAAAAATTTGAGGAGATGAGTTTATTGGGAATTTAGAAATGTAATAAAGTAAGAGTTTCTTGAATAATTTAAAAAAATTGCTTTAGAAAACCAACATACTTTCCTAATGATTCATCTATGTCTCCCCTGTCTGGTTCACTTCCTCTGTATCTTCCTTTGCAACTCAAAGGCATCAATTCATCAGCAGGGTAAGCGTATTGCTACAAAGAAAGCAAGTAGAATAAATAACACATTGTTGGGTATATGCGCAATGCAATAAAAACTTCAATGATGTTCACATCATTCTTCTTAACCTCTTCCTTGTTGATCAACAAAGATAAGTTCAGAATTAACTGTACATTTAATGAATCAGTATTCAACAAACTTGAATCTTACCATATATGAGTTGTATGCATGGTTGAACATTTCAATGACTTGTGATCTGAAAGAAAAAAGCATTATCATTATTTTTAAATTGTTGAATAAAGTATTTTCTAACACAAGTTTAGAAAATACCAATGATACTATAAAAAAGAATGATTATAAATTATATATGATAATTTCAGTCTAATGAATATGATCGTGATATGGTATAATTAATAAAAGCAGTAATAATTCATCACAAATATTAATATTATCATTATAAATATTTTATTTTCATTCAAACTTTTATATAAAAAAAGATTTTGCGTAGAAAAATTGCAAAAAATAAATAATGGCATCATCATATTTTGATGAATCTAACCACTTCAAAGGGCTATGTTACCAAAATAAACCCCAATAAATTAAAACAACTCACTTCAGTTGAGCCTTTTCAGTTTTAGTTACTTCACAACTCACTTGATACTGCGCAAACATAGCCAACATGGCAAAAACTATGGTGATATGGAGGCCATTGATAACGTGGGGCCTAAGTTGGCCAATACACATACTGTCCATTGAAATTGGAAACAGAGAGAAACAGCCAAGGGAGCTGATAGTTGAATTCCTCGTAACTGCAAACGTTCACATGGCAAATGTTGTGTTGTTGATAAAAGTTTTCCCTCCCTGGTCAATCAAGTAGAGTTTTAACTTCTTCCTGCTGTTCGCCGGTGTCACAACAGCTGAGCGAAACAAAAACAAGAAGGACTCAAGCAAGGAGGAGACAGGAGACCTCGATCCAAGCCTCTGTGGAACGTCTTTATCAGCAAGTATATAGAACCATACCATCTCTCTTGTTTTGTTTTCTCAAAAACAAAACAAAAATATGTAATAATGCAAATATTAGAAAGAATAATGTGACGTGTTAGTTATCTATGGGTGCGTTCTTTTGGGAAATTTGTTTGTTCCGAATACGGAAAAAAGTAGACTTCCGATCCATGAATCCAAAAAAAAAGCAACGGAAGAGTTTCGAAGAATCTCTGCGGTCTCCAAAGTCTTCTTGCTCTGGAGGAGACAGAAGAGTTTGGAGACTGCAAAGTCTGCCATTTTCCGGAGAATTGACCAAAAAAACGCGCTTTCCGTCTCTCCAAAGTCTCGAGAAAAAAGAAGAGGCAAATGCGGATGTCAGTGCAATGAAAGTATTTCACCAGTAAGAGGGAAATAGACTAGGCTCAATGGCTACATCTTTACAGAATTGAGCAAGAAGTTTCACCCATCAAATCTCTTAACTCATTATGACGGATATGAACGAATCTTGCAGTTCATTGCATGTATGAGTATGACGTTAAAAGCGTGGCCACAGTGACACTTGCAAAAGCAAATGTACAAAAATATACCCACCATCCATACGCTTTCCATGCATTCCAAAATACTATAATGACCTGCATCACAAATGAACCGAAGCACTACAATTCTATATCTGCATCTAATTTATAGTTACTGAGTGAGCTACACGAGGCTCACCTATGTTTCAATAAAGACCAGGTTTGGGCATATATCAGGGTCTCGAGTCTCGAAAACTCTGTCAACCATCGCAAAAGTCCGCCTGTGTCTTGGTTATGACGTCGTACCATGTTGTAGTCAGTGTCCCATTTCAAATGTAAGCTACACTTCGTGATCAAATCAATGCAAAAGAAGACCAGACCAGCATGGCGGCCCACAACTGTCACACACACACACACTTAAAATGAAATATACACATAAATCCATATGATTTTAAAATAACAGCGCAATGTCATTTTTCAATATTTCTAACTAACATGGATTGCATCAAGTTTAATCATAGTTTGGTGGTCAGTCTAAAATAGACTTTAATGAGGAAGAAGTTATTTTCACTACTTTATGAGGTTAGTTATCAACCACAGCCACGTCACGTCACGCCACGTCACTCCCGTGGCCTGATGGCCGTTGGGGCACTTTGACAAGTCCACAATTTTCCTCCACCGCCCACGGTCCTGCGCTTCTCTGATACAATCAACCACACTCTTTTCCGTACATTCTCCAATGTCTGTCAACCATATTCTCTTCGGCCGTCCTCTGCCTATACTTCCCTCTACACTTCCATGTCTGATGTCAAATGCAAGAGTCCCCATCTTCCTAGCGATGTGACCGATTGCATTGCAATTGATGCGACCATTGCAATTTCCTTCTCCTTGCCGTCTCCAACAGAGGCTCGTGGGCACCAATTTCGTTGGTAATCCTCCTTTTGACTTCAATATTGGTGACTTTCTGTTTCTTTCTGTTAATTCTGAATTAGAGACCAATTAGAGACGCAATTGCTACCAACCAACTTGCTAAATTGAGCAGGATCTGGAGCTCGAGTGCAATATCCACTGCAGTCAAGATTAGATTGATGAAATCTCTGATCATTTCGGTTGCCTTGTATGGATGCGAATCGTGGACCCACAGCAAAGCATTGGAAAAGCGAACAATATGGCACACCCTTGAAATGGAAGAAATGCCTATTCCTCGAAGAAACATGTTGTCTTCGAAGGAAAGCACTTTGTGTTTGCCTGCTAGTAATTTATAAAGCGAGCAAGGGATCTACATAATTTACAATTTAATTACCATCATCATAAAAATAGCGTCGAATGACCACAAAAAGCCTTTTCACGTTCCAAATTCTTGATGACCCACACACAAATACAGATCGATTCACGAGTACAAGAGGCACAAGAGGAACAGAAAGCCCAGTCAGTACTTTGAACGTCCCCCGCATCTCATCCCATTCCATTCCCATTACAGTTCCCTCCCAGTAGAGTTACACAGGCTGACTGATCCCAGCCCAGTCCAACCTTGAAATATGGAAATGCAAGAAGAAGTTTCTGAGCTTTATTTAAACTGGAAGCAAGAGATATTAAAGGAGTTGAGACCATTTATTGTGAAGAATCTGCAGCCGGAGAAACTATATACATATCTGAGATCTTGTGAAGTTTTCGACGAAGATGACGAAGAAGAAATAGAGGCACAAATTACAAGACGAAAAAAGAGTGAATCTCTGATAGATTTTATTGGGAAACGCGGTGATAAAGGGTTCGACAGTTTTTGCGAAGCAATCAGGCAAAATACGACACAATTATTTATTTTGAGATCGATACTTGATTCATTCCAGAAGAAAAAACAGAGCTACAGTGCTGATGGTAGGATGTTTATTACCTTTAATTTAGGCCAAACATTTAGAATCTGAGCTCTCCCCCGTAATTGTTGAAGTGTTTACATGGATGTAAACACGTTTATGTTTTCTTTACTTTCTCTTGTATTAATTTCTGTTTCCCTGCAAGTCAATATTCAATGTGCGAATTCAAGAATCAAATCATTAATTTGTTCTTTCAGGGACTAATGGATTGCTGGCAGAACAAATAAGACAACAAGACCAACGAGTTCAATCAATGACTTTGCCTGCTCCCGGACAACCAGGGGGGCCTGCTATTCCTCATTTCGATCCACCAGAAGACAACATCAATGTCACTGGAGAATACAGACAAGGTATGAGAGTGCAGCATATATGTACACAATGTAATTTATTGTCTAATCTATTATGTTCCACAAGGCTGTGAGTCTTTTCCAATATGTGGGCATTGTTTTATCAAATACTTATTCTTTTTTTTCACTGTTGATGATTATTAACTTTTGTTTTTTAGCGCGCTCACGATCACCTCCACCACCTTATTCTGAATCAATGTTGTTTTAATAAGCAAAGCAGTTTGTCATTCAATAATTTTTTGTCTCAATTATGGAGCATCAAATCACATTCAAGAATCAAAATGGAGACCAACCACAACAGATTTATGTATCTGAGAGTAGGATAAGAAATGCAAATTGTGGAACAATCAAACAGAAATGCTCTTATGATAACAGTATGTGTGATGAATAAGAAAACAATAACATTACTGAGGGTGATAATGACATTTGTTTGATGATAAACTATACAATAATAGCAATAGCACATGTTCTTTTGCTTCCAAGATAAATAAATTTAACACTTTCACTGACTGATATATGCAACTCACAAATATAAGCTTCTGAAATTATAGATTGTTGTAGATAGTTGAGTATCCTTCAATTAAATGTAAAGATTTGTCTTTTACTTTACTTAAATAAATAAGCTGTATAGTTATATTCCATATATTTAATAATATCTGTACATTTCTGTTCCCTGTGAATGCTTAAAACTGATTGCATGCTATTGGCATACACGTGAAGCTCAACTTCAATTTATGTTTAAAAATATGCTACACTTAACAAGTCTGTGAAGCATCGTTGTGTGGGCATTGTTTCTGAAATTTCGTATTCTTTCTGCCCCCATTTACCCTGTCCTTTCCTCTCCTCCGACATTGCAGCCTCGTTCACGTTCTGAAAAACGTCACCATAACAACTGATGATGTGATCAATGCCATTAAGTAAACTTTTATGACTTCGTTTCGTTGCACACCAGTTTTTTTGACAGTTGCGTTGACATGCGTAGAACATTCTACTGTTCTCATTCTCTCAAGGAAACAAATGTTCCTTTTTTAAACAATACTTATTATTCAGTATTATTAGGACACTGGCTTCTTATTTTTTCTACCAAGCTTGTAGTTCTTCTTCCTTTTGAAGCAAAACATCACTGCTCTGTACAGGATTGATGCCCCTCTGCGCACACTGCTCTTTCTGCGCACTTTCTTTGACGTATTGTTCTGGTCGGTTACGTCCTCGTAAGCCGGCTGCATGTCAATCAATTGCAATATTTTATCAAATGCGTTCGTGACATTGTGGTTCAGCCTCGCAGATGTCTCCATGTGACAAGACGTTATGCCCCACTCCTCCACGGTTTCCATTCCAACTTCGCGGCTGATTTTTCGTCTTCCTGTCGGACTACGGTCACTTTTGTTGCCTAGCAACACGACTGGTACTTCTTCGCTTCCCTTTATGTCGCGTATTTCCTCGAACTGTCTCTTCGCCTCGGCCAAGGAAAGCTGATCGTCTATCGAGTAAACTATGATGAATCCGTCTCCATTGTTGATCGCTAGTTTCCTCATGGCGGGAAACTGGTGCGTTCCAGCCGTATCAAGTATTGTCAAGTCGCATAAGTTGCCCTTGTACGTGACCACTTTCCTGTAGTCATCCTCTATTGTCGGCTGGTATTTTTCATCGAAACTATTGTTCAGGTATCTCTTTATTAGCGACGTTTTTCCGACGCCTCCAGATCCAAAGACCACGATGCGAACGGATGGAATTTTCACCTGAGAGATGAAAAGATTAAAAATGAAAACAATTGTACAACATTCTCTGAAAACAACTCACTTGACATAAGAAAATTCCCAATCCCCTGGTGCTTGGGCACGGGTGCTTCTTTGTGTTTAACAAAGAAAATGCCAAAATGATGATGGAGCTCTAAAAATTGATCAAAGTTCCACAACTACGCATGACTTTTACACTGAGCAATGCAAGGAATGTTGCGCACAACACAACTCAGTGAATATGATTCGTAAATACGATGTTATTCCCTTGGCAACACGAAAATATCAACCGGATTATGGCAATGCCTGAGAGACCAAAAGTAATGCGCAAAAACATGAAATGAATGGCATGGTCACGTGTGGCTGAGCATTCTTTGAAAATTTGAATATTACAGCAGGCAAGTTGAAATCTTGCGATGGTCAGCCGTAGTTGACGGCCTAAACTACTACTACAATACAAACTCCCTTGGTTATTGACAAAGACTGACACATTTTCCTTTGAACTCAATCAGAACTGTAACCGTTTGTACTACTAACAGTAACAATATAAGCGAATCTACACAAAACACGTCAAACGTGACGTAAAACAGAAATTGTACGTCAAATCTACTTGAATAGTACCAAGTGTCCGGGCCATAAATTAATTACGCAAAGAGTGCATTTCTTCTAAATGTTAAAGTAGATAATTGGCGATTATTCAAGTCTGATTTACAAGGTGTTCGATGACGTAGCTAAGAGTACGTCTACCTTTGTGACAAAATTATATAAGCAATATCTCACCATATTGTGAATAGACTTAACAACTCTCGATAACATGATGATTTGGTCTCCTTGCTGTAGCTTGTGAATAGTGTGAAAGTTCAAATGAGCATTTGCCGTTACCTGCTCCCAAATCACTTCAAATATATATTATTTCCTATTGACTACACCTGTTCATTTGAAGAAATGACTTCCTGACACGATCGCTCGTAACATAATACCAGCAAGGCAGCCTGCACTGAACTTACAAAAGAGGGATACGGCTTGAGACATGAGTAATATACTAATTTTGCTTGTTGTCCTGTTTCGATATCCGGTGCTGTCCACCAGAGCGCATTAGGACCGCTTGCCATGGCACATTTTTGTACAACAATCTCTGATCCCCTCAGGACACCGCAGCATTCGAGTTATCATTGGAATTTTTACACAGACGCGATTAGGGCCTTAATTTACATGTCAACTTAGGAGAGCTTCATGGTCGTCAAGCATTAGAAATTATTCAAGTGATTCAGGTCGTTAGACAAACGCTAATGTTGTAGTGCCGGAGCTCATTTTGCGTAGTATTATAACATCATGAATTATTCATCATGTTATTCATAATGTTATTCAGAAAGTATTTACTGAGAGCTTCAAGCCTTCAGTAAAAACTGGTAAATAAGTGTTTTGGTTTCCTGCAGCTAGAATTCCACACTAAGATATTGTTTTTGCCAGGTAATATTTTGGAATGCTTTTTAATAAAAACGTTTTGGCGATTCTTTTTCCTTTTCTTTCATGTTTGAGAGATGTATGTGAAATATGGTCATTTGAAGAGAACCTTTGGCATGGCAGCCCTATCTCCAACGTCCTATTCTCAATCGTTTTTGATCTCTTAAAATACAAACATGGATTCTACGCACTTTTTATAACAATGATGTTTAATAGAATAGATTTGCCAAAGAACAATGAAAAGTTAGAAACAATGGAATATATTAAAGCTCCACAAAAGTTCAGGTATTCTTTAAGTGTGTACATATTGCACAATCCCAGAAATCTGCACAAACCCTCTCTTTACATTAACCCATAGATTAACCATAGCAAAAATTCGACACAAAAAGCTGTAAACAGTGAAAGCATTTTCGAAGGCCTGAACTCGTATTGTTTATTTTGGATGTCTAGTCTAAGTACGAATTAACAATGACGTTCAATTTATCTTATCTAAAAACTCTCTTACCTTGCTTTTTAAAACAGAACTTCTTGTAGGCTTCGTGTATTTCATGTTCTAGCTTAACTGAGCACTTGATTTTATCAGAGCACTAGAGCTCATTACTTTTCTCACTGCACTATCATTCTAGCTCAAATTCTTACATCTATTGTGGTCAAACTCCACCCAACTGTGCAACTACTGTGTTCATCATCAATAGAAACATCTCTGGCATGTTCATTTCTCCCCAATGAATTCTGAACATTTATTACTTGTCTTTATCTGCATATTGTTCCCCCTTTCCACCGCTAATTTGGAGATCAAAAGAGTCATGGACCTATTTTCCGCAGAGCAATGCAGTGATAAATTCAATTGTGTTCAGGATCATTATGTATTCAAAATGGGGCGCCGCAGGGAGGAGCCACCAGAATTCTCATGGGAAGAAAATTGTTGGGGGAGCGTGAACCCCAGTCCTCCCAACGCTTTGGCGGCAAGTTACGAAATTTGACGACAAAACATTAAACAACAAATGTAGCAAAATTAAGCGTCGAACCTAATTCGTCTCTTCCAGCCTAAGTTATTGCGCGCTTGCGCTTTGCTGTTATCTTTGGGAACAGCTTTTTTAAATGCTGTTGTAGGTACCTATATATACCTATAATAACGGCCTCTACAAAAATCGTGCCTCTTTTGGCCCTCTATTGTACAATTATATCTGCGCATGCCGAGCCTCGTTCTGGCTTCAATAGTAGAAAAAAACTTATCATTTGGGAACGTGACGTGCGACATTTATTAATTTTGTGTCGCGGTGCTGCCGTGCAGCACGCATGACAACATCAGCCGAGCCATAGCCTGCTTATGCCGCGTTCAATCAGGCTAGACGCCGTGCTTTAATGTGCTTTATTCAATAATTAGGCTTTGCAAATGCCAAGCACGACGTTTAACCCGGGCCTATGGCAACAAGCAATTTGACGATGCTTTTCCAAAAGTCAATCAGAATAGAGTTCACTTATAACATAATTGTATTGGAAAAATTTGGTCCCACAGCTTCCAAACGTTGTTTTGCTTTCAATTTCATTTAGCATAATATCAAAACAAGTCCACCGGACTGGATCTTCTCCTCATCCCATTTTCCTAACTTTCTTACTCTTCTGTCGTCCAGGAGCTCGTGATAAAATGAGAGCCTAACTTTTACATTTTTTTAGATTTCATTGCATAACTTGTAATGATGTATTGTCTGTCTTTGTCGCACGCTACGGGATTTTTAAACATGAGAAATATCAATCGATCCGAATCGTTAACATACACAAATCATTTCGAATAGCAGCAATGTCATTTCAATAGCCTGTGTGTTCACAGAGTCATCCTGCAAACACTTAGCATGATGCTCTATCCTTGTTGCCATAAGATCCATGCAATCCGATGATATGACGCTTTAATAAGCATTTTACTTTTGCACACAACAATAAAAAACACGAAAAGATTGCCATAAGAGATGATTATCATTGAAAAGACAAGGTCGTTTCTAAGGTGTGTCGTATCCTTTTGATTTTCTACCCTAACAACAAGGATTTCTCACTTGGCAGTTTTCTATTTATCACCACGTTGCTTGTAAGAAGATTTATCCACAGCATTGGAATTAGACGCTCTGTTCTGCAGTGCTTAAGCTAATCTGTCCACATATCATGCAATGGGATTATTTAGCAGTATATTGTAAACTAAATGATGACATTTACTTGATGTGTCCCACATCCAACTCTTTTCTCGATATATATATTCTCCCCTTATCGACAAACCTCCCTTTCGAAACAACATCATTGGTCTGATTTGTAATGTGCCAATCTGAATATATTTATCAATGATTGGTCAATGAAAATTAATGGAATAAAATGTTTACATACGATCACCTTTCCATCAAGTTGCATAAGTCCTCCTCTGTTTACACTGCTAACTATTGGCTTAGAATAAGGCATTCTCTTTCTTTTTTGTATTAAGTTGTGCTTTACTCGCTTTGCTCTAATCTGACTTCGCACGCATATATTCCAACTTACATACGCCACCTAAATTGATTGACGCCTTTACTTCCAACTCATAAATGATCGCTTAACGGCTTAACGGCTATCATTTTCGTCAGAATTTTAGATTACTTTACATTTATTTTGTCATTATGCTATATATAGCAGTATATTTTCGACTTTCTATGCCCTTTCCGCAAGGTTGTAGCCATATGATTACATGTTTTTGAGGTTATTTAATTTTCCTTGGTCAATCGATGCCAGATATGGCGTAGTTGCATTAATAATTGATTACCCAAACAGTTCTTTTAACCGTGTTCAATTATCCTTGAATGAGGAGACAAGTTTTTCCTCCCAAGCATATAATTCATTCGGAAATGCTTTCAATTCTAGAGTAAATTCATTTTCTACGCTACAGTTTTAGCATGGTTAGCTGCCACGACATTAGCTGCAGAATATACATGTATGAATGGCAGTAATTTCCTGTCGATCTTTGGTATTAGGAACAAATTGAAAGCCATTTTAGATCCTCCAATTTTTACCTCTTTGATATTTGCTTAGGCAATCGTACGTAAACTTTGGCAAAATTATAGGAGATCTATAATGTTCATAAGCACATTCCTTGAATCGTATCCGTCATAAGAACAATCTAGTACATTAAGATAATCCATTCCGTCCGTCATCTTAAACTTTCTGTTAACCAATGTTTGACGACAAAGATGAATCGCAGAATGCTAATAGCTTCATGTGGCAAGCCAAATCGTCTCTACAAATTTAATCCATCATTATCAACTTTTAAACAGCTTCATATATGGATCTTCATCCATAATGCCTAAGTATATGTCTGAATTTAACTACCCAGGTATGATGTACAACAGCGCAATTTTGATTGTAATTTTGGCGTTACGGCTGAGAATGTGGCTACGGCTCCAAGCTAACCTGATACACAACTGCTAACTCACAGCAAAATGGACGATCGCATTTTTTTCCATGTGACTCGAACATTCTTTGTCCATAAATCGTGATTTAATTGTCCCTATTTTGTGCATAAATAATTGACAAAATAAACAATTCTTTATTATTTCGTTTACTATTTGCCCATTTCGTTTGTTTTCGAACTTTGTTGCGAGAAATTTACCTGGAATACTTCTCATGATTATGAATATTGTTAATTTGCGTGTCGAAATATCGAAGTTCAATCTCCAAACATTTTCCAGTTTGCAAAGAATCGCAATAAAATCGAAATCCTTGTAGATAAACTGAAAATGCAAATCTTACCTTGAATAATTTGAAAATCATATTCTTTTATGAAAGAGTCTGTACGATTTTTATTCTTTTGAATATGATGTTATATGCTGGAAATGATTGTTTTCTGTCTAAAACTATAGAATATCTTCTCGAATATCTAATAAGTTTAAAATGAGTCTCTGAGTTTAAGAGCTGCGTTCTTAGTGCTTCGGATATTTATGCATTGCAAATTCTTCCAAAGAACACTGTGTTTTGCATTTTCTGAGGCTCTGATTGTTTGTTATTATTGATTGTACAGGAAACTGAAGATTGATGATACATGAATTTGCAAATCGTTATTTGTATTGGTTACATCAGAGGACAAGAGTGTGGGAATGGAATTGTCGCTTAATGAACAGCGCAAGAGAATAGAATAACAGAAGATAAGAAGTTTGGCAGGGACGTTATGTGCCATTCAATATATTTTAATAGCTACTACTTCTACTTCCCATGAATTTAGTATCAGTTTAGAAAGATAACAATCAATTGTCAAAGCAACATTAACCCAATCGACCTACTAAACAAAGAAAGCAGCCACGTGTTGTCCAACTGTTGTTTTCAAAGCTCTCTGAAACTTTTTTCTTTTTCGCTGAAAAAATGTACGTTGGCACGTTGCTTGGTTTTTGATTGCGTAATGACACAATCAGTTTGCAGTTGGCGTCCATATGACGGATACCTATGGCAGCGAACATTTTGATTGCTGTAGAGAGGTGCCTGCTGTACGGGAGACTGTTTTTGCAAAAACATGATCAATTTTTAAAAATTTTATGGCAAAATATTTGTCTGCTTGTAGAAGTTCCACTTTATTCGTAAAGTTAGGCCAGCTGTAACGAATTGTCTGACAGGACTTTGTTGCTAGGACGTAGGACCTCAAAACCATGTCCAGACATGTCGCTACCCCAAACAATTCGATAAAATATTTCTACTTCTGCCAAGTCAAAATTTACAATTGATAGTTGCAATGCCACATTAAATGCAAATTAATGTGAAATTCCGTTGTAAACTATATTAACTCTTAAACACCGTTGCTCTATGATTGATTCATTTCGCTGGAAACCTCGTGCGTATGTTCTGTGGCTAGCAAACAATCCATAGCATTATTTTACGATAACAATAAAAAAACAGATTGTTAGAGTGGATAAACAGAAACAAATGCGCAAGAAAAACATCTCTCCTGGTTGCAAACTAACCTCGCATACGCATGAACTAAGTAGCTAATTGACTGAGTTGACTAACAAACAACAATCTAACCAAAAAACCAACTAACTGAGCAATTAACTATGTAATTAGTGTTTACCTTAGCAAATTTAATAAGCTATAATCATTAAAATGAAAATAAATTTGATTCTAACTTACAGCCGAAGTTTTCTTTCTATTTCTTTGCTTCCAGACCATCTTTATGGTGGCAAAAAAATCTCTCTGTGACTGTCGTAATTCTCAATTTACTTTTTTCCTGTGATGATTTTCAAAAGTGCTCTTTTCTTTGTCGTAGGAAAAGCACTTGTGGTAATAATGGGGTCCAATTATTCTCCCTCTCTTCTCTCTTGCTGCAGATTTAAGTGACTTAGAATTCGGAGTGTTTCTAATACCACGAGATGTATGTTTAGCCAGCAATACGATTACACAATGAGATAAGTGCTTCTCTCCAGGACAGCCCACTTAACGATTAGTCAACGTTGAGCGAACGCTCTATTTACGCTCAAGCTTTTCTTTGCCTGCACTTCTCTATCGAATCAAGCTAAGTTATTGAAAAAATGACTTCTAAGCCCGGAACAATATCACCTGCATTGGCTTAATTACCATGGCTGTAACTTCCAAGCACTCAAAATCGATAGAACGTAGAATTTTTTGTATTTTCCTGACTGGCGGTAGTAAACTAAAAACAAGGAAAACATAAGGCCGTGATAAGAGCAAATGTCTCTTCAATAAACAAGCTGCCGCTAGAATCATGTAAAGCATCAATAATTTACGTCCAATGAGAGTTTTTACAGTCAAATAACCGGTTATGGCTCGAAAAGCCATGGCCAAATTAAATTTCTTAGATTAGTTGGCAAATTAAAGAGCACATAATTGCAGGTGGATGTTTTCGTATTTTGCACGTTTTCAAAATGACTGCACACTGGTATGTGCTTATCGCTTAGTCACTCATTTACCCAATTTGTAAAGCAAATACATACCTTGTAAATTGAAGGAACAATGCTAATAAAGGCAGATGGAGGTATTTACAATAATAACCAAGCAAAAAATAAATTTTCATGACAATGCCAGTTTGTCTCGGCTGTCAAGGTTCGCTTGTGAAACACCAAGGCACATAATTGAAATTGTAAGTTATTTCGTGGGCTGCTTGGTTTTCCTTGTAGAAAGGACATTCAGTATGAGTCGCCTGGTAGTTAAAGGAGAGATTTAATCTGCAATCAATTATTTTATAAGAATAAGGAGACCAGATCTATCTGTCTTAACTAGTTGTTGCTCCACATTGGCTCCTCATCTGCGGGGCGTATTGTCCAGTTATTGTCCAATACTTTACTATTGATGGCAGGATTTCTCGGTCTCATTTCCAAGCATGCGTTTTATTATACAAGAACAATCAGGAGCCAAGAACCCACCTTAAAAGCCAGTCCACTTAAGTTGGCTTCAACTGCGGTGAAGAAGGTGTTTTTGGAGCGGGGGCTCTGCGGCACAATGTTGTCAAGTGAACATAACAGCTAATAATTCGGTACATTCGTGCGTGGTCAATCCGTGCCAACTCTCCTCCGTAAGTCCTTATCTGCTTGAGTAATCCTTTACCATATTCAATCACACCTCCTCAAAGCGTTTCATCTTAAACAAAGCAACAGAAAGCAAATTCTCAAGTTTCTTGCTCTTTAAATTCCTCCGTGCTTTAGTATCCATACAGTTTATTATAAGAATAACGTTCATGAGAATAATGAAGCCTGAAAATTGCCAAAGGACAATGGAAATTTTAGAATAACAATGCAAAGCATTGAGGCTCAATTAAAGTTGAGATATTCTTATAGAAAAGTGTGTATCTTATTGCCCAAAGCAAACATGAATATGACATTCTGCTAATGTGGGTGCTAGTGGAAGGTGTCAGGCGATTCCAGTTACGTCATAACGCCATAATATATTGCGAGCCAGGCATATTTTTTGACCAAATAGAAAGCAAAACCGAAATTTATGATGCTATATGATAGCTTATGGTAGTGCTTATTGAAGAGCCCCATATTTTTTCTTCTCAGCGATCAAAGTCATGCAGCAACTATTTTCATTAACCAGCTGTAAACAGAGGTTAGGTGTTTGCTGCTTGGGTGTGTATTACAATAGTGTTTGATGATGCAATGTTAAAGACGAAGAATGAATAATTGAGAATGAATTAAATTGTTTCAAATTGAGATTCTGACCAGTTAATCCTGGCCTGGGTTGCATTTATGAGGATGTTGTTGATGACATAAGAAGTACTTATTTATCTTTTTGCTTTGATTTCTATAATTAATCTTTGATTTCTTTCATTGGAAACAAAATGATTCCCATCCCAACATGTTCCAGGGTTTCAATTCTGAAAAAAGTACAATATACTATTGATTGGACCAAATTGGACCATATGAAAAGTTAAGCTAACAGACTTGATTTGAAATACGTAAATCTCGACTGATATGATATGATCTGCCCTCGTTCTGAAATTCGTCAGCATGGTGACCTGGATCCACAAGCGAAAACCTGTTTTCTTTTGTGTAATTTTGTTGTAAAAACGATTCATTGCTTTCAATTCTTGCGTGATATTATCTAATGACTAATGCTATGGCCTTTGTGCGCATTATGCATGTATTTTCTCACATGCATGTATGCGACTGAGTTATTTGGAGAAGTGTGTCAAGTACCTGTTATTCTCTTGCCAGTTGCTGTAACAACAAGAACAAGCATATGTTAACTGGGTCGAATATTGTTACACCACTACATTAAGGGACGTGGAAAACCTCGTGGCATTCACATTGCAGCAAGTAGTTGGTAATTTGAAATTCTTTAATTGGCAGATCCTTTTCCAAACCGCTTTAATTACTACATATTTTTACTTTATGAAACGACCTTTGGACTTTTAAAAAAAGTACCAATTTGCCCTTGATAGAAGAAAGATAAGAAGCATTGTGGAATATAGCTCAATTGTTACATAACATAACCATCTCTTTCAACAAAGTCACAATTAGCAGCCAATTAATTCTTACTTTGTGAGTGTGGAATTCCATAAGTAATTTACAAAGAATGTTAACTCGTTCTCAGAAAATCCCCTTCCAGGTTCATTGCTGGAGATTAAAGCTTTCTTTTCGTTTTTCATTCTCTTACGTCATGAAATTCTCATAACTAGCATAGCAGAGCAACGAGGAGTGCTCCTGCAGTGCTGTTTGAAGGCCAAGCAAGAGCAAACAGAATGGAGGTAATTGCTTCGTGAGCAATTGCACATTTTCAAAATGGAAACAGCAAGCAACTACTGCACCATGCATGGATAATTAATTGAATTTGCAATGTTTATACAACGTAAAAGCAGTGTGTTGCTTCATAAGCATGAGAGCCTAGCATTTTTGTCTTCTCCACAATCGTGTCTTCATACACGACTTACTAGACAATAGTGCGCAAATTTCTTTGAATTGAAGAAATACCATACCACAGGGCCATAAAAAACTTGGCTACATCCTATAGACAGTAATTTGAAAAAACTAAAGATCAACCTAGAAGCAGACTGCATTGCAAGGAATGATCGGCTCGCCTGAAAACATTTGGACCAACAATGCCTGAGACACCTGATAAAATAAGTGCCTGATGACAAATTTCTTTGTGAACTTGAAAATAGCTTATGAAAACATGCATACAACTCAAACACTTTTAAATCCACGTAACGTAACATTTGAAAAGTTGAGCAACTTTTGCAATTGAATTTTCAAAATTATCATTTGTGGTAAAAGAACTATCATCATCAAAGATTAGCTTCAGCATAGCTGCTCGGGCATAACAATTACACAGTAGAACATGGGATGTTAGAATGGACTTTACATTTAAAATTATTTCAAAAAAATATGAATTTCGTGGTACAATAAGAAGCATTACAGTATTCCACATTCAAAATTGCTTTGAAAATCGGAAACATAGCGAAACATAATGAATACTAAAGCTTTTCGTCTGACACTCATCAGAGTAGTACGTCAGAAAGAGAACGAAAATGAAAACCTAACGAACAATTGTACCCAGAAGAGGATCGAAATTGGCCAATCAGAAAAGAGGTGAGTGATTGGTATAGTGCAAAAACAACCAATCATCACCGGTGATCGAACAATAGATTATTGAAAGAGTCCCAGTGAGAAAACGAACTCTTTCTGTCTACACAATATGGGATCCATGGTTTTGATGTAGACAGATTGAAGTTTTGTACCGATCAAAGACTATTCCACATTCCATGTTTTACCAATAACCATTGGACTCCTATCTGTGATTATAGAAACAAATATTGTCTAACTAAAAAGAACACTATCATCATTATGTGAAGAAGTTGATTGGCACACAAAAAAACTACACGATTTATTAACAAGTACTTTCTTTGATGAATCATTCCTTTACAGCATATTTTCTTAGACTAAAATGCTGGTCTCTCTTTTGCTGCCTCAGGGTCTTTCTTGAAGCTTCAAACTTAGTCAGCTCACGTCTCTTGGCTCTGGTCAGCTTGGGACGCAAGTCCAATGGCACATACTTCTTCTTTCTGTAAAATTTCCTCAGATTGTCTCTTTGAGTTTGACTTATGACAGTCATTACTCTGGCAACAGATTTTCTGACAACCTTACTATAATAGAAAAGATTGACACAGTATTAGCATCAAATAATTTACATACTTTGTTGAAATCATCAAGCTTGTAAATGGAAACCCAATATATATTAAAAACCTTGAAGGTCAAAAGCTTTCTTGGTAACACCAAGAGTTCAATAAATCATAAGTAAATTGTACTGTCGTGGGGAAATTCAAGAGGAGAGCTTGCCATATGAATGGTTTATTATACCAAGATGTTGCAAAATGAACAATAAAATTTATCAATTTGAAACATCTTTAAGTCCATGTAAAACTTGAGAACTGAAGCAAATTTTGTCATTTTCAACAAATTATCATTTTTCGCAAAAGAACTAGCATCACCATCAAAGATTACCTTCTGGGTAGCTGTTCAGTCACAACAATTACATCGTAAAACATTGGAATGGACTTCAAATATCAAATTATTCCAATTAATCAAATATGAATCTAATTGACAACAAAGAACATTCCAGTATTCCATCTCGTATGATTTGATTAATCTATATCAACACAAGACATACTTACATTTTGGAAAGTTTTGAAGGTTGTCCTCCAGTAACCTTGGCAACTCTAAGTTGCTGAAGTTCGGTTTTCAGCTCATCAAGCTGTTTGAGGAGATCCTCCTTTCTCTTTCCCCTCAATTCGTGTGCTTTAACTTTGGCCTAAATTGAAAAACGCTGCACATGAGACAAAGTTTGCTGTCTTGTCCTACTTACTCATTGAAGAGCTGACTTTGGTGCCATAACACCTGAACTTATTCCTATCATTTTTATAGATATCTAATTTTTCGCACTCCAAACAATTTGTTTAATTCATAATTCATGTAAAACTTCTATATTTTCTACTTTCTTACAACTTACGAGCAATAGGCACAGAATAGGCCAAAACAATTATACAACGGGTTTGTGATAAATTTCGCAACAACAGCCAGAACTAATACTTTAGTTCATAAATATAATACATAGACTTATGTCTAAATCATTAGGGTGGTAAAAATAAAACCTAAATTCATCGATTAAATGGGATATTATTTTGAAAAATTAAGATCTCACCATATTTCCTGTTGAGGATAGTGAAAAGACCTTCAGAGAAAGGCTTGGAAACAAGTGAAGCACCAAAGTTGTTTGCTGCACAGGAGCTTTGGCCTCCTGAATTAAAAGTGGGCATTATTGACACATGCGTGGTGACCTAAAAGTATGCATTCTTTTTTCTTGTCTCTCTTTTTGTTATAAATAATCATTCATATATAATATCACCAATGCTGTATTCTAGGATTTGTTAAAAAAAAATTGAGGGGCATTTATAAGGTCTCATGGAATCGAAAGAAGCAAATCTAAGCCCCAACGTGTGCCTTGAATTCAGGTTAACATCAAACTGATTTGTTAAATTCTTCTCTCCATACGTTTTTTGTCGAGTTGATACTAAGTAGTTTAAATCGTTGTTTGACGACATAATTTTTATATCCACAGCGGAGGTGCAGAGCTTCTATTTAACAAGGTGAAAAAACACAAGGTGTCATTACCATTATGCAGTGATAATTGTAAGTAATATCACATAATGTGATAAAGTTAATGCCCCCAGCAGCCCCAGAAGTTTCCTTTCAAACTGTGTGCCATGATCTTTGATCCAGGCTGCTTTATCACTTTTTCCAAGTTAGAATAAAACAATCCAGTTTCTTGCCTTTTTCTGAATTGTTTAAATTTTCAAATGAAGAGGAAACATTTCCTGACATTATTTAATGTTGCATCCTGGCCAAGTCTGTTTGAATAAGGTATGAATTAATGACAAATAGCAGTTGTTTCCTTGTCTCCGTGAGCAATGGACTGCAATTAATTTGCAGTTCAATAGTTATCTTGTTCCATCTTTTGCAAGAATTTGAACAATTTGCTTAACTCTCCACTTCTGATTTTCCAATTGACATTATTAAGATTAAATTTATTGTTAATACCTACTTCAAAACTTTAAGGGACCATACGAAGACTGTTACCTTGGATAAAAGATAACCTTCTAAAAGAAAGACCAGAACTATTCTTACAAGGGGAGACTGTGTGAGTAGAAAAGCTTTCAAGTGACACATTTGAAGTTAAATTTCATTTCCATTATCAGAAAGCTGTCAACTGCTTGCATTAAACTCGAAACAAGTTTAAATTTATTATTTTGAAAGAATGTTGTATATATATCAGATCATGACATGCATATTTTATGTGAAATATACAATATATCAATGTCCATGACTAAGTGTGGAAATATTCTTTGATTTCTAGACGACCAGGAATACTTGTTTTGATAAATGATGCTGATTGGGAGTTAATGGTATGTTTATGTGGAATTAGATTTATTACGTCCAGCTCGTCAAATTGAGATCACTAAAGATAATGTACCATATTTCCTCTATTTAGTGCCCACCTTCTTTTAACTGCCCCCCTCCAATAAGGGCCCACCCCAAAATCCAAAAGTGTAAAGTGCCCCCCCTCTATTAACCGCCTGGGCGGTTAATAGAATCTTTCCATTTCCACTGTTTGGTTCAAATAATAACGTAGAAACTCTTTAAGGCTGGAAAAACGCTTTCATTGGGTCATGAGCGTTTGGAAAATGCCAATGCAGTCAAGATCACCAGTTGAAGTTGATCTTCACTGCTTCATATTGAATAACATTTGGAACAAAATAAGATTATTTTTTTGTTTTTGATGTTGTTTGATTTTAAAATTTTAGGACTGTGAAATAAGCACCCCCCCCCCTCTTTTAAGCGCCCCCTCTCTAATAAGTGCCCACCCAATTTTGCAAAATATTTAATAAGTGCCTGGACGCTTAATAGAGGAAGTAGGGTATCTATTTTATGCTGCCATAAATCCTCAATCCTCCCCTCAATTAAGCCCTCACTCCTAACATGTAAATTTTTCCCCCCACTTTAGCCCATGCATGTAATCAATGACAGGTTAAATATACATGGCAAATTTTTATTAAAATGCCAAAATTCCAGTGGATGTTGTTTAAAGACAAAGATTCATTTTTTCGTTGAAAATTCGAAAATTCGAAAAATGAGAAAATAAATAAGCCCCAGGTGGCAAATTGAGAATGTGCTGTATGTTAATTTTACTAAATAGCGAAATTCTGACATTGTGATAATGTTGATTGACAGCTTTGGTGATTTTCTTTGCAGGGTGAACTTGACTATGTAATACAAAATGAAGACAACATCACTTTCATATCAACATTACATGGAGGATAAAGGTATTAAACACCAGGAACATTTTATGCTATTGTATAAATCTATTGCATCTAACTCTGAATGGTGTCTCCCCTCAAATCCAAGCAGTTTTCATAGATGCTCTCTGGAATGCAAAGCAATTTTAGTCACTTATTTTCAAAGATTGCTGGTTGCAAGATGTTAATTGTTTCACATTTTGTACCCTGGTAATCATTAAATGATTTTAGTAAAAATGTACGGTCATTCAAGATTTCACAGATCTCAAACTTTTTGAATAATTAACAATTAAAAAGCCATATCTGATTCAAAGATATTATATAAAAAGCCGCTGTATAGGTTTGAAATCATATCGTGTGAGACAGAAAAGCACTGATTAATTATGATGACGGATCTATGAATCTATGTACACATCTTCATTCACACGTCGTAGCATCCTTATATAAAATAGCAAAAACCATTGCAACAACAAAGATCGTTTCTGTTTCATACGTTGCCATTGCAAAATGATCTTGATTCGGTTCCCACGCGCATTGTGTTGCCATCTTCATGCCATCGTCTCTCACTTCTGCCATGTAGACCGTTGCGGAGATCTTGAATGTTTTGCCGTATCTAGCTAGTCTACTTTTCACCGACTTCTCCAACACTTTGCTGAGCAGACCGCACAATTCTGACGACTTCGTGTGGTCGAACTCCACCTTACACATGTGACTCTCGAGTATGTGACGAATCAGTCCGCTTAATTCGTTCTCTTCTTGCACCACTTTGTATTCTATTGACGCTGGTCCTATTCTCTTCTGCTGTTCACTGACTGTTCTAACTCCGCCAGCAGGTCCTTCGTCTGCTTTCCCGATTCCTTCTTGCCCACCTTTTGTACCATTTTCGAGGCCCGATGATGAGGCATGCGATGAGCCTGAACGTAGCCTGCTGAGCAAAAAATTCTTCTTTAAAAAGCTCTTGGATTTTTGTCGTTTTTCGGGCTCGGGGCTTGCGCTGGAAGTTGCGGCCGTGGCCAATGGACTTATTCTGCCCTCTGAATAGTGCACAGCCCTGGCAGAAAGGACTGCGAACCATGTGTGCCTGGTGTTTCACATTACTTGTCCTTGTTTTGCTTGCCTTTGCGTAATTCATTTGGCATTTCTCGAGCATTGGTGAGGAACCTTGAGAATGGCTTCGTTGCAATGGCCTCGCCTTTCTTCTTGACGGAGGTGGTGTTCTTGTCTGCATCTCTGAAACCTCAATATGTGATGGAAAATTTTGCAGCTTGGGCATCTTCTTACTAAAAGCAGAGTGGAATGCGAAGTCCTAAGACGAAATTGTGTACTCAAAGCACCAGATTCTTTCTCTCGACTCCTTCTTGACTGCTTTCCTCAATACGGTAGACTCTCGTACTTGGACACTCTCTGTCTCGAACTGAGTCCTGGACTCCGTCCCTTACAAGTTTGAGATAAAAAGAGAGTCAAACTGAAGATATTTTCCGTCAATTTTTCTTCCTGTATCTTTTCCTAATTCTCTCAAGTCAATTCACAAATTTTGAAATAAATAAAATTGAACAGCAAGGCCCATGGATCTCAAGGTGTTCACAGCTTGTCCCCTGTTGGAGTTAAGTTTCATGTTGGAGCAATATATCTCAATATAAACAAAGTTTTTGTGTTTAAATAAAATAAAATATCGTATTACTGGGCATACGGTAGACGGGAATCTTATTTCGTATAATTTATTTCGTCAACTTTATGTTTATCTGCACCAAGGCAAGGCAAGCCAAGGCAAGGCCCTTTGTCAAGTTGTGATTAAGGTGAAGCCTACTTAATGGAAAACAGACTTTCTTTTTTTCAGCTTCCTTAAAGTTCATTTCACAGAAATATTCTGTAAAAGTTCATTCTCTGCACGGAACTCTATTTCAAAGCAGCTAAGATCTCTTTATTTGGAGCTGTTTGTCTCAAGAAATATTTGGATACGAAACTTGATATAGCTACATACCTGGACTCCTGGAGTTGCGTTGCACCAATCTACGGAGCAAGTGAAATAAAAAGACAAGACAGCAGCAACGAGGAATAAAATACCAAATGTCATTTCTTCCGTCGACAGATATTTCTCTCACTAAGTAGAACGATAATGAAATCGAAGACAGAGATACAATCCACTGATATATTTAAAAGCCTACTTGTAGATTTTCATGTTCTCTTTGGCAAGCAAAGCAACCAACACCAAATTCACACTGTTTATATATATTTTACACACATGATGAGTAGAACCAGGTCATGCATATTCCACCGTGGATCGGAAATATAGTTTTTATCAATGTTTACGTATACAGTTTTAAATATATCAAGTCATCGGGGTTGCCATCATCCTTTCAAAATGGTGAAGTTCAATTTTATCTCTTGATAAATATCTAACCCATTTGTAGTTAATGATAATAATTCGTTCTTTTAATTTGCACTAAATATACAGCTTATGGAAGGAAATTTCGTGAAATTTCAATACTATAAGATGGTGCATGCATAATGAAGAATAACATTGCCGAAGATCCAGAGAAAAAGTTGATTTATTGATGATGACTTTGACTGTATATTCACTAGCTAATTACTTTGTTGAATACCGACTATATATTTCGCTTTGAAAAATTTAACAAAACAGGCCAATTCTCAGATAAATTTTAATCGACATGATTTCAATTTTTAATCCTTGTGGTTTTTATTTTGATTCAAATAATTAGTTTTGTGCAATTGTAACTGTTTTTTCTTCATAGAAAACGGATAATGTGATAATTAGGGACGCTATGTTCCCCCCCTTTCTTTATTCTTGTTCCCCATTCTCCCTTTTGCAGATAGCCTTTCATTAAAACGCGATCAAATTTTTCGCGCCATTTCCAGAACATACCTTCGTCATTTGTCGATAAATTTATCGCTTTCGTTCAGTTTTCTATATTTTTGTTTAATTGTTCATTGATTAGTTTGCTATTTCAAATACATGAACCATCCTAGAATTCTATAATCAACCCTGAAAGATTAAACAATAATTTTATACTAGAATACAACTTGAACAACTGTTGTGTTGTGGATAAGTTATTGCTGAAGATTTGTCAACACTGCACAGGATTGCATGGATTTTATCTTTTGGTTTTGTCTTTCATCCTGGTATTTCACAGTTGGTAAGTCTGTTTACAAGCTTAGTTTTTGTTGCCTCCATTTCTTAAAGAAGGATTTAAAATGCTGCAATAATTATCTTGCTATCGGTGCTTCAAAATTTAAACCTTGTTGTTTGGGCAATTTTGTTTTTGTAAAGACAAAATATTCCAAGTAGAGAGTTTGTCAGTAAAATTTCAGTGCACTGCAAAACGTTTAAGAAACCCTATTTATGTCTCTTATTAAGACCATTTCCAGCCTTCAAAGTGATCTAAAACGAATCAAGGTGGGACACACGGCACAGTTTGGAAAACGAGACAAATTTCGACGTTTCAAGAGTTTTCTTATAAAAATATTGCGATAATATTGGAAATAATGTGACACCTTCAGTGACAGGGTAAGTTTACAAAAATTAAGTTAGATAGGATTATACACGAAATTAAACTAAAACGATAAATTCCAACAAATTATCGGGACTGCTAAAATATAATTAATTAATTGTGCATAGTTTAACAAAAAAGCAGTTTATCCTAAAACTAGGAAGAGTTTGAAGGTGCTAGTGATAAAAATACAGAAAAAACAGGTAACATGTAAAATGCAAAAAACTAAGAAATTTGCATTAACAAAACGTCGTGGTGTTTTGGACTGCTATAAGAATTTTATAAAATTCAGGATGATAAAGTAAAATTATTCTAAATACCTAAAGTAATGTTATACTTAAAATTACCAAATTTAATAAAAGCCATGAAATCAGCTCCGACTTAATTTAACAATACAAGTTTATACATATCAAATACATAATTTATCAAAGGAATAATACAATTGGTAATACTACAACATGCCAATAATTTACAAGAAATTTTCTCGTTCGCCAAGCATTATTTGCCTTTTATTGGCCAAGAAAACTGAAAAGCTTGCAAGTTTTCAAATGCGAGAGTGTCATAAGCGTTAAAAGTTACTATAACTTTGATTATTTCTCGCATAAAATTCTGGCATAGAAGTCAAACTTCTTATAACTCCTACGTTGCACAAGTAGAAATCACGCCTTAATCTTGGAACTTGTGATGGGCGAAAATAAAAATAAAAAGTGAAAGTAAAAGTAAAAAAATTCAAATCGACAATTCATCATATATACAATCCCTTTATCGTGAACGCTGGGCCGTGGCTTTGGTGTAACGTGCGTTTTAGATTCTTGTAAGTTCAGGTTTTTTACCAAAAACATTTTATACATTGAATCCGTTCAACATCGAGAGGCGCGATTTTAGGGGATATTTCTTTTTACGAGCAAAGCAGAAACACAAATCACAATAAACTGGCCTCAATTCAAAACGGCCAATTTAATCATGATTTACCAAGGCTTTTTCAACACATTGCTCTGTTGGTCGATACTTAAGTTGATGCAGATCATGTGGTATTGCAATTAACGTAGACTGCCTGTTATGAATCAACACACTGACGATTCTGATGATTGTGGCGAGGTAGACCAGCCCCCGGGGCTGCGTTTTGGTGAGTCAGGAGACGGAGTCAGAAAGCTGGCAGCAGTAGCAGCGGGGTCCTGCGGTGATATACTTTTCCCAGGAGAAGACATATAATTACCCGAATGCACTGATGGTGGCGTTGGGAACTGGTGTTGCATAACTGACTGGATGCCTTCCCTTTGCAATTGTTCTTGCAAATGTTTATCATTTATACTGCGGTAGTGGAACTCATTTGGTAGGTTCATTTGAATGTTGTGTGCATACGACAGAGAATTCAACGAATCCATCTCTTCAGCTGATACCACAAGCTGATGATATTGAGGCGCCCTGGCATTGTTCATACCCTCCGTGCTATGCGGGATTTTCGGTGTCGCACCACAGTTTACTCGACTACTATTGAAGTGCATGTTCACATCACTTGGTCCAATTGCTGTAACCGGTTGAGCTGCACTGACATAGAGTGGGTTATGTTCAATGTTCATATCCGTTACAGTTGGATTGTAAGATTGCGATGGCATGGAGACGGCATTCTCGCCATTCACCCAATTCGATGGCAAATCTTCAAAGCAACCTTGTGTTTCAAACAATGAGAATCCCTCAATAATATCTTTGTCTGATAAGACAGGCAACGTGCCTTTATAGCTGTTGTCCGAAGTTCTCGCAGTTGGTTCCTTACCAAGCCGAACTGGTGGTACCTCTGCACGCGGAGGAGATAAGGTTGGCGCCATCGTCACTGACTGAGAGATGGGCACACCCGCGGTAGCATAAGTATTTATATTTAGCTGCTTATTATTCAAAGCAAAGGTGTTCATTTTTGCTCGCACTGGTTGTTGAGCATTTTTATTACACGACTTTCGTTTCCTCTTGTTTGCTGTTTTCCTTGGATCTCCATTCAAATGATTATCATTAACTGCAACTGCACAACTTTGCTGGTTGGCCTGGGTTTGTGATCGTGGAATGTGAGACATTTTTGGCGCAATGTTATTCATCTTTGGTCTGATCATATTTGGCGGAGAAGTAGTGCAACGCGGTGGCGTAGGATGGCCATGCATGTGAATATTCGGAGATTTTTGTGATTCGGGTGATGCTGAGCCCGGCGCTTTGGGCGGTGAGCCCGCTCCTATTGTCCAGTCTGATATCAACTCAACAATATCATGGTGACCCTTTTCCCGGGCAACCTGAATAGGCGATTGATCCATGTTATCTGCAGCATTACGATTTGCGAAATTCAACAGTAAGAGTTTAGCAGAGCGAAGGCTTCCTTCCCGTGCTGCCAAGTACAATGCCGTTTGGCCCTTGTTGTCCGTGGCGTCAACTTTTGTACCGTTTCGGGTCAAGATCATTGTGGCGATATCATTATCAACCGATACAGCCCAATGCAGAGCTGTTCGACCTGAAACAAATATCCAGCATTAGATCGACTGTCGTATGAAATTGAAAGGAAACTTATGTATATTAATTAATCGTCTGTAGCTGTAAGGAAATCTCCACAACTGCAGTCAATACGAATAACAGCAGATGTAGCATAAATAATTCACCTTGGTTGTCCACAATGTTGACTTTGGCACCAGTGTTGATCAAATCTTCCACCATGTAGTTAACTTCAAATCTGCAAGCATCCATTAAAGGTGTGCTTCCATCGTAACTTTGGGCATCGATGATCGTTGATCTGTGCTTTATCAAAAGCTTAAAGAAATCCAGAGAATTTAAATTTAATAACATGCGCCCAATAGAAACATATATTCTGCCGGATATTGTATCATGGTCAAGGAGTTCTGGAGAGGGCATGGCAAATGACAAGAAAGAGGAGAAAGGATACCCAGTAATGTAAACCAAACAAATAACTCATATAGAGCAATGAAAAAATCACACAAGCATGATATCTTACTTTGAACACTCCTTGGGCATCTGCAGACACAGCCAAATGCAATGGCGTTCTACCGTGCACATCTCTTGCATTAACATCGGCACCAGTGTTGAGAAGTTTCTTAAGTCCTTCAACATTACCATGTCTTGCTGCTAGATGAAGAGGTGTTTCGCCTTGTGTGTCAGTTCTTGCACTATGATTTGCACCATTGGATAGCAAACTCTCAACCTTAAATGGTAAATGAAAACAAAAACATTTTCAAACAACTCTATATCGACGAGGAATAGTAAATAACACAGGGCTAAATTACAGAGCTATACAATCTGCAGAGGAATATGACAGTTAAGGACCTGTCACAGAAAAATATAAATGCCAGTGCAGGCCTGTTTATGTTTACATGACTTAAGACTAGAACATTGTCAATCTTACCACTGCTCCTTCGGCGCTATCTTCACTATCTTTATCATCATCCGCATATGGGTCTTTATATTCGGTGTTTCGACACACAGCAACATGTAGCGGGGTGAGGCCACCGGGACCTCTAACGTCAATATCCGCATAGCAACCATTTGAGACAAAGGGGCCCTGTGGAGGAGTCAATCCAACGTGACGCGAGTCAGCCGCCTCTCGATGAAGACTGGTCCACGTTCTGTCATCTGGTATTTGTTTGCATCCATCGAGAGATGAATCAAGGCAGACCATCTTCTGATCGCGAATACTAGACGGACTAGGTGGTGTATCCCATGAACAAGATGCTGATGCGATTGATTCGGCGGATGAGTGGTCACTGAGTTTCATCGACCTGAAGTCATAGCGATTTTCATGTTTTCATTTTCATGTTTTCAAGGGTATATTTTTATTTAAGATTTTACGAGAAACACAAACGCTGGCTGGCAAAAAGTGCAGGGGTAAGTGAAATAAAAGAAGACAACAGATACGAGCAAAAGATGGACACAAGGAATCCAGGGTCCCAGGAACAGAAGAATTGTCAGATGGTATGTCAAGATATGTCATAAAGGTGGCTATGTTTCAGTTGGAGTAAAAAATATTGGTCCAGCTCTTGGTGTTGTACAAATATACGACAGACAGGTGGAAAATGATTAATTGAAAAAAAACTCTTACTTCATACTGTATTCCTGTCCAACAGGTTCTGATCGATCTGCACTTGAGGGATTTCTTCGCTGGTTTCCGTCCGATAAGATAAATCCCTGCGGTACCCAAAGGCGACTCGAGCATTTCTTTGCGCCAACCAAAACAGTAAAGAGAACAAGTGGCACGCTGATACATATTAACAAAATCCACAGCGGAGCCATTGGAGTCGATTCGGGTGGCTCTTCTGGTCTTTTCATTTTCCCTCCTGAATGTAATTACGCCATCAGTTAGATTGGCATAACGTCAACAAAGATTCTTCAATTTCAATAGTATTCGTCGAAAGTGCTCGACCACCATCATAACGACAAGAAGACAATATTAACGTTACGTTACCTTTTACAGAGTAAATTGGTATGTTTGAGTTCAATGTGCCTTTTGATTGAAGAGCGCCAATATAATTTGCGACCTGTTGACGAAAAAAACTGGATTCTCAGAACAATAAAGATTAATTTAGAGTGGCATACCGTAAATTCTCTTTTAAGCCCCCCGGGGGGCTTATTGTTTTTCAGTACTTTAAAGAGGGGGCTTATTAGAGAGGGGGCTTAATAAATATTTTGTAATAGAAAACCATTTTCAGTAGTGGAAATACATTAAATAATACATGAAATACATTATTCAATGAAGTCTGTGTGAAAAACGTTTACATCTACAATACTTAAGCCTAAATGATTTGAATTTGAATTTGTTGAGAAGTATTGAACGACCAATGAATAAAATGAAAATCTCAGTTGTTTGTCAAGTTTACTTATTTTGACATCAGTGAAGATTGGGGGGCTAAATTGAGAGGGGGGCTTATTAAATTTTCCTTCTGAAAAGGGGGGGCTAATTAGAGAGGGGGGCTTAATTGAGAGGGGGGCTTAATAGAGAATTTACGGTAAGTGTTTACAGAGGTCCATGACGTGAAAATTACCTGGAAACCTGATTTAGCAATAACAGTGGGAGAAAGGAGGTACTGTGGAATGCAAGTTGAACAATAATAACAGAGGGCTACTTACCAAAACGACGTCATCAAAGCAGCCTTGAGTACATTCCCGGTTATCAACACCAAGGAAGACCTCAGTCCTGTTGAAGAGAACAAACATTATTGTAGCCTATATTACTATCTATTTCAATGAATACTGGAGTTTCGAGTGAACAAACGTAATAAGAAAGTAATTTTGTGGCATCATATAATTAGAAGAAATACAGTGGAAGCCTCCATATGACGGACACTAGTCGGACCAATGTTTCTGTCCGTTGCATGGAGGTTGCTTTTGCAAAGGCATTTGTGTAATTTTGGAACAACAACCGTTGTCCGTTGTTCGGAGGTTTCCTTTGCAGAGAGATGTCCATCAAGAAAGGCCCTACCGTAGAGGGAACTTATAGCAGCTTACTTGTTATGCTTTTGCCCAGATCTTCGGATTCTAATGTGATGTAGTATCAACGCTGAGATGGACAATGCTCGACGATTTCTATTATTGCCCTCGTCAGTGCTAATTGCTCTGATCATCTGCTTTCCATCCTTATCTCTCAGAATGTACACATGAGTACCCAGTTTAATGCTCAAAATTCGTTGGAAGGAAAGAGCATTTTTTCTGACTTCCTCTTCAGAAGCCAACAGAACAACCCTCACCATACCAGGAAGCTAAACAGAACGAATAAGATCTAAATTATATTGGAAACTGTTGATACAGAGTAACAAAACTAACAATGTATGCCTGTATAAAGTACCAAGAAGGTACGAGGAAGAGCTCCGATAAATACTGCAACAGGCCATCAAATGCAAGTCCCAACACTCAATGTATTAAGAAGCGACTAGAGTGGAAAGATTAAAAGATGAAATGCATGGCTCCTTTGATGTCATTGCACATATTCTTTGGACTCATCTCTGTACACTTTCTACACGATTTTACCACGACAGTACAATATCTACCAACTACCTGCAATTGGCGGTATTCCCATAATTGGTAGTGTTGTTGAGAGCTGGTAAGCCCCGGGGCCAGCGCCTCAACACGCCCGAGAAGGCCTGGGAAACCCTGGGGCAGTAGCTGGCACTGCGCGGGCAAGATAACTGGTGTTGTGAGATGAATTTCAACAATGAGAGTTCAATGACTCCATTTAAGGGAATGTTTTATGTTTATCAGTGAAAAAGAGGGTACGGGTACAAGAGAGAACAATCAAATGCATACCAATTTAGACTTTCCACTGCTACATTCAAGATTGTCGAATCCGCATTCAGGGTTATTGCATTCTTTGTTACAAACGCCGTTCCCATAATTATCAGCGCAAAACAGCTTGTACCTGTGCATAATCAAATGACAATCAGTACAATAGAGTACAAAAGAATAATGGAAACTCAAGAAAAACATAACCAATGCCTATTTAACAAATAATAAGAGCAAATTTCCCATGCTTGAATTGACAGCCTTGAGCACAGCATGTCATCCACAGCCGTGTGAAATATATGCCCATTGCGCCATATGAATAGAAAAAAATGACTCAACAGGCTAACTGGTGGAAAAATTGTTAAATTTCAACATGCAAGTTGGTGGAATTGAGGAAAGATGTCAGTTGATTTCACATGGGGAGGAGTCTGTTCTTTTCCCAGGCCAACCCCACCTTCATACGTTCTTACTTACCTGGCTTAACATCCTGTTCGTTCATACATGACATAGTTGAATCCCGTTAATTCGTTCTCTGAATACCTAGTGATAAACCTGGAGGTAATATCTCACAACGAAGAAGAAATTACCTGCAAGTCTCCGTCTTTTTCAAACAATCGTGGCCATCGAACAAGCATCCAGGATTATTACAACGTTTATCACACTGTCCATTTTTAAATCTGCTCCAACATTTTACGCCTTGCGCCGTACAATTGGCCCACGGATCGACCCCAAGTGAACAGTCTGTGCCATCCCATTGACACTCTTTAGTGTTGCATTTTTGCTAAAATAAGACAGGAATGGGGAATTGGGTATTTTAAAATTCATTTTGATCAAAGAATTCAAAATTGTCATGACGTTTTAGAATTGAAAAGGTATACTAATGACAAGCACTAAGAAGACAAGTATTCAATGTATTTATGCACAGTGTTAATGAATGATTTGTCAGCATGTTTATGCCACGGTTCTTGATTTCATATTTACCGCTTGTCGTACGGTTCGATATAAAAATAACGTTATACAATTCATGGATGAACATTCCAAGACAAAGCGTGAGAAACTTGCTTGGTGAAATACAAAATAACGAATTCAGCACTGTTATGGTACAAAAACTCTGTTGTCGTCAACGAATTGAGAAAAATTCGACATTTAGAAACCTCTTTTTGGCATTAAGATCTTAGAATCGAGCGTCCTTTTGATGATGCAATATGCAATCCCGTCTCTTGCAATAATAAGATTAGACTTAAGCGCTCAGATGGGTGGTTGATATTGGCAATGGAGCCTCTGTAGTCTCTAATTATTTGTTATTGTGTCTTGTTAATGACCGTGCTTAATATCGATAATTGCAAAGATGACTATCTTGTTTACTAATTCCAACACTTAACAGCAAGAAAGAACAGCAACAACAACCTAAGACTCACCAAGCATTTTCCGCCATCAAACCGTTTGGAGCAATCACTATACGGGCATTTAGTGTCATTTCCGGATAGAATGTGTTCACATCGGACACCACTGTACTTTCCTATAAAATCAATGGAAAGTGTCAATATGGTTAAATTATGGATGTGTGAAAAGTGTTGCATAAATCATCATACAAAATAATCGAAAAAATAGCAGTAATACATCTCGAGTTTCAGCCCACAGTAACTCAATTCGTGAATGTCATTTACTCATCAGTTAGATAAATCATAGTCAAGTGCCAGAACAAACCAGACTAAAATTTATTCTGGTGATATATAGGTTTTCTAGGTACTGCCTTCAATCAACCACAGGTAACACCTCAGTCCACATTCTGATTTATGCACAGACAATAATGAACTAATTTCACCATAACTTTCACAGAAAGAAAAAAATTTCTTCATAACAGTATGACGTAAGGTGGAAACGTTCAATAATACCTGGACAGAGACACACGTATCCATTGGCTTTATCGACACATTTTCCACCATTGAAACAAGGATTTGAGTTGCATTCATTAACGTTCACCGAGCAATTCTTCCCTTGCCAACCAGCTTTGCAACGACAATCATAGCCAGTCCGTGTATCAATGCACTGGCCATGTACACATGGATTTGCAATGCATGCATCTTCGTCATACTCGCAGTGAATGCCAGTAAAACCTTGTCCACATATGCACTTGTAGCTTGCGCCAATCATTTTGCATTGTGCCTGATTCTGGCATGGATCATCTCTGCATGCATGAACTGGTCTTGAACAGTTCTTTCCAGTGAACCCTTTTGGACATAGGCACGTGTAATTATTAACACCATCAATGCATGTTCCTGCATTCAGACATGGCACTGTGATACAATCGTCTTTGTTAATCTCACAATTCTCACCAACAAATCCTTCTTTGCACAAACACATGTAGCTACCAGCAGTATTGACACATTTCCTCGTACCGTAGTTGTAGCAGCGACCTTGCAGACACTCATCAAAGTCCGTTTCACATCTTGGACCAGTATATCCCGATGGGCAATCGCAATGGTACCACTGCTTCCCATTTCTGCACGTACCTCCATTATAACAGGCACCAACGTGACAATAATTGTGCCTCTTTTCACAGTGCTTTCCTTCATATCCGGCCTTGCATTTGCAGATATATCCGTTGATTACGTCAATACAAGTTCCCGAGTTTAAGCAAGGTGATGAAAGGCATTCGTTAATCGACACTTTACAATTAGGTCCCGTAAAACCAGGTCTACACGAACAAACGTAGCCATTGACCAAATCTCTACAAGTGCCACCGTGATAGCACGGATGTGATGCACACTCGTTGATATTTGTCTGGCAATGAGAGCCAGTGTAGCCAGCAGCACATCTGCAGAAATGTCCAAATGATGCATCAATGCACGTGCCACCATTCTTGCAAGTAACACCTAGTGTCGCGGCACGGGCACATGAAACTCTGGGAACATCACATATCTTGCCTGTCCATCCAGCAGTGCAACTGCATGTGAAGTTAGCGCCTGACTGGGAACAGGTCGCCCCATTCTGGCACACATTCTGCTTGCACCAATCCACATATGATTGGCAACGCACTCCATCGTAGCCGTACGGGCACTCACAAACAAAACTGCCTATCTGATTGTGACACCGACCGCCATTTTGACAAGGTGATGAGCTGCATTGATTAACTTCCACTGTGCATTGCGACCCCGTATAACCGACAGGGCAATTGCATTTGAACGAATTGCGACCGTCTACACAAACACCACCATTAAAACACGCTCTGAAAAAAAAACAAAACAAATTCACAAAGTCAGTTAAATTGATCAACCTTAGGTTAAGAAACAATTTTGAAGGGTTTCGTGACATTACATAGCTCAGTGGCAACAGCTTTATATATAATAACATAATATGTATCTTAAATAAATCAATCTGTCTGACTTATTACGAGCAGCTGTAATTAAATATAGATTAAAACAAGATTTGGTGTCTTACCCCGCATAACAGTCGTTAACATCAGTATTGCAATTCTTTCCACTGTAACCATCTTCACAAAGACAGTGATAGCCAAGTTCAATATCAGTGCAATTGCCATACACACAAGGATTAGACGCACATTCATTTATGTTATATTGACAGAATTTCCCACTGTAGCCAGGTCTGCAGGCACACGTGTAGCCAATTGCCTTACTAACACACTGTGCATTGTTCTGGCATTGATGATAAATGCAGTTGTTATCCAAATTCTCACATCGTTTGCCTAAAAAAAGCATAATGCATTCAATTATACAATCACGAGAAAAAATGACTCATGCAATGCGTGAAGAAACTGTAAAGCTAAATTAAATTTACGAATTGCGATACTAACCAGTGAAGCCGGGAGCACATGTGCAGTCGTAATAGCCAATTCTATCGAAGCAGGTTCCTGAGTTCATGCATGGATTGGAAAGGCATTCATTGATCTGAGTCTCGCAGTGTATGCCAGTATATCCCAACTTACAGTGACAGGTGAACTTGTTAATTCCATCGACACAGTTCGAACCATGTTGACATGGATTTGAGGCACATTCGTTTATATTCAATTCACAGTTTGTTCCTGAAGGAAAAATAGTTTTATTGCGTCTTATAATACTACGTCTCTTGCAGAGCTGCAACCTTGAATAAGATACGACGTTTGGACGATACAAGAAAACCACGGCCAGCGCAGTAAAATGCAAACAAAATGCAAGACAAAAAAGAGCAATGCCATGCAGTAAAGTACAAGGCAGTGCAATACAATACACGGGGTTATAGCTTTACTCACCACTAAATCCAGGCTTACATACGCACTTGTAACTGCCAATCTCTTCAATACATGTAGCCCCGTTTTTACACGGAATATTAGCACATTCATTGATATCTTCATTGCACGTCGTTCCCCTGTATCCGGGAGGACAAACGCACTGGAATCCATTAATCTTATCAATACACGTTCCACGAACGCATGGATTGTTGAGACACTCGTTAATCTCTTGCTCACAATTGACACCAGTAAAGCCGGGTAAGCAGTCACACGTGTATCTGTCCAATCCATCAATACAGGTAGCATTATTCTTGCAAGGGTTTATCGCACAGTAATTAATGTCATGCTCACAGTTTTTACCAGTGTAACCTGAAGAAATTGACAAAACGGATCATCGTTAATTGAGACAAGCTATGTTGTGTGATGCTTCGTGGCTAAAAGAATCATATCTCAAACGATATCATAACATTACAAGATATGCTTCATGTAAAACTAATCTACCTACCCCATCTGCAGCGACATTTATAGGCATTGATTTCGTTAACGCATTGTCCATTTATGCAGGGATTTGAGCTGCATTCGTTAATATCGTGTTGGCATCGTGTTCCAGTATATCCTGGCTTGCACGAGCACGTGTATTTGCCTATGTCATCAATACACGAACCATGGACACAGGGATTCGAGCTACACTCGTTTATCAGGATCTCACATCTTTGGCCTAGATGGTAGAAGAGTGAATGTGTTTAGCCAGGAACAACTAGTAGTTTCAATGACCTTCAATGAAGTTAAGCACATTCTATTCAACATATGACATAGCAAAAGCTAGTCAGTAAAACTTGCGATATGCAATCCGATCATCAAATCATGATAAAAAACCAAAAGAGCAAAATATCGGCATGCATATACCTGTATAGCCAACCCTGCATTTGCAGTAATAAGAGCCATTGGTATTTATGCAAAGGCCGTGTTCACACGGACCATTAGAGGAACTGCATTCATCAATGTCTTGATCACAGTTTCTTCCAGTATAACCAGTACCACATATACAAGTGTAGTCGCCCACGGCGTTTATAATGCACTTGGCATTCGGTCCGCAGGGCGGGGGATGTGACAGGCAGGTATCGTTGTATTGACACGTCAAGCCTTGCATGAAATGAGAACAGAGATTAAATCACCATACTGTAATTGAAATCATAGCCACACAATAAAATGTAACTTGTGACATTAAAAAATTAAAATGGTTGAGATCTGTCGATAAGTGATTGTTCGAACGCAAAAGTGCGGTGTATAAAATTCTGAGTCGTGCATAGAAATAAATTGGGTAAACCACCAATGCTATCTGATCTTATCGGTCAACCCAGGCTATCTGATCTTATCGCTCAATCCGCTCAATCTAATGTACCTGATCTTATCGTCAATAATGCAATGCTGGCTGGCTAGAAGCATTACATAATTGTCAAAAGTTACATAACAATCAACAAAGTTCTGAGCTATTCAATATGATCGCGCTATGACAAGGTTAATTACATTTTAGCATCGTGTGAATATAGATGGCAATAAAGATAATACAATGGGCACACGCACAGATGTGGAATCTACTTGACACTGAATGACACTGTAAGCTATTGACGTCAAGCGCACGTGTCTACGCCCCAATATGTTTATCTGAGTGACACTGTTCAAGAGGTGCAAATAAAGAGGTATGTTGAGTCATCATGCAGCACAATAATAAGAAGATAAAATACAGTTAACCACAATACGTCTGTCACAAATTAGAATTCTTCTACTTATATCAAATAATTTCTCTGTCTCCAGCAATTTTGAGTTCCTTCAAACATAGTTGATCTATGAACCAAATTACTATCTCTTTGCTGTCCGTCACATAGAGGTAGCTACAATACAAATGCGCTACCAAGTAGGGAGTTCACAATTATGAATTAAATTGCATACCTGTAAAGCCTGGTTTGCATGTACATACAAATTTGCCAACAAGATCAGTACAAATGCCACCATTCATGCATTGATTCGGATTACAATCGTCAATGTTCTCGGTGCAGTTCACGCCAGTCCAGCCTCCCATGCAAGAGCAGACATATATACCTCTAATGTTATGGCAATGTCCCCCATTGCGACAAGGGCTGGGTTGACATAGATTCACGGGATTCTGGCATTGAGTGCCCGTCCAACTCGAAGTACATCTGATATAAAAGAAAGTTGCATGTTTTTAAATGTAATGGAAATCACACATTATTTTATTGCTAAGGTGACATGTCGTTTAATAAAGGGTAAACGACTCGATTAATAAAGGGTACAAATGAATCTTAAATGTGGCTAATTTTTAAAAGCCAAGCAATACAAATCCACTGGCAATTATTAAGAGTTGGGAAAATCCCCTATCTTTACTATACGTATAATAACATCTTTGATTCGTATTTTCATCAGATAGACTCAAAAATGATGCCGCTCATCAATGCTAATCTGTTCGGCCTAATATAGACAATTACCAAATGTCATGTCCATTGACAAACTATGTTAATTTCAAACCTCTACGAGGTCACATAGTTGTAAATCTGCGTGCAAACAGCTATCAGGATGTGTGGTGTTGCCTTAATTGCATGTTCATAAATCAACGTGTCAGCTTATGACCGTACTTCCAGGCCATTCCCTACATGGAACAACTTCAATTTACTCTTCAAAAACAACATGGATACCCTGGAGAGTTCATACGGGTCTGTCTCTTAAAACATGATTCAAAACTCTCTACATTCGAAAAATTTTGATAAATTTTACTCGAAGGCGCACCAGTTACTTTAGCAACAATACAAACATGTTAACTTTAATTTCATGCCTTAAATTTCCATGTCGGCAGCCAATATTTGACATAATAAAGAGGTGATTCATATGCATATGAACATACATAAATAGATATATATAAAGGCATGTGTTGACAAAACTAGGATGACGTGCTTGAAAGGATATGAAAACACGCTTTTTATAAAGCACTGCCAAAATAACCAAATTAAATAACTGGTCCCAGTTTAAACCAATTTAGAAAGGCCTAAACAATGGAATGACAAGCCTAATTCAATTTTGGGAAGCAACTCTCGTTTATTAGATTTCTAGCAGAAACAATATAATCGTGAAGATATTTGACAATTCATTTTGGAGGAAAGGCAGAACAAATCACAATGAAAACCACGATACACAACCATATTACTTTCCGATTCAAATGGATATTTTCATCGAATGGGAAATTGCCCATGTATGACCAAAAGCGACCAAGACAACTGCGAAATCATGAAAGAGATTTTTATCAATTCCCCTGCATACAAAATAACAAGTCGACAAAGACAGTCCGCTTTTTCATTACTTAGACTGTGAAACTAAAAAGGGGATGTGGTGAACATCGAAATAACTAATTATTTCTAATTAAATTCACATCAGTTTCTTCCCAACCAAGAATCAAGGAGACGCAATTTGTCCATTAAACACAGATAGCAGCCAAGCCTTCTTAAAAGACTCCGCTGCAAATGAGTCAAGTTTTAACCAACGTTTTAAACAACGACTTTTATATACTTCTATGTTCTAACATGCAAACTTTTTATAAGAATAACCAGCTTTGGCTGAGCCTAAATACTTTCCACTGTTATCCTCAAATTTCCATTGCTTTTGCTAATCTTAAGCCTCGTATTTTATACATAGACAATTACACTTATAAACAAGCTTTTGCCCAGTAAACATGTATTTGTAATAAGAACAAGATGTGGTAATCATTAGCAAGGAGAAGGGGGACAAGTTGCCCTGGAGCTTCATAAGAAATATTTAATTTTACTGGTTCTGTTCTGGACAGCGGCTCCTGTCTTGGTGGCTATTTTATGTTGCTCTCATGGTAAAGATCTAGAAATAAGACTTGTGATTTCTTTACGTCGTGATCTTATGATGGCTTTTTTCCATAAAACCCATTTATAACAAGGGACTGGTGCAAATCAAGTTGTGAAGTCACGGGTTCTATTCTATTCTCTAGAATACGCGAGCGCGGCAAATCCTGACTCGGACATATTTGGTTAGCATTTGATTGATCTCATCAAGCACATGGATTTTCTTTCCCTCAAATAATCTGTAATGATTGGCTAACCTACATTTATGGGCATAACCTATCTGAGATGTATCAACGCCCATTGGTTAAAAACTGAATGACTATTAATATGGTTGGCTACATCTAGCCTGTAGCTAAAGATTAGCATAAGTTCAGATTAGTGGATTAGATTTCCAGCAAAAACAAAATAGCAATGATGAGATTTTCCCAGGGTCACCTGTGATATAGGCTTGAAACTGATGTTAGAAGAAAATATTTCAAACATCAACAATTGAAATGACAGTGGGCCATTATGGAAAAAAACAAAGATAAGATAAACATGATATACAATCTACAACAATGTTACAACAATTAATAGGAAACCTTACTAAAAACATAGGCCTAGAACATCCTGTGATATATCATAACTTATAATCAAGTCAAGGGCAGGCATTTCATGTTCTACCTTAGTTGATACTTTGTAGTAACAAAGTTAGGTAGAACAATGCATTAAACATTGCATGGTTAATGTTGAAAAATAAAGGTCCTTTCAGATGGAGCAAAAGTACAAAGCTGGGTGACTCTTTATTCAATCCAGAGGAAATAGAGATACTGAGAAAAATTGGCAAAATAACTTGGCACCCAAACTTTGACAAAAATTTCCTTTTTTCAATGTGTCTTCCATAACAAGAACCCTTTCATATTATGCAGGATAGGTAACGTTTTAGGGCTGTGAACATGAGGATTTGTAATGACAGAAGTGCAACTTGTGGGACAAATAGGAAGATAATGGAGAACAGAAAACACTTACCGACACACTGTAACACCATTTACAATTGAACAAGTTCCCCCATGTTGACAGTAAGAGGCAGGACAAGATGATGAAGCTAAAAAGAAGCAAAGGGAAAATAAGATTTGACAGACTTGATTCATAAACTATCAGCATAGAATTGCACAACATTTCTTCCATATTTTGGTGTATACATGTAAAAAGGAAATTCTATGAAATGGAATGAAGTATTGTTCTGCAATTCTTCATTTCATTCAACTCTAACAAAAAATTATATGTAGTGTGTAATTGACACAGTGTCACTACTTGCTGAAAAATTAGCCACTGATTCAGAAAGAAAACTTAGATTCTGTAACTAAATTAAACAAGTATCACTGATTGTAATATATTGACTCTAACAAATTTAGCTGTTCAATTCAAACAATTCAATACATCATGTACTTGAGAAATATAACTAAATAAATTAGTCATGGAAGGGCCAAATAAAACTGAATGATGTAATAGTTAAAATATTTGTCACAATATTTCAGGACGTAATTAAAACTTAAATGGTTCGGAGCACAATGGGGTGTCATTAACAAATATATAATTAACAAAACATATGTGCTGGTGCAATAACTGCAAACTGTTTACTACACTTTGAAGTGAAAAAAGAAGTATATTTTCACGGTGAAACTAAATTTCATGAAAGTCGATAACGAAAACAAGCGATCTGAAAGGTGGTCAAAAATTTTTGAACGAATTTTTGCAAATATTTGTTCTCACGTTGAACTTGAAAGTAAATAGAATAGAAGTCTAATTTGCTTTGATCAAGAGATCAAATTCTAGAGAAATAACATAGAAATTCTCAAAAATCGATATTGACAAGATAAACTATTAGCTATCCTTGCTTGATCAACAAATCTTGTTGACTTGATTCTCCATCCAGCCTGCTAAGGTTTCCGGGAGGAAGGGTTAATGCGCGAATAAATAATGGCCTAATCACAAGCTGACAGGCTTTATGTATCACGTCAAAGCTGAAGGAAGATTTGAAAAATTATCTGGCATTGTAAAAGTATACCGAAAATACCACACTTTAAATAAACTATTTGACTAACTTCCCAGTTCTAGCTTAACTATGTTAATAACGATATCTTTTATGAAACATATCTGCCCAGGCAAGCTTCATAAATAATTCAATGGAAGTCACTTCTCAATAACGGTCACTATTTGAATTGAGCAGCAAGAGTTCAGTCATCAAATGAACATGAATTACTAAGTTCACTTGGCAATGTTCATAATTCATCGTCCATTTTAGCCTTCATACGCCTTGTTGTTTTTAATGCAAATTACTTAGCGGTGAATGAGAAGCTACTGTGACAAGACTCAATTGCGAAAACAAATTTCACGAGATCTCTGTGATTCAAGACGGTTGACGCAGCACGCTTCCAATTTGAAAATATTTTACAGCTGACAAATGTCTTTTAAAGCATAATCTAATAGCTGCAAACTAAACCTCATCAATGTTAAGATATTTTTGCTAAATAAGCCCAATTATTTGATACAAGTCTGCCCGGCAAAATGGGAACATGGTTTCAGCACTGTGTTGGCTTCCTCGCTTGTTGGTTGCGAGAATTGCATGCAACGAGAAATAAGACCACGGCTATGATAGAATGACGATTATTTCTCAAAGGTTTCTTACCAAAATTGATGATTATTCCAATGACAATAGTCAGCAAATATATCTCAATATTCATATCTGATCATTTCAAATGAATCACCATTAATACACACAATTTACTACTACATTTGCTGTACCAAACATTCCTCAACACTTCGTCTGTCCTTCGTACACATCAAATATTTGCATGCTTTGATTATTCGGGCAGTACGCTGTGGTTCCTATTTCCATAATATTATTCATTTGAGAGATGGGGGTTCTCGCAAAGGCAGCCGTTATTTCAATATTCTATGTTTTGCACAATTTGCGCTGGATCTTCCACAGCTATATTCACTTTATATTTTATTAACAAAAACCCTTATCCTGTTTATTTTTTACAGCTAATCTGTATTTAAAGTTATAAAATCATCAGGCTGAAATTGAAGGATGAACTAACTAACCCCCCTTACTTAAATAATATCGATATCCGGACAACAGAGACTCGCCATAAGCGGGATTATAATTGGAAGACATTGGGAATAATACCTCCCTGTTGGCCATTACGCTTGAGAAGAAAGGGGACAAGACAAGAGGATTCTCTGCCAATTCAAATAAAGCTATTTTCCATGGACTTTGGAAAGTTGTTTGTCCATGTCTTTGCAATCATCATGGAGTTGGGTAAAGGACATGTAACACGAACATATCCACATGGACATTCAGTTATGTGTACTGCAACAAAGCGAAAGTTGTCAACAGCCCTTCTCATACATGCACCCTTTTAAACCAGAGCGTGATTCCGCTTTTTGTTCTTTTAAAGATAATGGGCTCGCTGGACATAAGAGAGGCTTGCATCTTTTTGCTAAAATTAACAAGTCGGTCGGATTTTGCATAAATTTCAGTCAGATTTGCACACAACACAATTGCAATTAAAAACATGCTGACGCCGTTTTTGGATAAGAGGCTGAGAATTTCCAATAATCAGAACGAGGCTGATATTTATCTGGTCAGTTAATCACCGCATTTCTCCGCCCGAGCAATTATGAAATATTTTAGAAAATTTAGAGGATTCTTCTTAGAGAGAGACACTTAAAAAAGATGTGAAACAGGCGCTTAAAAACTGACTAATCTTGACAGTCAACTGTTTTGTTTATGATTGACAAAATCCATCGATCCATACGCTACTAGGCTGCTGTCTTAACTCCACTTTAAAAATGCGAAGACTCTATTAACAACCCTGGGCAGTTAGTAGAGGAGGCGCTTCTTTTGCAATTTTTGATGTTATGCGATGTGATTTGCCTCGGGTAAATAGCCCTGGACGCTTTAGTGGACTACACTTTACAAATGTGTATCTTTACATATGCATATTAGCAAAGATCAATGTTAATAAGCCATCTTATCAGATACATGGCTTAGGAGAGATATAATTGAAAAATGACACCATTACTATTTGAAAATGTGACTTATGGGTGAAGTGCAATATGAGATCCGTGGACTTTTCATAGACTGGAATATAGTGAATTGAAAATTTGATGAAACAATGATTGAAAAGCCCACACAGCACAGACTGCGTGTAGAGTTGAATATGTTCACGATTAGTGAAGCTCCTGCCTCAGTGGCTCTGAACAAAAGTGTTTTATCTCCCGTCTTCTCTTGGGACTTTATTAACGTGAATAAATGAAAGTCACTATGAATAAGCCTCAAATCTGTGTCCTTATCTGTCATTATTGTGGAACCTTCATTTAACAAGAACACAAAAATGACCAATGCTGTTGGCCGCTAAAACGAGGTGTCTACACTGTATAGAGGTTGCTTTTATGAAAAGAGCTAACCATTTTGGGGCAGGGATAAACAACTGACCAAGATTGCTAAGTGGTCATCGCTACCCGAGCCCCCCAAAAACTTTGCCATTTTCACCGATAAGTCTACACTAACCATTTTGTTTTATGTAACAACCTTTGGGTCCTTTTATAAAGTGACAATTCTACCCTTGTTTTGGACAGGTTTTGGAAACTTGTCCACTATCCCAAAGCGCTTTTTGTAAAGAGAATTTCAGATGAAAAATAATTATTTGTTGTTTTGCAGCCGCAGCTATTGTTATCTTGTCATATAAGGTGCCACTGTATATTTTGAATTCAATATTTTCTGGATGGAGAGTTTTGCTTAATTAGCCGTAAGAAAATCTAAGCATGTGTAGCCATATATATAAAAAAACATTAAATTTAAATAAAAACTTCAAGATACTTGAAATAAACTTAAAACAAATTATAGCCATGATATTCATAGCTATGAAAACTATATATAATTAATTACATGATATACATCATATAGTTTACAGCCATGATATTCGCCTGGGATACATTCAATGAAGTTTCAAAAAGGCGTGCAACCTTTACCGCACAATGAGCCAGCTTCGATTTGTCTAGAACATATGGCTTAGTTAGTTGCATATCATTCTGTCATCATGAAGCATATTCCCATGCAATTGATCGAGCAGTGAACGCTTCGGCTCGACCAGCTTGTGTGCTTATGTGACCTTTTGCAGTAAGCCATACGGATAAATGCGAATTAAAACTCATGAGGACATAAATGATTCATGTTTGCAAAGAACATCTGTCCATTCTGAAGCTTTAGTCAAGTTACTTATAGCCACTTAACCTGAGCACATGTGTATGAATGATCTATCTACCTACTTCCTGTACAAGAATATCGAAACCGAGGGCACGAGGATCACGTGCTTCCTTAACATATCAGAAAACTTATTAAAATGACCCCATTTATCTTTATGCCCCCTTAACATTGACACATACGCTTCCCTGTTCCTAAATCTTGCTTGACACTTTATTAAATGAGCAGATAGAGAGTTGTCTTTGAATTTTTCTAGATCACAGGTGGGCTTTGACTTTTGAGTCAAGATTTTGCTTGCCCCCTTTTCTGTGGTATGCATTACAAAGGTTCTTTTTAAAACGTCTTTCCTTGCTGAACTATATACACTTTGTCTACTCGCTGCGAGCGCAAGGGTCTTTTCTTCAAAAATCATCTAACCTCAATGCACGCCAGTTTATGGGAAAAATCTCAGAACATAAATCAAACAATAATGACCATGAAATACTCCGAAAGTCAATTCATTTCTTGTGACGTAAATTGGCCCGACAAGACCAGCATTGTCGCATTCATTGATGTACCCGCCAATGGTGATTTGCTATGAATAACGAGGCTGGTGGAACTTTTGATGCAAAGTGTATGCCACAATAAAAGCAAACGAAATGTGCTGAATACCTATTTGAAGTGCAAATGAAATATTCATTTTACAAGCAAATAATCTCACAATAAAACTCATATAGGTTTCTGTCAAAGATTGCTTTTCGCAGCAAACGTCTTATTTTCACAAAGATTTATGCTTGATTTTGCACTCAGTGACCAAAAGACCTTTTTCAATCAAAAACAATCTGAGATAAAATAATTAAACAAGTACAGAAGTATATGCAAATGCCCATTTTTGACAAGCAAGTTAGTTTCACAAATTGTTTCGTTTGGTCATTTCCATTCCATAATCCATACAAAAAACGTGTATTGAAAGAAAAGATACGGAAAGCTGATATTTAAATTATATGTATCGGTTTTTCATAGATTTTCTTTTATATATTTAGGCACATATGACACAGAGCCGTGCAGTCTATCAGAATACTCAAACTCAATGGCTTTTGGTACAATAGAACTTTGTGTCTCAAATGTGTTTAATGTCGTGTCATAAATGTGCCGGTGTAACTCAACTATTGAACCAGTCTTATGAATAGCCTTATGCTTAGTGATCGGCATCCATTCTTTTTGCAAGCAAGTGAGAGGTAAATTTAAGTAAACTGCCCATGAAACGTCAGATGCTTTAGCGTCAACGTGCACCAACCAAGGCTATAGGTCCACTTGACAACGTGATGTAATGTGAGAACATTGGCACTTTCAATTGCGAAGCTTGAAGGAGCTGCATTCTCGTGTTTTATTTGAATTTAATTTTACCTACAATAAAACCACTTAATTCTTTCGTTTACCCAATCTTACTCAAAACAATCGTTTGCATGAACAGTCAAATTTCTAGCATTACTCTTTGCACCTTTCAAGGGATTATTGTTGCACAGGAGATGCACAAGAACTGTGCACGCGTTCTTTCGGAATACAGTGATGCCGATGAACATTTGATGGTAAAAGTTTCCCATTTGCAATCTAAAAGAGATTCAAATTTTCTTCACCAAAACTGACTGGACCTTTGCTGGAGTTCAAACCAAACTCCGTCGCTTGTCACTTCTTCTTGATACCCGAAAAAGTTTGAAATCTAAACTTGTAAATATGGCATCAAAGGGTTGAAAAATCTAAATTACCGATCGATTAATGTGATGTGCCTCATAATATCGAAGACTGGAAAGTTAACAATTGTTTGTGCTCTCAAGTTTTCAACCTTTATTCCTCATTAGCAAAAGTATCTGTTGCCCAATAGGTATAACAACTTTGAAGTTCGTGATCCTCCCCAAGACAATAGTTGCTGCTAAAGGAGATAGCTACCTTGATGCATTGATACATTGGCCATTGCATTTTTTAAAGATCAGTATACCCATTTTGCACAAGGCCACTCTTCTTGAAAGGTGGTTTACGAGAACACTTGGGGAGAAAACTTCAATTAAGATGATTAAAGTGCATTTTTGGCAATAAGGGAATTGATAAAAACAATTTGTACCTGTACGTATTGTAAAGGGTAGACACCTTTACGTACTGCAGAGCAGATCGAGAGCCTGCATTGGCGCAAAACTAACATTTGTCTTATAAAAGCTAATGCATAATAAAGATACGCAGTATCATAGTTTGGAATATTTATTAATCGTAGACGCGTTTGGAAGGGACATGTTGTCTATTGATCGTGATAACGGTAGATGGACTCTCATCGTGACTGAATAAGTCTAAAAGATCAGATGTATGTTTTGTTTTGAGGACAAAAAAGAGCAAAACCTTGCCCGAAATCCTATTATCACGAAGACAGCTGATGGCCGTCTGTTGAGAAATATCTTCTTTTCTACAACAACAATTGTTAAACAATTTGAATACTAGATTAGTCGATTAAACATTAATGGCGTAGCAGCATGTTCGATTCTATGGCCATTGCTTTCCACTAAAACGTATCTGTTTGAAAATGTTTGATTTTCAATTTAAAAAGGAATCCTACCGGTCAACTATTTACCCAAACACAAACAAACCGAAGAACTCTGCTATTATTAGGTACCAGCTTTGTATTCTAACATCATCTCAAAGAAAGGACGCAAGAATACAAAGAGAGAAGCGTAGAATCTGCTAAGACACTGTCTTAACAAAATTAATGAAACCTCTATCAGATATTCGAACTGATAATCTATGTATATGCAATTTATCTGCTACATAGTATTCAAGATGTGATAGTATAGCTATATACCTGCAGATAAGAGAAACAGAATTGATCCTGTTTCAAGTTTGAGAGTTGATTCTCAACCTCTTGAACTACTTTCTATGATTTAATGTTTCTTCAGCTCCTGATGCGCGCATACAAGTAGCAGCTATTATTCTAACTTGTTCAATGTCAGTTGGGGGCTTTCATTAAAAAAATTATCGTGGTCATCAAGATCAAATTAAAAAAACTAACAAAAAATTAGTTGTAACTCGATGCCCAATTCGTTTATTCTTGACTATGTATGAATCAAGCCGATGCTATTAACATGACTTTATATATCTTTATCGAATTTTGCCGACAAGAAACGTGCTGTATCTTGTTGCTTATCATTTTCGCTTGAATATGTTGTGTTATTAATGAATGCGACCTGTTGGCCTTGTGCTTGTGCTTGGCAATTTCTCGATAACTAAAAGCATGTATCTCAATATCTACAAAAGCACATTTCGCCATGGAAAAACGGCCGCTCATTTATCTCTTTACGCGAATTGAGAATATCGCGATGAAGCTCGGACCTCTATATACTAGCTATTACAAATCCAGCAAATTGATCATATATATAGATCTTTGATGATTTTAGGACATTTTTGACTGCTACAATCAATCTAAACTAGACGATTTTCTTTCACACTTTAATGAAACAACGTGGGTTTTTCAAATGGCTTGTTGCAGTCAATTGAATATCAATCAAACTGAAAATGGTTAAGGGGAGAATGGTTCTTAACTTTCGACGTACAAATTTTAAAGACTTGCTGGAAATAGTGAATTAAACACCTTGCTAATAACACTACTCAGTATTCATATATGGTGGAAACCACGAATTCAATACCCCAATAGTTGATTCACATGAATTATCATTTAAATTTAATTACCTGCGTTTTTACAAACTTGGCCGCATTCCTCGTCACACAAGCATTTCTCTCCTTTTTTCCTATCACAAAACTTATCATTTTCACAGCGTCTTACGTGTCCACATAGCCGTCTCCACACTTTTGGCCTCAATCTTGGCTTGCACTGATCCAATTCGATCGACAAGAAGTCGTCGAAGAAAGCTAAAAGCACAGAAGAACAACACGATCAACATTAAATGAATCTCCTGCTAGGAAATTAGCAAAACACACAGATATTGTTCTGTTTACAGTAAGACATACGCTAATAAAACACACACAGTTGCTGTAAGCAACTCTTGAAAATCAGCTTGTAGGATCCGCGTGTATCATTGTGAAATCAATTAAATGCAAAATAATGGTTTTTTTATCATGTGCATCGAATTTAAAGTCTGTTGATGTATAAGAAATTATCTTGACTTGTTCATGCAAGAAAGTTGTATGGTTTTAAAGGAGTTTCATACAATTTGCCTAATCCAATTCTGCTTTGACCTCTGTGGAGGTGTTAAAAAACGAGCAATGTTGGATTAGAAAGAGTTTTGCGAAAACGCTACAAATAGCCATAGACTACTTAATAAACTCAACTTACCATTCACAAAAACAAAAGTATTTGTCATGAAAAATAAATATAAATATCCTTGGAAATACATGTTTTTGTATTCCTTCTTAATTTCATTTTATTTCATGCATCTTTTGTGCTTTGTTTTAGCTACATTTGCTTTGTAGTAATTGGCCGAACATTCCTTCGTGCTTCAACATCAACGTTTCATGCTCGTTCGCAACATCTACTACGACAAAATGGCATGCTTGACGATTCTCTCGCTCGCAGAATTTGCGGTAAAAATGTGGTGCCCAAGACCGGCCAATCAAACGTATCGGTTTCTGATAATCCGACCAATCAGAAGGTGGAATTATTATCTGCTAGGCAGGTGCGTAGAGTCAATTATTCCGTTAATCACGGCAAGCTGCGGCGACAATTTTCCCAGAAAATGCGACCTTTTGAAAATGGCTTTCTTAGGCTCAAGTGGCTTTGTTTCGGCACTAAGGCGAGAATAAACGTTATCTGTTCAGTGAGCACAATGCGTCGTAGTACATGAAGAATATAAGGGGAGCGCGTGAAAATATCACGCGTGTCATCAGTCAATAGAAAGCGTGGCTTTTGATATACAACACAGGTGGGGGACACACGTGTGTGCTTGCTACACACCACAGCATAAGCAGATGAAAACAAACCGGTCCTTCTCATTATTATGTATGATTTGATCTGATATGATATGAGATATCTCATTTTCATGTTAAGATATCGAGCGACACTGGAGAGATAAAAAGAGAGAGCATTCATTCTGGTTGGCCTCTCTCATTCTCTTTGCTCTTCTCTCTGTTGACAATGAAAATGCGTGAATGTCAAGCGAAATACAATTGCTTAGCACATTAATTAGTGATTAAATACGAATTTCCAGCCCAGGTCGACTTAAAGTGCCGAGAATATAGAAATAAGCATGGGAAAAACTGCATTGTTAACCATCTTGTTTGATAACATCACATGTGCGCTGTGGGAAAAGTCAAATTTCTTCGGACTGGAAAAATGCAAAATGGGTCTTTTGTTGTGTAATTATCCTTTATCGTGTCAAGATGAATTTGAATCAATGCATCTTATAAATATCCAACTATTTCTTCCATACGGCATTAAAATCGTGTCCAAGTCCAAGATATGCAAGCATATATTTTATGACTTTACAGGCAACTGAGTAGCATGTATTTGTTTCACAGCTGTGAACAAACCTTTTTCAGGACAATTTTCATGCCAGACATTTTGTGAGCTGATGTATAATAAATTTGGACTTTGGAGTATCATCATTCCAGGAAAGAAATTTCATAATATTGCCATAGCCCAAAAATTGTGGAGGAGATGAAACTGTGACAGATATTTACACCACGCGTGTGTTTAACCACTGTAACAAGCACCTAGCTTTTTTAGGCGAGTGTGTGTGTGTACCCTGGATAATGTTTTCATGCAGTTGCTTTGCTATTGTTCCAATCCAAGTTCAACTTCATGCTCTTGTCTTGTATACTTGCGCATTTTCAAAATTTGATTGAGTAAGGGAAGCCAACGAACGTCCTTAACGATACCAAGATAATTTTTGACTGTATATTTTGGGTTGTATTGCATTTTGTAACTAAACGCAACAGAAATGAATGCTGAAGAATTCCGAAAAGCAGGCCATGAGCTGATAGATTTTGTATCTGATTACCTTGAAAACACAGAAAAGTACGATGTTCTTCCCAATGTCGACCCAGGATATCTCAGGCAACGACTTCCAGAAACAGCTCCTGAAATTGGCGAAAAATGGGAACAAATATTTCATGATGTTGAGGAACATATTTTTCCAGGGGTAAGAATAAGAAGTCTATAAGGAATTATTTCTTGATTTCTCATTTCACGAGTCAATGGGTCTATTGGGAATGCTATTTTGAAGGTTTTTGACAGTTTTACATTGAATTACCTCATTAGAAGTAATGTTTTAGAGCACTTTCAAACATCACACCGATGCGAAAGCATTTCAGGTTCTGTTCCCCTGGTGATTGTGAGGTGGACTGTACTGGGCCAGTTAACTGTTGGCCAGTTCACTTTTGTGGGATCGAACTTCCATTCTGCCAGGTATATTCTGGCTCCAATTCGTTTTACCACTTCGAGCCAACCCAGTTGATTAATATTAATGAATAATAAAGGGTGAATGATGTATATCGTAGGATGCTCAATGGATCTTTTATAAATGTTACAAGATATTTATGATTATAGATACTTACTCAAATTTCTTTTTATCAATGTTATTTTCAGATTACACATTGGCAAAGTCCAAATTTTCATGCCTATTACCCATCCAGAACTTCCTATCCAAGCATATTGGGTGAAGTTCTTAAAAGTGCAATCAACTGTATTGGATTTAGTTGGGTAAGGAGTCAATCAGTGTAGATTATGAATGAATATATGTTTTATTACAGTTTCATATTCAATGCTAAATGCAATAAGTGTTTCTAAAACTCATATCTATTTTTTGCAGATATCAAGCCCAGCATGTACAGAGCTAGAGACAATTGTCTTGGATTGGATTGGTAAGTATATGTTAATTGTGCATTTCAGGATTCAGTAAAGTAACTGAGATAGATGAAAATGAGTAGGAGCCAGGGGATCCCAGGAGGCACATGCCCTACTTTTCTGCAAAGCATGAAGAATGCCCCTTTTTGGATAAAAATTGTCCTTCTTGAGATAAATGTGTCTCAAGAATGAGACACATTTATTCAGGTGGTGCCCTCTACTTTTTTGTACACTTCTATGCCTCTGGTACAGTGTGATAGTGTAGTGATTACAGTAAAAGCTGCATATAAGAACCAATGGATTAAGAACCTCTAGGGTGATGTTTTTGCCCAAAACAATGTTAAAAGCAATAGCTGTGTCTTGTCTTGAAACAATATGCAGGATAGAAAAGTTTGTAGCATTCTCTTTACACAATAATTTAATGCTATTTAGTATTGACACCAGAATATGTTATTAGAGAGTAATTAAATGGAAGGGCTGGTTTCTCACCCCTTTTTCCGTTTTAGGAGAAATGATTGGTCTACCAAAAGAGTTCCTTGCTTTTCCAAAGGAAAGTGCTGAACTGAATCTTGGCGGTGGCTCAATCCAGGTAAGTTTACCTGACCACATACTTAATTGTTATATCCAGTCACTATCAACCTAACCTATAAACTGATAGAAATTTGCTTTGATTTTCTCACAGGGTAGTGCAAGTGAGGCATTGTTTGTTTGTTTGTTAGCAGCAAAAGGTCGTATCTTGGAAACTTTAACATCTGGAAAATCTGAAGCTGATCAACATCAAGCTACTGGAAAATTAATTGCCTACCAGTCAGACCAGGTTAATCTAACATTTTCTTGTAAAACGTAAACATTATTTGCAAATTTGAAATTTGAAAGCTTTGAATAAGCAAAGAGTAAGTATTTGAAATGAGACTTTATAGCCAGAAGCTAACAAAGTATTATCATATGCTTTTATTTTTTCCAGACCCACTTTGCTTTTGTAAAAGGATGCAAGGTTCTTGGGATCAAGCAAAGGACACTTGTAACTAATGAGAAGCATCAACTGGAGGGCCCTACTTTAGAAGCTGCCATAAAGGTTTGATTAAATGATTAATTGATGTGCATTATACTACCATCAGAAGGTATGGGTTTTCATGCATACCTTAGCAGTGCACATTCAGTCTTTCTTCTAAAAGTGGCCACATTTTGAAATTATTATTAATTTGTGCATTAATAGAGTCACAAATAGCTGGTATCTCTGTTCACTCTGTTCACTCATTCATGTTTGACCTTTCTGTGAATCATAGTCTTAACCTCGTGGCTTTGATGAAGACTCTCTCATCACTCAACCATGCCACTATTTATTTCTATCTGCACCTGACATGTCAAGTAGCCATGGGAAAATTGTTGGATTTAACTTATCACACATTTTATTTAATGCCCATTGAAGCAAACCAAATTGATAAGCAAAAGTAATCATCGCATGAAGGATTTCTATGTCTTCTATACATTACACAGATGGTAGTCCATCTCTTTTTTGCAAACATTTTTTTAAAATTTTTTTTTTTGTGTACAGGAAGACAAAGAAAATGGCTTGATACCTTTTTTTGTAAGCTCAGACCTATTTGTAATAAATTTATAAAATATTTATCATCTGTAAAGATTTGTCATTTTCTAAATTATTTTATTTACCCTTGCAGCTTACTGCTACACTGGGCACCACTGGGACTTGTGCCTTTGATCGTATTCTTGAGCTTGGGCCCATATGTAAGTACTTCTATTTTATGCTGTATTGTATATCCCATATGTAAGTTATGTTTTATTGCCTCTATTCCATATACTTTACCATGCACCCATCTTTGAATAAATGAATTTTTCGAGTATGCTCCCATCTTTAAGGGACATACTCATCAATTTCTCAAAGGGGACATACTCATCTTCTGGTACTTAGATAGATAGAGATGTCCAGTTAAAAAGTTCAAAATGTACAATTACAGTTAAACTTTGACAAGTCATCAAGTTAAATTCCTGGATTTAACATTTGTCTGTCTTTCCTCATTCTAACTTTTTCTTGCATTCTTCAGATTGGACCATTGATAGTTTGAGCTCCCAGTAACTCAAATAACTCTCTTTTTCAACAAGTGCTCATTGAGACTCCACCATTTTTATTTAATTATTTGTGTGTTACTTTGACGCAGGTAAAGACAATGGTGTCTGGATGCATGTTGATGCTGCATATGCAGGTTTATTTTATACATGTCCAGAGAATAGAGAGACCCTGAAAGGTGTAGAGGTGAGCCAATGATCTACAATACTAGAAAGACGGCAGGACAATGGTGCGGAACACGAAATTTCAAATTAAGTGATGAGAATATCAAAGAATTATTTCAATTCATAAGCGGCAGTGGCCCGACAAGCCAGCCCTCTGTTCCAGCATTGCTGCCAAGTTTGTTTGATAGTCATAAAGTTTATTAAGTCATAAAGTTTATTTTTCATCAGTAAATTGGCTATATTTCAATGGCTATGCCAAAACACAATTTTTTAGGATTGGGCAGTAATACTAAGAGTTTTAATGCATTAAGGATAATAATCATGCTGATAAAAATTTGTTTTTTTTTCAGTACGCAGATTCATTTAATACCAATGCAAGCAAGTCACTCTTTACTAATTTTGATGCATCTCTTCTATGGTAGCTACGAATTTTTATTATTATTACGTTTGATGGCCTCAATTTGTCGAACAGATATGGGGTTATGGGACGGAGTTTTCTTGAATCTGTTCATTGATAGTTATCTCTGGCGCATGCGTAAGAAAATTAGAATCAGCGGCCAGCGTGGACAAATAATGATTTTAATTTGATTTAGCTAATAGATAGGGGATTTATCAAGGTTTAACATAACTGTTTATTTAGGTATGCATGTATGTTACATTTTATTGTCTGCTATCTTTGTCCTGTCTCTTCTTTTTTAGGGTAAAGAAAATTCGTTCAATAACAAATGTTCTCAGCATTAGTGCATCAATTATGAGCCATAAGTATGAGGGTGAATAAAGTTATTAACACTTGTAAAATGAATTATGTTATGCGATTGGCAATATCTCATGGGGTTGAACTTTCTTATATGTTCGTATTATTTCTTGCAGGTCTTGTGCTGGATTACAAGGTATCTTCCCGCTTGACGTTTATCAACTGTAAAACTGTAGTTTTGATAGATATCTGATAGGTTGATCACTTAAGGTAGTGAGAAGCCCAGGAGAGCTCTACCCATTGATGGTCAAATGGTCAAATACGAAGCATAAATAAGGAAAATTTACACAATGCGAGACAGATCCATAAGTGGAAGGATTCAATTTATCATAGCCCAAATGTAGCTTATTATATTTTCCACCAAGTGTTCTTATAATATCCAGATACATTTAATAGAATCAAACTGAGAAGTACTTATGGTGCTGCTTTATCTTCAAGTTGAATGAAGCCACCATTGTTGATTTACAGTTCAAACGTGTTTACCGCACTGTTCTTATTTTGCAGGACATGCAATTACCACTTGGACGCGGCTTTCGAGCATTGAAATTGTGGTTTATTGTAAGGACCTACGGAATTAATGCTTTAAGGGATACATACAATAAGGTAAGAGAATCGCTTTATGCCTCAAAAACTCTTTAATATTGGCGGATTATAAATTTGGTTAACGTTTTATTGGCATCCGGGCCCGGTTGAATTACTTGATACATTAGCTATTGTAGGTAAGGGTATTAATGTATGCATAGATATGTTTTATTTATAATAGCTAGCTATACATATGCACATAATCAGAATCTTTATAGAGACCAAGTTTGACTTCTTCTTCATGTTCTTCGTTTGTTGATTTGTAGGTGTGTGATCAAGCGAAATTGTTCAAAAGTTTTGTTCTTGCTGATGATCGGTTTGAGCTTTTAGATCAAAAACTTGGTCTTGTTACATTTCGGGTCAAGGTACGAAATTTTAATTATTTTTGTTTAAATAATCGTGCCTGAGACTGCTGAATAGCAAGTTAAAAGGAAAAATATATTGCTGTTTTATCTTGAATTTGACTTATAATCAAAACTAATTGTCTGAAAGTTGAAGAAATCTTGGAAGCTTTGTTTATTAATTTTCTTCTTTGAATAAAATTCTTAAATATCTTCTTTGTCACAAAATAACCGAGCATGAATTTTAAGAGCAATTTTGCCCTTTTCATTTCCTTGAAAGTCAAATTGGCAGCCAATACGTTTGTTGTTTCTTTTGTCCTTGTCAGGGATCAAACGAACTCAATGATGCAGTGAACAAACTGATAACAGAGGAGAGAAGAATATTCATCACTCCATGCGAGGTGAAAGGTAAAACCATCCTCAGGTTTGTTGTTTGTTATAAGGAGGGCAATGATGATCACATCAGATTTGCTTGGGATGTCATCAAAGATGCAGCTCACAGAATTTTAGATACATTGCAATCCTAAGCATTTGTGATTCATATTTGATTTCTAATCCAGAGCTTAGTTGGCACAACTTTGTATGAGAACCCGAATTTAATTGCATATTTTTAATCTAATCCTATTTTTGTAAGTATTTAGGTTCCGATCATAGATTTTTTAAAAATAGAAAGTGGTAATCGAATCTCATATAATCGTCGAAAAGATTTCAGCTTGAGTTAAATATTTCTTGGATAATTTTTTAGATAATGAGGAATCCTATGAAAATTATCGTGAATAGCCGAATTACCGACGGAGGCTCTTAGTTGTGTTTTTGATTCTGGCCATGGGGCGCTTATTTGACAGGGACAGCTATTTGGCTGGGGGTAATGGGTATTTCGTAGAGCTGAAGTATGGTAGGCGTTTTAAATTACAAGGCTTTTTGTCGTGCACATTTGGGATTAATGGCAAAGGCAATTGGTTTTTTCGAATTGAAGGATAATATTTTCGATATGTCATGGTGTTTCGACCCCTTCACCAGCGCAAAAACCAAATGAATGGTCCGATAATATAGATTGGGCCAATGTTGCACTTTCAGCAGATATGTTCATTTATGTCCATGTCCATTCATTGAAGACCACCCACCCGTCATGTCGGTAAATGAATGGACATTTTTGCCATTGCTTGGGCTCATGGGAAAGATGTCCTCACATTGTCCATTGCCATTCGTTACAGTTTTGAAACACCGTGTATGGTCTTGAACTGCATCATGAAGAGGAATGAATTCGAAGACCTATCAATAGATGACTACATTATTGTACATGTGGTCCTGATGATGAAACTGGTCACATGTCCTGGGAACCTGGCCAAGAGTATGCAAAAGCCCAATTTACAATCACGGCGTAGCAAATGCACGGTGGAGGAGCACATATTTATTGTTTGGCAAGATTGAAATAAACTTTTACAACAAAGCAAACAGTCCTCTCAAACAGACAAGTCTGCCTTAAAAGTTTCCTTGCCAAAGTGGACCAGAGCTCTCTAGGATGGACCACAGCAATTTTACAAAATACAAAATTTAAGTGACAAATTTTGTGCAACCATTCAATTATACAACAAATATGCCGACTTGGACATAATGCACTGCCTGGAGTGGAATACACAGATAGAGATGGTCATTATCGTCACAAATGCGTGTTCTATCCAGAAAATGATGCAACATTCATTAAAATGACACACACATGATAGACAAAGATCACCAGGAAGAGATCATCTTGATTCACATTCAGCTAAAGCTGTTTGGTATTCTCAATTCTAATTGATACTGAAATTTTAAACATCATTGGGAACATAGAAAGAGAAAATAAAGAGGTTAAACAGATATTCCATGTGTTTGTTTATTAAATGTTTTGGATGAAGCCTTGGATAGCTCCTTTCTAAAATATTATGTCTTTGCCATCACTGTGTACTTACCTAGGTTGTCTGGACAGAAACCTGCCATGATGACTTGATTTTCTCTTTGATAAAAGCAAAAATTCGTCAAATTGTTTAATCTTTGTGCAGTTGGGGGATATTATCAGTTTGATAAGAACGCAAAAGAAGCATATTTTTTGTTGTTAATTAATGTCTCCATTCAATTTGAATAATTAACAAAATCAACTCAACAACAATTTAATCAGCACAATTAGTTGTTATAAAATAAACACACCCCAATTCTTGTTTGGTAATATAAAGAGTTTGCACACCAAATGTTGTGGTACTGAATTTGGACTTCATTACCACATAACATGTGATTGTACAAAATTGTATCTTTTCCCTGTCAAAGGTCTTTTGATTTTAATTTTCAGTGCTCATAATTATAAAAATTGACTTTTGCATTCATTTGCGATTGCTTCATTGATGGTCCTTTAACACAATATCCCCTGGAATTAATGAACAGATGTACATAATATAAACCTTTAATTCTGCATTGCTATAAATAAATATCTATTACTAGATTTAATAATTCATTGCTTATAATATTGATCAGTATAAGGTCCAGAAATTTTTGAATTGTTCAAAATAGTTCTTAATCGTTTAATTCCTGTGCCACAATTATTTTTAACACTGTACCAGTTTCCAAGGTCATGATAGACTTTTGTTTTTAATGGCTTTTCGTTTATCATACGGCATACCTCACAGGACCATGGTTTTGGTTTTCCCAATCTATAAACATTTTTCCAGTTATAATATTCATTGTAAGCTGCATTATTTCTATCCAGGTACTTCAAATACTCTGCAAATTTTTCCACAGTCTCAAAATCTAAAATATTTATGAAAGATTTGCCAATAGCCAGATTGTTATAATCAGCACCTCCAAGCACAACTGGGACAGCATCACCATCTAACAGTGTTTTGTGGAACTTCTCCGTTATATAGTCATGGCAGAATGAATTTTCAAATGCCAGAAAAAATTTGTATCGCTTTTTCTGTTTGTCGCAAGCTGGTGAACCCCTTTTGCAAACTTTTGGGGTTTGGTGGAAACGTGTTGAACATTTTCCATATATATCAACAGGGATATACTCTTGCAATTTTTTGATGTATTTTTCACGTATAACTCCACAATGACTTATCATCCCATAAACCAGTTTATCTTTGCCTTGTGAGTAATCTCTTTTTCTTGTTTGTATTTCTGTGTCTGTGATCCTTTCCCAAGTTCCCCATTCCCAGTTGTATTTAACTGAAATGTCAGCATCCATTCTGTAGTTCATTGTCCAATTGAAGAAGTGATTGAAGTTTGAAGGTCTTGGCCATGCATTATGAGGACATTCATGTATGAAATATATCCATATTTGTTCAGGGTTTCTGGTGGAGGATAACTCTTTGAGGTGACTTTTTTTCACCATATCAAGTCCAAATGCATGGAAAATGACAACATCAGCCTTGTGTATTAATTTCCTGTTATACGTGATGGCACAGCATTGAATTTCACACGGTATTCCACCCCAATTGTTGAATCGTTCGCTTGTTTGAAATCCTGGCCAGGGTATGCTGCCAAATAATTTCGTGTAAAATAATATCAACTTTTTCCGTGTGCAATGAAATTCCTCGATTTGAGCAGTATTTCTTCCGCAATTAGGTTCTATACAAGGATTGCCCTGCGATGTTTTATCAAACAAATTTCTATTTATTACTGTCAGGTTAACGAAAAACACTATGAACAGGCCTATTGCCACCAAAAAATACATGTTTTTATTCTTTACCAAATTTCGAAGCAATACGATAGGTAACGATATCACACGAAATCTGCTCATTTCGTCTTCTTCTCATTAGGACCTCAAAGTTCAAATGTTAAATAATTAAATAAACGAGGCCAAATGTTCATCGTTACTCGCAACACTGTCACTTTTCTGTTTTTGATGTATGGGATGCATTGCTTGCATTCCATTCTGCATTGTATTCATCCTTAGATTTGACGTTCCATCCAGCATCGGATTCGTCTCCACATTACTAATATTCTAATATCTCGAGAAGTACCTGGAGCTTTTGAAATATTTTTGCACATATGAGGACAGCAATAAATTGCCTACTAATGGAGAATTAATGGTTTAAAACCTTTCTATAACTAATTTTGAATTTATATATTTGATGGGTTTTTCCTTCTTGTTTCATGTCCCGTGTCTGTTTTGTTCTTGTTTCCTGTTTTCTCACAAAACAAAGGAGTTGAACAAGAGGAACAAAATACATTGAAATAAGAATGTGCAAAATAGAAACCATTTGATAAGAAACTTCAAGCTGATTTTTTGAAAAAGGGCTTTTCACTCTCCTGCAAGTCTTCCGAAGACGTCATGTGAATCTTTTTTATAAAATGATGTGGACCTTTGAATAAGCGCTTGGGCGCTTATAAGCTCGAATCCTACCCATTACATATGGAGCATATTTCTCAATGGTACTTTGTATAAACGGGTGTTTATGGCAGATAGCTGTAGATAGCCGTGTATTATTATGTATGTTAGTGTGCACAATAGTACTATCCCCCAAGGTCTATGTAAAAGGCGTGTTAGAGGGTAGCTGCAGATGGCCGTGTATTACTGTGTTTAAGTGTATTCAAATCTATACATGTGTAGGAGTTTCAGTTCATGAAGCTTTCGTAAAGTTGAAATTCAATCAATAATGCTCAATTTAAAACAGTTTTAGTCTCCAGTGCATTTGCCTGTGAATTTGTCAGCGAAGTAATATATTGATTGCCATTTTTTAGATTCGATTGTCAATTATTTATGCTAAAGCCACGAGAATCGTCATTTTCTGTTCACAAAGCTCTTTTTAAGATGTTTTTTGTCACATGCATAACCCACGACATTATCCAGGTATAATATTGCGCGGGTCAGCCCGCATGCGCAGGATTGACACGTCACGTGTTCACAATTTCTTTTGACTAGAACTTATCACCTATATTTTAGCGTGACTGGATAGCCCAATGGTAGGGCGTCGGCATGAGAGGCCGAAGGTCTTGGGTTCGAATCCCACTCAGTCACCGAGTCCGGTCAATATGTTGTGGTGGCAGTACAGCATGTTGGACGGCTGGTGGTGAGAGGCCAGCTTTCGGGCAAACAAAACCTTCAATGGATTTTAGCAAAAGTACACCAGCATTTTCTCGTAGATAGAAATAAAATAATAAATAGAAAGGTGAAGGTAAGTAAGCAAAAATCTAATAGAATTTTTGTTGACTTTACAGGCTAAAAAGCATACACCGTACATGGACAAAGAACCAAAGTACAGATGATACAGATGACATATACAGATGAGGACAAGAGAACCTCATTGTCTTGTGGTAAGTAAAACAATTGTTCACTTGTGCCAAACATAATGTTATGATCTACAGCTGAAATATTTTAAAATATATATGTATATAATATTCTCCATATATCCATATGTATGAAAATGGCTACCAAAATTATGTTTCGGGGGGACTAAGGATTTCCATCAGTGATTTCCATACACAAAGGACTTACTTATAGAGTTAGATAGTGAACATTTTAGTGATTGGAAAGAAATCAAGATTGGAGTACCCCAAGGGTCGGTCCTAGGGCCTTTATTATTTAATGTCTTTATAAATGACATATTCTGGTCTACACATCGCACAAAGATCTGTAACTATGCTGATGATACCACAATCTTTGCATGCCAACCGGATCTTGATACTATTATCAAACAATTAGAAGAAGACAGCTCTGTGATAGTAAAATGGTTTTCCGACAACTTTTTAAAATTAAATGATGACAAATGCCACCTGATGATATTTGGCGATAAAAGTACGGAAGCAACAGTTTCAATTGGAAATTCAAGGATTAATGAAAGTGAATACGAAAAACTGTTAGGTGTGACCTTTGATAAGAAACTAAGCTTTAAAAAACATGTTGATGATTTGTCAAAAAAGGCCAACCAAAAGCTTCACGCGCTTGCTCGTTTGTCGAATTACATTGATCCTATCAAATTAGAAATTTTAATGAATTCTTTCATCCGGTCGCAGTTTAATTATTGTCCACTTGTATGGATGTTTCATGACAGGGCAACTAATTCGAAGTTAAATCGCATTCAAGAGAGAGCATTACGGTTGGTATGCAAAGATAGTGAATCAGAGCTAGAAAAACTAAAGAAAAAATATGGCACTGTTCATCAGCACAATCTGCAACTGCTAATGATTGAAATATTCAAAACAAAAAACAATCTAAATCCAACATTTATGAAAAAAATATTTACAGAGAGAAATATTAAATACAGTTTGCGAAGTGAAAATCATTTACGGTTGCCCGAAGTAAGGACAAACACATACGGAATAGAGAATATTCAGTACAGAGGCTGTCATTTATGGTCCTCATTACCAACCGAAATTAAAGACTCCAGCACACTCGCTGAATTCAAACGAAAAATAAAATCATGGAAAGGAAATACTTGCATCTGCAGATTGTGCAAAGTCTTTATTAAAGATTTAGGGTTTTTGTAAATTTAATTAATTAATTTATTTATTTATTTATTTATTTGGGAAATTGTAAAATAGGTTTTAAACTTTATCTTGTTGGCGTTAATTAGCTTATTAGCTATGTATATATATTTTTTTTTCTTGCCAACGTAAAATAAATTGTTAATAATAATAATAATAATAAAAACATAATAGTGTCTCCGTGAATGCGATTCGTATGCGAATGCGACATTGAGTTGAATGCGAATGCGATATTGAGTTCGCATGCTCTAAGAGAATGCGGATACATACTCGCATGAGAGGAAGTCTGATCGAGACACCACTCGATGAAGTAATTTTGTCCAGTGCATAACGTTGTAATGCGAGTGTCTCGTTTGATTGACACTTAAAACAATGGATGGGAGGAGATGATGGAGCTGATAAAGAACATGTTACAAACCAGATGCGTTAATGACACTCTGGCTGTGCTTTGAATGGGGGGTCGTACCATTTGATGTATTTCTAACATATGGCATGGGTACCTCTGAATTGAAATCAATGATCTAAAATTGGTAGTCAGAAATTTTCTTCAGTGAAAAATTTACTCCACTGCCCCTTATTCTTATTGAATGCTGCACCTTTGCTCAAATCTTTGCTTTTAGCCCCCCTTGTTCATTTTTGGGACTACGTCCATGGTCATGATACAAATGTATCAATAAAGCCAGGAAAATTAAGTGCTATTAAAAATAACTGATAAATTGAAATCAAATTAAATAAAAATGATTTGATTTTGTTCCACGCGATATTCTCAGCATGCAAAAATATTCCAGGCCTGTTGAAGGAATCTCTGTCCAGGGTCTAATTATTATTCTCAATGTTTCATAGTGAAATTGAAGCCAGCGACGTTTACTAAGAATTCTGACCGTAAATGCGTGCTTTTAATTTTCCTTGCTTTACTAATGCACAGGGCTTCCTTTAACATACTGAGTGGTGGGGCAAATGCCCCACCAGGCCCCATTGGCTGCCCAACCACTAACTGCTGAATGCTCAGTTTTGCCCCACCAATGATGGGCCCTTTTTAACCATAGCTACAACTTTATTTTCATCCCTGGAAGTAAGTGAAAGAGCAGAAAGGCAAATACTTCAGTGACTATGTGTCAGCATAACTTGCTATGCTCTAAAGCTTAGGAAAATGGCACAATCCAGCACTGGCCTATTAAGAAAACTCAGAGGGGTATGGGCCCCTCTGAGTTTTTGCCCCAGCAGTAAAAAATCCTTAAAAGATGCCCTGCTAATGCATTTGTATCATGATACGAATTGTACAAAAAACAGGTCTTGTCCGAGAATTAAGATCATTATCGGTTACTTTTCGACTCTTGTTGAGGCATACCGGAATGATGCGATGCTCAAAAATTGCAAGCAAATTCAGAGGTAGCCCATGCCATACGTTAGAAATACATCAAATGGTACGACCCCCCATTCAAAGCACAGCCAGATTGTCATTGATGCATCTGGTTTATAACATGTTCTTTATTAACTCCACCCATCTCCTCCCACCCATTGTTTTAAGTGTCAATCAAACGAGACACTCGCATTACAACGTTATGCACTGGACAAAATTACTTCATCGAGTCGTGTCTCGATCAGACTTCCTCTCATGCGAGTATGTATTCGCATTCTCTTAGAGTATGCGAACTCAATATCGCATTCGCATTCAACTCAATGTCGCATTCGCATACGAATCGCATTCGCATTCACGGAGACACTATTATGTCCACTATCTAACTCTATACTTACTACCATCCGATGTTTTATCGCAAATCTGATTCTGAATCCGAGATGACTTGAATCTTGTATAAATCGGAGGATGATTGAATGCGAGCGATGTTGGATTGCAGCAATTTTCAACAACTTTTGAGCAACGGCCCGCTCGTCTGGTCTGATTATGAACAACTTGAATCTTCTTGATTAAATGAAGCGACAAGGGGAATCGATGCTGTTGCTAGTTGATAATGTGAGTGAACAGAAGTAGGCCCAGTTGAGGAGAAGGGAAAAAATGTACATAGGCATTGGCCTGGTCTGCATGCCAAACGCCGAGAGGAAGGAGCTCCAGACAATTTGATGATTGATTATGTCCGAATCATGTATATACCGTAAGTTCAATATTTTTATTTATAGCTGCAACAACATGCATAAAGTTAGTTTTGTACCTTCAAACGTATTTTGAAATAGCGAGCTTTTGCAAAAAGAAGGAAGAGAGGTTGAGTTATAAACAGTAACAACGTGAAACCATTTTACCCATTTCAATTCCATTGCACTGTTATTTTCACTTTGGGCTTGTGTATGCTTAGATTCCTTCTGACTTAAAAAATTGTCAAACACAAAATTCTTTTCCTTTTTATTTTATTTTACACACTGATGCTAAGCTTCTCTTTAGTAGGCAGGCATTCAGTATAATGGTAGAAGTAGAAACGCAATACCAACTCGCCCCACCTTACAAGTCAACTCGCCCCACTTCAGAAGTCAACTTGCCCCACGGTACAAGTCCTTATTACAACTTCTCTATAGCCTAAACTATCATTTTGGGCATCCCTTTCTTTAGAAGAAAATGTCCCAAAAAATCGATTCGTTTTGAAAGATCTTTTGTCTCGAAAGATTCTCCTCCAAGCGAATTAATCCTCGTAAGAAACTATTTATAGAAAATTCGGGCTGCTGAACAATTATCATATTATCATATGGTCATATTGTCATATTCTCATGTGGCGAGTTGACTTCACAGGTGTTGGTAACACATGTGGGTCGACTTGACTTAGAAGAGTGTCAACTTGACAATAATGTGGTGGAGCGAGTTAGAAGTAGGGAGAGTTGTCCAGCTACCATCTCAACAACGCTGAACATTTCTTAAAAGTACATAGAAAAATGTTAAAAGGCCAGACCCAATGGCACACTATGGCAGTGGCACACCCAAGATCATGTAGACAATGTGCCGGAGGTGCCCCTGGACAAAAATATTTGAAAACCACAACCTTTTAATTACTGGGAAACGCCCATTTGATAGTAATTCTGGCATCATAATTGTATAAGAAACACCTCTGGATTCTTAAACTCAATCACGGAACCTGGATTCCTTTACAAAATAGCCTAGACGCACCTTAACACCTAGAAAATGTTGGAATATGTAGCGCACCTGACTGGCGCACCTGACCAATATTTGGGATTTTGGCACTCCTGCACCTGCATTGCAATATTTATTTTCTCTTTTAGATTGTTTTTGTCAAAATTACTCCAAGTTGGAAAGGTTGAATTTTTAAAAAGAAACTTCTATCTGGAAAAGGAAAAAGAAGGTATGCACAGAATAGATCAGAGTAAGATTAGAAAGTTACTTGATCAGAGTAAAACATAATAAATGAGAACAGGGTCTGATATGATAGATCAATTTAGGGTAGGGCAGACCAGATTAGGGTAGGGTAGATCAATTTAGGGTAGAACAGACTAGATTAGCGTAGAGTAGATCAATTGAAGGTAGGGTAGACCAGATTAGGGTATGGTAGATCAATTTAGAGTAGGGCAGACCAGATTAGGGTAGAGTAGATCAATCTAGGGTAGGGAAGACCAGATTAGGGTAGAGTAGATCAATTTAGGGTAGGGCAGACTAGATTAGGGTAGAGTAGATCAATTTAGGGTAGGGCAGACTAGATTAGGATAGGGTAGATCAATTTAGGGTAGGGCAGACTAGATTAGGGTAGAGTAGATCAATTTAGGGTAGGGAAGACCAGATTAGGGTAGAGTAGATCAATTTAGGGTAAGGCAGACTAGATTAGGGTATGGTAGATCAATTTAGGGCAGGGCAGACTAGATTAGGGTAGTATAGATCAATTTAGGGTAGGGCTGAGCAGATTAGGGTAGAGTAGATCAATCTAGGGTAGGGAAGACCAGATTAGGGTAGAGTAGATCAATTTAGGGTAGGGCAGACCAGATTAGGGTAGAGTAGATCAATTTAGGGTAGGGCAGACTAGATTAGGGTAGAGTAGATCAATTTAGGGTAGGGCAGACTAGATTAGGGTAGAGTAGATCAATTTAGAGTAGGGCAGACCAGATTAGGGTAGAGTAGATCAATTTAGGGTAAGGCAGACTAGATTAGGGTATGGTAGATCAATTTAGGGTAGGGCAGACTAGATTAGGGTAGTATAGATCAATTTAGGGTAGGGCAGACCAGATTAGGGTAGAGTAGATCAATTTAGGGTAAGGTAGACTAGATTAGGGTATGGTAGATCAATTTAGGGTAGGGCAGACTAGATTAGGGTAGAGTAGATCAATTTAGGGTAGGGAAGACCAGATTAGGGTAGAGTAGATCAATTTAGGGTAAGGCAGACTAGATTAGGGTATGGTAGATCAATTTAGGGCAGGGCAGACTAGATTAGGGTAGTATAGATCAATTTAGGGTAGGGCTGAGCAGATTAGGGTAGAGTAGATCAATCTAGGGTAGGGAAGACCAGATTAGGGTAGAGTAGATCAATTTAGGGCAGGGCAGACCAGATTAGGGTAGTATACATCAATTTAGGGTAGGGCTGAGCAGATTAGGGTAGAGTAGATCAATCTAGGGTAGGGAAGACCAGATTAGGGTAGAGTAGATCAATTTAGGGCAGGGCAGACCAGATTAGGGTAGTATACATCAATTTAGGGTAGGGCTGAGCAGATTAGGGTAGAGTAGATCAATCTAGGGTAGGGAAGACCAGATTAGGGTAGAGTAGATCAATTTAGGGCAGGGCAGACTAGATTAGGGTAGTATAGATCAATTTAGGGTAGGGCTGAGCAGATTAGGGTAGAGTAGATCAATCTAGGGTAGGGAAGACCAGATTAGGGTAGAGTAGATCAATTTAGGGCAGGGCAGACCAGATTAGGGTAGTATACATCAATTTAGGGTAGGGCTGAGCAGATTAGGGTAGAGTAGATCAATCTAGGGTAGGGAAGACCAGATTAGGGTAGAGTAGATCAATTTAGGGCAGGGCAGACTAGATTAGGGTAGGGCAGATCAATTTAGGGTAGGGCTGACCAGATTAGGGTAGAGTAGATCAATTTAGGGTAGGGCAGACTAGATTAGGGTATGGTTAAGGTTAACCTATCTTGCATGTTAATTAATTTCTGTTTTTTATGTTCCTAGCTTGATTATAAATATATTCACTCAGAGCTGGTGCAAGAAAATAGACTTGAGCAGTCCTCTTATTTCTTAAATAAGAGGATTGGTTTGTATTTTTATATATACATCTAGAGAAAATATGTTCCGAGTTAAACCCGAACAACATAAGTTTACATTAATATAACAATCTTTTAGTGTATAAAACATCTTGATTATAGCTAAAACTTTCACCGATTTGTTGTTGTTGTTGTTGTTCTTCTTCTAAAAGTCTCAATTGAACTATCCCATGGCTCAACATAGACAACCTGGAATAAAGATAAAATTGTTATTGTGCATGTTTTATTTATGAATTCTATTGTCCATCACTATATAATTTTAGAAAATCTGCGCAAAGCATAGTTAAATTAAAACAAAATAGCAAATCTACTTACATTCATAAACGTACTGGATGACATTCAACATTGTATTCATCCTCGAGTTTAACATGCCATTCAGCATTAGATTCGGCTGTATGTCAGTAAATTTTATTGACTATGTTTTCACCTATTTGAAGAACTTATAACTCTCCCCATAACAGCAGACAATTTTCAAAAGCTCCGTATATTTCCTGAGGTATTCGCATTTTAGTAACATACAGTTGAATCCCATGCTGAACGGCATGTTCGAATCCGAATCGAATCTCCACTTGTTGTGCCTGAAAAGGAAAAAATTGTGTTGCTACTGATTGAAGGTTCTTTAACAAAATATGTTGTACAGAAATTTGAAGCTGTAGGCAGTTTTTTTAAAGCATGGAGAAAAATCATTCGTAATATCAGTTTATTCTGGAAATTAAATTGATAAGTAATCATACAATAAACAACAAGAACATATTACCTCTCAATAATGGATGACGTGCAAAGGAAAGTAGACAACGTGTGAACAAACGAAGTACCATGAAACACTAGGCCTAATTTTTTCACTAGGCCTGCAGTTTTCTCGTGCTTCTTCAGTATCTACGCGTTTCTTCTTCACCCTTGCTATGGAAACTGACGAATGAAAAGGATCTGAACCGCGTCTGAAGCATTTTTATAGTTGAGAAGACTGGGCACTTAACTTTACCATATTTAGTAGAGTCACGAGGAAGGAAAAACCAAATATGGTTTGCCAACTTTGGTATTTCCGTTCCACGTGACTTTGTTTCTGTTCCTCCTCCCTCGTGGTCACTCCAGTGCAATCGAAATCCTCGTATGCGTGCTTGAAACATGTTTGAATTAGGGAAAGCATCTCCTTGGTATCCACGGTCCAAGGGGATGAGTCTATTTTTCAAAGACAAAGGAACTTTTGTCTGGCATAATTAAAGAATTTTCTGCTTACACTACCTAATTAAATGAAATGCTTCGAGATTTTAACATAACCAGGAGGTATTATTAGAGCTCTCATGCCCCCTAGTCCAATACAAAGGAATTGCCTTTGAGTAGGGGAAAGTTGATGATTGAGTCAAACAATCTCATAAAGGAGTTTGTCAGAGAAATTTCACGTTCATTTAATTAATTAAATTAAATGAACAGTTTTCTGTGGTGGTGTGGTGGTGGAAATGTTTCAGAAGCATTTAAAAAAAATAAATACTCTAAAGTGAAACTATTCACCGAAATTCTACCTATGTGCACATAATATTACAAAAATACATAAATATACAATACAATACTTGGAAAGAGTTGAGAGAAATGAATTAAATATCGTCATTTGATGACAGGGGACAGAATAATTTATTATTTTTCTTAATCTGTAGTTGAGAAAAACATGTTTGGTCATGAATGCAACTCTGGTCTACACTGTCAGTCCAGAACTTGACAATGTCACAAACATCTTTGAAAGCTAATTCCAGCTTAGCATAATCATCATCATAATCACGTGAATTCGAACTAAAGCTCGTATAAATATAGTTTTGTTTACTCACCATCAGACCATTGCAGTTATCTACAATTGATATCATTATGATTTTGATGGCTGCGTTAGTATCTGTTGTTCCTGCCTGAAGTTCATCTTCGTCAAAGCCCACTTGAAGTGCAAAAGTGGACCTTTTCAAATTAGATATCAACTGTGTTATACCATGAACTATTCCACGCTGACTGCATAAGTGTCCTTCAGTTAATGCCTGTGTTTCTGTGTCACTGACCATCGAAAGAAAGCACATCTGAAATAGATCATCATTACTTATTTTATTAGGTCTGACAAACTACATGTGCAACCTGAATATTAAGCAAGTTGAATTATATATAGAGATGAAAAGAAAATTACCACATTACTGTATAAAGTTCAACCTTTATAACAGACATATAGGTCGTACACAGGTTGATTATAATAGTCAAGAAGGTCTCCGGATTAAATTTGTGGATTGTAGAGAGGTATTCACCGGAAGGGGTGATACTCTATTGAGATATAGTATGTGACAGAACTTTACCATGAAATCATGTAGTCGTCGCATCAGGTAGGAAGTTGAGTTCAGAATCTCTAGCCATTTATCTACGTCATCATCAATCTTTAAAAGAATGAAATAGATTATACATAGCAAATAACAAAATGGTTTGAATCATTTATCGGAGGAGATATTAAAAAAAAAAAGCATACAGTAAAAACTCTTTTCAACCCCTCTCAATTAAGCCCCCCCCCTCCATTCAAGATGATTGAAAACAATACTCCCTCTCAGGATGTTCAAAAGGATTTACTGTGAGAATAATAGTAAAATTTACACTCGGTATAAAGAACTGTAATAACAAAATAATTTTGGGGTCCTTTTTAGGTTCGCTAAAACAGAATTTCATTGTAGATTAAACAAATGGTTTTATATTTGTATATATAAGTATAGTATGGGCTTTTAAGTAACTACTCACTTGTGTTCGGTCTTGAATTTGTTGCAACTGCTGGGTGAGATGTTCAATCAAACTCTCCCAACCACGTGTGCAAGTATTCCAAAATGTTCGTTGGCCATCGATGAATAACTCAAATAACATTGGATCCTGAATGATATCAGAAATGATGCAAACATTAACAACGCATCTATACAATGAAACCTCGGTATAAAGAAAACATACATGGTCAGTGGTAGCTGCTATCCGCTGTATAGAGGTTTAATGTGAATATTTAAGTGCTGTTTTTGTAGACAACCTTAAGCGTGGTCAGAAAGTCCGTGTCGTGTTGTTTGTAGGAATCGGCAAACCCAAGGCACAGTTGACCAGAGTTCTTCAAAATGCAACGCAACGTGCCCAATAATCTTTCAGTGTTGTTGTTTAATTGCCATCTGCTATCATTTGCTGTCTGTTTCATAAGAACAAATAAACATGACATTACATAAAAGTAAATAAATTGCATAACTAATGTAATATGAACAAAGCAGAACTTCTAAATTACATTGAATGGCTAATACCAGTAAACTGTTGTACAGTCATGTCAATATAAGGAGGTATCCCTTATGGAGATTCAACTATGTAAGCCACACAATTTTACCTCAACAAATGCTTTCAAGTCCACCGTAAGTCTAGTCAATGAAGATTGAACATTTTGGTGAATGTTATCTAGTATGTCACCGTGAAATGACGTGTTCAATAATGACCATGTAGACAGACATTCTTTTATTCGCCCAATTAAAATTGCGATTTTCAGCATGGATTTTGAATCTGAATTGCTTGTGCGCAGAGAAGCTTGCATCAAATGGGCACATTCCCTGTGAGCGTCTGATACAAGACGCATTAGGCGACCGCAGATAGAGATATCTAAAGAAAAAAGCGCGATTCATTAACTTCTAAAGCAAACGATCATCTAAACAAAGATTTTTGAGGTTTTGCTGAATACTTTCAGCAACTCGAAACTACGGATTGTTACAAGCAAAAAGAGTAATAAAGATTTGTTCAATGAAATATACCTAGACATGTTAGAAAAGAAGCTTTATTTTACTGTATTATAGCCACAAAGGGAAGCTGAGCATATGAAAGTGTCTCAGCTTTATCCTTTTTCAGTTTTCAGTAGTATTGCACGGTTATTTTTCACTGAGGGCTTATATAGCTCAGATTCTTTTTCTTTTTATATTTATTTTAGACACTGATGATAAGCTTCTTTTTAGAAGGCAGTCAGTATACTGGTAGATAGATAGATAGCTATGGAAACTATTATAAATTAAAATAGTAAGCCATTTGGTTCCTGGAGTAAGCTGATTTTTGTTAATTATCAAGTGATCCGTACGGGCCCTGCATGGTTAAACAAACCATTTAAACAATGACAAAATTGATCATGATTTCCCGTACAGGTTAGAGACAGACAGGGTTAATGAACCATAAAGTGTGCACAGAAATGTCGCTTAAGTTTGAATATGAAGAACTCAGCATACCGTCTGTTTGAACCGGTTCATCTTGTAAGACGTCCCGCAGAATACACATCGGAGACATGGCATCATTTGTCTCTTTAACTAATGAAATCAAACAATGCATACATTAAAAGTCTTTCATGATAGGCCTATACTTTTTTAGTAACAGCAAGCCAATGTAAACCAACCTAAAGATGCAGAAACACTACGAGTAAGCGCCATTCTATATTAATACAAAATATGAAATTGAATTGCACAAATATTTATCAAATCTTGTACTTTGATTGGGGATGAAAAATGATGATCTTCGTCTTGCTGACAACTGAAAAAGATACATAGCGAGACCTCACATGAGAACATCCCATCGCTCAATAAATAATAAAGAGATTCTGCTATGAAAGCACCAAACTGTGATACGAAGGAGAAGACATAACATAGTTTATCCATAATATGATTATGAATAATGGATGAATGGCATAGTTTATCCATAATATGATAAGATAATGAATTTAACAGAAGCTTCCTATAACGCATCAGAAAATGCCAACCAAAAGGCTAGGTATACAAATTGATTTGAGCATTGGCGATATGCAAAAACGACAAGTATTTTTCAAATCAATGTGAAAGAATCAATGTGAAAGAATCAATGTGAAAGAATCAATGAAAAAAATTAAAAACTCACCCCAGACAATGAAGCATTGAGATTTGTTAACATGTTCAGCGAGTGATTGAGAGAATATCTCTTTCCAGTAGACATTCGTGAACCACTGCAAAATAGAATATAACAAGCTACAGCTAAGCAACTACCAACATGTAGACATTCACGCTCACAGTTATGAAAACAAGATATATGGCAGATTTGTTTACTAGCTAGTGTCTGACGGTAAAATGGAGATCATTGTTATCGATCTATTGAATAAGTTGAATATCGTGGAGGGAGAAGCTCTTGAAAACGAGATAACAACTTACTTTTCCTCTGACGCGGTCGGAGAGTCTAGCATAAAATCTTCAACCCAATCATCATCCGGATTGCAAAACGGGTCTTCGGATCCTTCTTCTAGCATTCCGTTCGTCTGTAAATGAAACCAGATGTCAGTATTCTGGTAATGGCACGATACCTTCCGCGTTGGTTGGATTGATATACGCGGTACAGAGTTGGATTGGCCTAATGCACCGATAGCTTAACGTACAAGCCATGTGCTACTTCGTGAAAACAAAACAACTGAGAGTGCACAAACATTTTACATTGCACAAAGACGGAACATCTTAGATATTGTCAAGATAAAATATCTCTAATTTCAAATCTCTAAACAGACCAAGCTTTTTGTTGAAATAAATGTTCTTGCTAATGAACTGAAACTTCCATGAAGACCTTTAAACTGTCATTTAGAGTTTATTGCCATATTTTAATGCACAGAAGTGTTTAATACATTCACCTGATATAACTCTCTCATCTTTCCAACCATATATTCAAACTTCTCTAACGACCAAAGAGTTGTTTTACCAAGCTTCGTGTCATTTAATCTCACACGAATTTCAACCTTGAAGAACAGATTTAAGAAATACAAATATATTAGCAAACGCTGGTAGTTTCACTAGTAATTTTAGCATGAAGAGAATTCCAATTTCACAATACAATAAGACATAGTGATCTAAATTGCCTAAATTAAAAAACATTACCTTGTCACCTTCTAGTATATCATCTCTGCTAAATATCTAAAAAAGAAAAAATACTTTAGCAATCAGCCGTTTGTAACTTTTTGCTTGCAAACTCAAAAAACGTCCCAAACACCTGAGCATCACCGATGCCTGCATTAAAATCAATAAAACTGACAAAATAAAAAACAGGCTTACAATGCATTTCCCCAGTTTCTCACTGACTTTATTTGCCTCTCTGAGAAGCAATGCTATTTTCAACAGATCTCTCTTCTTTTCAGTATCTGAAATCACATGAACCAAACTCAATATGGACAATATCACAGTCTTCTTGGTATTATAATTGTAAATTACATGAGTTGTATATATTTTACCATTAGTGTTAACCGAGGATAAGGCTGATCTGATCTCATTCCTCACAACCTCTCGCTGCACCTAGTAAAATAAAACTGAATATTAAAATGCTGTATTGACTGTGTCTCATAACATCCTTTCTGTATTTTCTTTGTTCTTTCCATTTTTCTTTCCACTCGTGTAAAAGCTCTCCTCTCCTCACTTCTCTTATCTTTCCTTCCATTCTTATCTCCACTTTTTCCGTTCTGTTTTCTTCCCCTTTCTCTGTTTCTTCTTATCTGCTCTTAAAGTCCTAAATAAATCTTTGAAAAGCTACCTTTTTTGTTTTGAGTCTTCTGACGTTGTCCTCAATTCTTCTTTTCTCGCTTTCAAGTTCTGTAATAATATCCAGTTGATTTTCCTTGGTCTCTTCAAGAACCTACAGGTTAATCACGATAATCAATAAATTTCAGAAACGTCACAGAATGGAGTTTAGTAAACAAACATTTTTTAGGTAAAAAGGCTGAAGTAGAAATTAAAAATACATCACGATTGAATCATCAAAATGCATTCGGATTTTATTTATATGAACAAAATTTCGAGCTTACTTCTTTCGCAGTTTTTGTTTCGTCTTGGAACTTCTGTCTGCTTAGCAATATCTCCTTGAAGAGCTTCTGTATGATAAAAAAATAAAAAACACATATAAAAGGCACAATAGATAATGTAATTAAAATAGTATAGATTTGCACTATTTCTATGAAATGAAATTTCACTCTTTTACAGAAAAAGTTAAGGTCACGAATTAGGAGAAATAAACATCGTTTAAATTCTCACATCTTTCTCAGATTTGAGTTCCATGATTTGATCTTCCGCAATCTGTTGGTTTTCTTCAGCCAACTTTTTCTTATTCTCTGTCTCCTCCTGTCGAAAATATCAGAAAAGTGGGTCAATAATCGAAGACGTTCAAAGGTGAGATCTGAAATCTAAGAGGTTCAAAGGTTATGTCAAAAGGTCTAACGTCTCAGAGGTGAGGTTTAAAATCAAGAGGCTTAGAGATGAGGCCTAAAGGTAGAGTTTAAAAGCCTGACTCTCTTCAACCGTCAAGTTAAACGCACCAAAAGCTTTTGAAGATTTGATATCTCTTCCTTGTGTTCTTGCTTTTGCAAATATATTTGCTTCTCAGAAGAAGCCTGAAAAAAACGGACACAAAACAGATTAAGATGCAACACCACTATAATCTTCATAATACACCCATCAGGCAATAACTGGCCTATTTAATTGGGTGCTATAACAATTATAAATTATTTTAAATAATGCAGGTGGTAGATGATAACACAGTTGAACATCACAAATTAACTATCATGCTAATTAAAACACCTCAATATATCAAACAATTTCTGTATTCTTTATCAATGATGTTTTAATTGATCTATGACTGCTTAACGAATGACCCGGATAAGTCAAAGTCCCATTAACTGTGGCAAATTTCTTAATGCAATCGGTGTTCGACACGTTAAGGTTCAACCATAAAACATACCGTAACATTAGTTATTAAATCAACGAGTCGTTGTTGTTGTGCCTTCACTTGTGATTCTTCCAATTCAGCTTCAAGTCTATGAGAGGGAATAATAAATAACATGAAACAATACACGAAGCTTGCGAATTCAAACTATTAACGCATGGATTAACTGGTGTGTCTCCTATAAGCCTCCCGCGGGGGTTATAGGAGACAGGACCCTAAAAGAGAACTTACTTAGCATTCTGTTGGGTTGTCAATTCCTTTTTTGCGAATTCGAAATCTTTTAGCGTTAGCCCATCCCATTTCTTCCTGGCCTCTCTTTTGTTCGACTTGCTGTTACACGGCTGGTTGAATCTAACGAAGCACAAACACGATTCTAGGTCTGAACATGTTTCAATGAAACACCACAGAACATCATATCAATATACACTGGAATAACTGAAACGAACATTTCTGTCAAAATATGGAAGTGCTTCAAAGCAAACTACAAACACTCACCCAAAAAAATGAGTCCCACCAATGACAATTCTATCACCCTGAAAAGAAAAAAATTGTCTCACTTCGACTTTTGCTGCTTGAAAATCAACCATGAAATCTTAACTTATATTTACACGAGGAAGTCAATGTACTTGTAAGTCACTTACATGCCGAAGCAGAAAATTTGCCGAGATCTGTTCTCCATTAACAAATGTGAGAGCATCTCCTGAAAATTAAAAAAACAATAAATAAATGAAACTGTTGAGTATACACGTATACAGTTCAATCAATATAGTTCGAACTATCTATCTAATTTGAGCGCAATTCTGTCGTTTCCAAGATAATTAAAAAACCAACCCTTAAGGAACAAACCTCTTAATTCTAAATCTGTGTAATTCGAACATTACTGTTTGAATAACACAGAGTGGACTATATGGGCGAATAAGCGAAAATACTTTAATACTTCGGCTGCTAATTAAATCGGTATTTAAAAAAGAATTAAGAATGAGAAGAAAAGAAAAAAATACGGAGTGTAGTCTTACCTATGGGAGTTATTCTCACTTGCTTTAGTTCATAAGTGATGTGACTAAAAATTTACAACAAAAACTAGTGATATTGCATGGTAAAATAACAACATGGGTGGTATTTAAAATGTCATAGGTATTCCAGGCACTGCTCATTGCATCGCATGCCACAATGATCGCTAGAAAGATACTAGGCATCCAAGGCAATAAATCCGAGACACTTCAAGTGGTAGTAGTATCTTGTAATCTTGTTCTATGCAAACTAGGCAAGGTCTTAAGACTCATACCAATGATAGTCAGCAACAAGTGGTCCATCCAATTTGATATCAGTGTCCTGTTCAGACTGTGAATTGCCGAATGTTGTTATACCTACCAAACAACATAAAAGTACAATTAGGTTTCCTTTGCAAGTTGCCAAACAGTTTAAGGGAAAACACTCTGGTATATTTGGCAATGCAACTACCATATGCAAGTATATAGCAACATAGCTGTCGTCAACAAAAATCAGTCGTATCAATTATTCGCACAAGTAAGAAAAAGTAATAGCGAAAAATACGGTTGAACTTTGATCAGCCAAACATCAATCTGACTTACTCAACATGCCAGCAAATTCTGTCTCCTTAAAACTTCAACCTCGACCCTCTATAGGGAACAAAAGCCCTTGGGACACTTTCGGGACAATTACGAAAAAAGACTATCAACCCACAAACTTCTTTCTTTGTGGGCCTTGTTCACCCCCCTCACTCCCTCTAAAACAATATTGTTCTCTCAAGCAGATCCCTGACCTTGGCCACGAAAAGTGTAAAAATTTAATAAGATTATCTCCAGAGACAACATTGTCTACGGGAGGAGAGGGGTGAAGAATACGTACAAAAATTGTAAAGTCGTAAATACCAAAGGACTTTTGTCCCCCATTGATGATCTTTCATGGTCATAAGAGCCTCATACGTCACCCCTTAGCTCGAGCTAAACCCTTATGTTCTCAGTTATTGAATGATCGATGTTCAATTCTCAGTCGCTTGCTTTTTAAAGGAGAAACGGACAAATTGAAAAGTCATTTTAAGGAAATCCCCGCGATTTAAATTTTGAGATTCAAAATTTCTACACGTACCTTCTTTTAAAGTATAGACCAATACTTCTGACAACATTGGATCTTCATTCAAATTAACAAGATTTGGCAACGTGTTGTCTACATTGAAGGCCACACCAGATCTCTTAAAAACAAAAACTAAATCACAAGAATGATCATAATGAAACTCTGAGCGCTGTTTAGCATGGTACTTAGCTACTAAGACCAGCATGAAATTACTCAATAGATTGAGCTGATGCTTCATCAAATTCATCAGTTGTTATTAATGAAGAAAGCAGTTCAGAACAAACTATAGACTGATATGATCAAGACAATCACGAAGTAACCTCAATTTCAAAACCTCAATTTCAAAACCTCGATTTCATACCCTCAGTCTTTCAGCTTCTTCCTTCTGTTTACTTTCTGACACTTTAGGTTTATCATCCCACGCCCTTCAAAACAGAAAATTTCAATGGATCAGTAACAAACAAAACAAAAATAGTTGCACGCAGGAAACAGACAGCGGTCCAAGTATCCAGTACATCATGTCCCGTATATAAAACACGATACTTTGGGACACCCTGCAATCATTGAACGTCAGATAATTGCTCTTTCTGTCGTTTTCTGTTTCTTGTATTCGGCAGATTCGCCATAATTGAAACAAACGTCTTTTTCTTGTCATTTACTTCTGATCATTGTTGCATTACATAACAGCATACTGTTGTGTTGTGTAACGCAACGATATTCAGAAATAATAATTGTGAAGCTTATTTGAGTCTTAAAAGGGGTGTTTGTTCAAGACATTATGGCAAAGAAATTTCGAATCACAGAATAAAACTGGGTGGTTAAATACCGTGTTGATTCAGTGAGTAGCACAGTTGTATCTTTCAATTTTCTACGCAGAATTTCAATTTCGGATGCGTCATTGTCTTTCTGGCATGGATTCTGTTGCAGGGACTTCAACCTCTCTATTTCAGACAGCAATTCTGAAAAGGAGAATAAAATAATATCCTGAGCAGGATTTGACATCGAAACAAAAAACACCCATCTTAATAAAAAAACTACTAAACACAATATTATGCCCAACATGTGAACTGTCAGAGTTAGATATAGCAATAGATGTCACTGTCAATAGAATAAACTTCACAACAACGTACACCAAAAAATAATTTAATGCATTTTTCAACATTTTGGTTTCCACCAATCGCTTCCCTGGACCATAACCATGTAACACAGAATACTGGGACTTAATTGGACGATTGAAGGGTGTAAGCAAACGGACTATCTACCTCTGATCAGCTTTGAATTAGAATCTTCATTCACTCTCACTTGATTGACAATGTTTCGCGCCTGACTTGCGTATCTAAAAAAAACACCCGGTAATATAAGCATAATTCATGTTCATGGCAAATGCACTGGCTCGTGTTACAAATGAAAATTTTGATTAATTGCTGTCTGTAATGTATTTGTCTTATGCATGGTTTAAAAACGCATATAAGAGCACACCGTTGTTAGAACCTTTAGGCTTAATTTCTTCTCAAGACAATAGAAGAAACAATAACCTATTGTTCTTTAACAATAGCCTGGATGCAAATTTTGCAGGTTCTTATATGCGGGTTTTTCCTGGACATCACGCCGCATCACGCTTTGCTATGGAATCCAAGTGTGAAAAATCTTGAAAGAAATATTGTGCAACAAACTTCAAAGCTACAAGACCAAATAGGAGACCTTATATCTTCGAATAGGCGCCCGGGCGCTTATTGAACTCTTGAGTCTCAAAGGGGGCGCTTATTCGAGCGAGCGCTTATTTGATTTTTCTGGATATCAGACCATAAGTAAAGAACTTCATTGCAAGCCCGACCAAAAAGACGAGGCGCGCATTCATGATAAATGTGTACTTGGTGTAGTTTATGCATATGTCAATAGTGAAGATATTTTAGTAGGATATGTGCCGATTGGGTGACTGGTGAGAAAAGAAATTATTTAAAGGCAGGAGTTTCGGCAACAGAAAGCGAGAAACTAACCTGGTGTTTCCAGTCAAACACAGCAATGACAAAGAACAGAAACTTTGCCGAAATTTTATTAAATAGGTCAAAGAAAACAAGAAGATAGTCGACATAAATAAATTTTAGAGAGTCTTAGAAAATTTCCTTGCCATGAAAAATAAAATGACGACTGACAAGACTAGAACAAAATTTGTTGTTTATTTTTACTCTCTTTTGGCTGACTGCATTCTTCGCTTCTACAAGACTAAACTTGCGTCTCAGAATAAACTTACGCTAAAGACTCGAATAAGCGCTCCCTTCTGGTGGTGGGCGCTTGGGTGCTTATTTGAGGAAGTACGATAATATATTGGGAGATCCAATATCGAAAAGGTGGGCGGTATTGTTATACTGATACAGTTATTCAAGGATGTACGATTTGCTATAGTGCTAAGTACTAACGCAAATCCGCTTTACTCGAACTCCGCTTAACTCAAATTCCTCGTTATCTCGAACAATTTTTTGTGACTTCATTTACTATTGCTTAACTCGAACTTTTGAAAACAGACGAAAACGAAAAACTGTCATTGGTTGAGGCGCCAATTCGCATTCCTATAAAGCACGAACAGAAAAGATGCATTGGATACATTGTCTTGAGTGCCTTCCTTGAGCAAGGAGGTGAAATTAAACAGAAACTGCGTTCAATCACACGCATGAGCAAAAGCAAATTTGTATTGCGGCAACAACAATCAACGGTAAAACATGTTTTGTTATTGGAAGATTGTTTCATGGACTGAAAATTGTATTATGCATGTCAACTATGGGGCCCCGTTACAATACGATATAGTCTATATTATGCTTTCACTTGAGAATGTATGAAATTTGAGTATATTTCTGCAAATTTTGAGTCATTAAAGCCCGTTTGATGTGTATGTAATTGTTATGAAAATTTCCTCACTGAGACTATGGGCGAGTTCTTCGTGGCTCGGCAAGTGTAATTCGGCTGGGAAAAATTGCCGAAAAAATTTCTCTCCAGCAGGGATACGTTTGCTAAGGATCGCAAATCATTTATCAAATAACGAGCGTGAGAAAGGATACGAAAGCGACAAGACGTTGGCGCAGTTAATCAATTTGCATAAAACGAGTTCAATGAAAGACCGACGAGAAAGATTGGTTCTAATGAGAACTTATGACGCTGACGGGCAAATAAGGCCTTTTACAGTCACCTCAATCCATGCTTAGTTATAATCAGGAGAGCAATAGTCTCCATGAAATTGTCTCCAAAACAACAGGTCGTGAGAGTTGTTTGAATAACGAGAGAAAGAGCAAGATGGCTGATCAACAATAGCATGCAGATTGATAACGTGGGCATTTGTCGCGCGTACCAAACAGTCAACATTATTATTATTACTATTATTATTGCTAGACGGGCCAATCAGATTAGCATCGTCAATTAGATTTGACACTGTCCTATTCTTGAGTACAACCCTTCCCCCTCGTCATAGATCTGAAACAAATCATTTGCCTTTTCGCAAGACTCATTAAGCCAGCAACTAAGCATCAAAATACAAAGCATTCCCTCAGCCAGCTGGGCACCGTGACAACAATATTCAACGAATCACCTTAAAGTGCTCAATGTTTCTGCAACTGTGGATATTTGCAGGACTTATCGTTGCAATCATGGCAGTTCGCGAGTTTCCACCCAGACTTTCTTTCAGCAACCTGAAAGATAAAAGCGTAGGTTAACTTTAGTAACTTGAGTGGTAGTTGCAACGGAACAGATTAGCTATTGATTAATTGCAGTTTTTTAACATGGTATAAAATAAAAGTAGAGACTCAATTAGACTGGTAAATTAGTCGAAATAAAAAGGCTGAGCTAGTTGTCTTCATAAAGACCTGAGCTTAACATACAACACAGAGACACAGGAATCAAGGTGTCCATCATAGGGAGATTCCAGTGCATTGATAGAGTGTTTCAGAATATCATGCAAGCTGTAAATATTCTCTATTGCAAATGGCAAAACATCTCGAGTCAGAAAAGCTCAAATATCCCTGATAGGAATCGACGTAGATTTCAACGCTGTGGTTTTTAATGTACTGTGTCTCGGTTATCTCTGGACGCGAGGTGTATATTAAAGAGCCATCCTAACTCGAATCACTGACAATCATAGCTAAACAGATCACCGGGTTACAAGGTATAATAATTATGATGTAAATCAAAGGATTATATGACGACTGGCATAAATTAATATACAGTTAAACTTCGATAGGTCGAGCTCCCAAGGGCAAGAAAACTTGTTCCACTTATGGAGGTTTCGATTTATCGAGGTGCACATACCGGAAATCCTCGAATAAGCCCCCGGGCGCTTATTTGCAAAAACAAAATTTTAGCCTGATTATTGTTCAATATTAAGCAAACTAAAAGCTATACGATGCAGCCAATCAATAATATTATTGATTTAAACTTGCTGCTACTTGCAATACATTCACTAAACAATTTCAATGTCTGGAAACTCTGGCTCAATATCATTGTAAATGATTATTAGGGTGGGGGCTTATTCCAGGGGAGGGCTTATTCGGGGGTGGGAGCTTATTCGAGAATTTACGGTATAAAGCATACAGAACCAAGGGAAGTACAAAAATGATCGAGACCGGGGGAGTTCGACTTAAGCGGTAGTCGACTGTAACTATACATGAGCATTGTATGGTTCATATATACCATGTCAAAACAGATTCTCTGTACGGAACGAAAATCCTCTTTTTCGATCCAGTTTGCTGCTCAGATAGCAATGATATAACCTTGCCAAGAGTGTGAAGTGATTTGTTGATGCAGCTTCCTTCCTGTAATCAACAACAGGCCAGGAAAATAAACAAATAATTAAAACTGAAGTAATAACAAGAATACTGACAAAAGTGACACTTCTCAAATGGGGACAACTTCCAACGTGATAGCGATTTGATTCAAAGACTCGTTAAAATTAATTCCAGGGACAACTTCACAACAGGACAATAGAGCATGTCGCATAGATGTGTCAGTTGCGCCAAACCTCTACTGTAACTACCCGTGTATCATCAATAGAAAACATTAAGATACTAACAGGTCAGCACGGATCTACAGAACTCCCCTTCATCAATCACAGTGAAGATGGAATATTTGAAATTACCTTCAGACGGTTATTTGCTTGTTCTTGATTCTGTTCATTGTTTATGTAGCTTGCCTTTTCACTGCCAGCTAGGTCGATGAGATTGACTTTACTGCTACGACAGAGCTGAGTGTCCGAGCCTTCAAATATGTCATCCTGCAAGAAGATCATGGGAAAACCGCACAATGAAAATGACCAAAGATGACATTGAACATTGTATTGTATCAATGTTGCTAAGCTTCTATACGTATTGCCGATACAACTAATAACAGCTGTAAGAACTGTCTCATTCTATGAAAATGAAACCATGTGATACTCACAAAACTAAAACTTCAATTGATTCAAATCAATGAAATTGCAAATTCCACAGAACTGTGAAATAAATACCTGAGTTTGCCTTAAGTTGATTGTGAAAACAGAATGCGACCGGCTGCTTTTGTCGTTCATTCCTGTTGCTGCGGTGGCGCGATTTTGATTTCCAACAGCCAACCATGTCTGGAAAGAAAAATCAACAGCGAAATTAATGAGAGGGCATGATGGAAACGTTGAGTAATTGTATTGCGCGCGACTATGTATACAGTAAACAACCGCGTAAAAGAACCTGTGAATTCTGCATCCATTCTATTGTTCAATAGCCTATTGTCTCTTCTATTGTTTTGGGAAGGGTTTTCAGACTGGAAGGTTCTTAATTCACTGGTTTTATATGCGTGCTTTTACTGTATATGAAATAGCACGACCCGAAACTAAAGCTGCAGGCTTTAAGAGAAAACCATAAAGCAACGTCTGCAATTAATTTTTAAAATACGATTGAATACCTAAGAACGAACCTCTATATCACTATAGCATTTGACAGTAAACCTAAAAGAAACAAACAAGAATGCTTAGACATCAGCCAAAGAAGCCTTCATTTTGAAATTGAGTATGTTAGCAAACCTGAATGACAGAAGTGGATGACAAAAATTACAAAGTAACGAGAGATTATTGCAGATAGCATACATTGAAAGGTCCTGAACATATGGGCCATGCTCCGGGTGTTCTCTGACTCGAAGCTGAAAACAACGAAATCAGTTCGGTTAATAATCAATGATTGAGTCAAATGTCAAATGTCAAGTGTTTTTGAGAAAACAGTATCTTGTTTGAGAAAAAAGTATCTTGTTTGAGAAAACAGTATCTTGTTTGAGAAAACATTATCTTGTTTGAGAAAAGAGTATCTTTTATTCAACGAACCTGTTTTTTATTTTCATTTCCATAGGAAAGTAGATCCCGGATTCTTTCATTATAAATCTCGAAAAAGCTTATCTCCACAGCAAATTTGACCTGACATTAAAAAATATTCAATACCGTATTTCCTCGATTAGAAGCCCCCCTCGAATAAACGTCCCCTTATGCTACTAATTTTTGAAATAAACGCCCCCCTTCGATTAAACGCCCCCCACAAAACTATTTTGTTGGTGTAGTGTATTGTTGCTTGATAAAGGCAAAGCACAACTAAACCAATTTCTTTTTTTCTGGACCCAATGACGATCTTGTACTTTCTAATAAACGCTCCCCTCAAATAATGGCACCCCCCTCAAAAAGTGCTGAGATTAATAAACGCCCTGGGGCGTTTAATCGAGGAAATAGGGTAAGTATGTGACAACAACAAAAGAATCCAACACTGATGCTGTTCTAATACCATCAATTACGACCAAGCATCTCATATGGTCACCAAAACCTCTCTACTGCAAGGCATTAGTTAAATATAATCAAACAAGTAATGATGAATTTAAATAATATTTACATTGCAAGTCTCATTAATTTTCTCAAATAATTCTTCGCAGAATCTTGGAATGATGCCCACATCTGAATCATGATATCCCATCATGCTGTAGATGTAACATAATTATGTTTAATGATCTGAGGCATGAAAATTACAGCACAGCAGAGGATATCCGTAAACTATCAAAAATTGCAACTCACAAGTGAAATGATAAGACATTAATTTTATTATCATATGTTACTAGGTGTTATTATCACAAATTCAATGTGCATTACCTGTAAGATTTTCCAGAGCCAGTCTGCATAAAAAAAATCATAACATTGTCACATCACCATTTTATGTAATTTTGAATGTGCAGAAGTGGTAATAAATAGTGCATTCATCAAACGTTTTCATGAAAAGTTTTATTACCGTAAACATTTTAAAAGCCACCCTCTAAAGCATTGAAAATAACACAGGCAACCCTTGAGCTTAATAGATTAAGCTCAGGGGTGGCCTTAATAGATTTTTATAGTATTGTATTTCTCTTATCCCATCTTATCTTATCTTCTCTTATGAGTTGGTCTATCAATGCTGGATGGTCCCTCATATTCAGAAGGCCACCAGGGATCAACTGTATTATACTGTGAATTCTTTTTAAGCCCCCTGGGGGCATACTGTTTCCATCACTTTGATGGGGGTTTACAAAACAGAAGAGGGGGGTGATTGAGAGGGGGCTAAAATGATAACTGATGGCATACTAATGTTGATAAATCAAGCATTACCTGACCATATGCAAATAGGCATGTGTTACATCCTTGTAGAACTCCATCAAGCAAAGGCTGTGCTGATGATCTGTAAACACTTCCTTGGTCACAATGAGTTGGGTCTTTGGCATCAAATGACCAGTAGGACATATCAAATGTGAATTGGTGAGAGTGGCCATTGCTTTCCGTTATACATGTTGAGGTATCATACATCTCAACAACACAGTAAACATCAGGGTTATCCTTCTCTCTGAAACACGAAACAAGCACATACTGATACAGAACGTCCTAGCTCGAAACCAGTAAACCTTTATTCAGCCAGTCTGCAGAGCATGGCAGAGTCAAAACAGGATCCCAAAAACTCCATGGTGGCTTTTTTGGCATATGTCTGAGTGGCATACCTCCCATAAGGTGGACATGGAATCCAACATAACAGAAGGTTCTTTATCAGAAAACGGGCTATGGATTCCAAGATTAATACATTACCTTTCTGAAAATGGTCTCACTCTTACTGCCACATGAACAGAAAAATCTCCTGGCCCAGTATCAGACTGTTTTCTTAACCTATTCACAGAAAATGGACTTCCATTGTCAATATATTTCTTGGACAATGGTGTTCGACTTGGCTTTATTTCAGCAATAGACTTTCCAGGAGAAGTGAGGCTTTTGGTATTTGACTCAACTATTCCTTCCTCCAAAATGGCTTCCCGCAAGTCTGAGCCAATTTCCAAACGTTTATGAGGTGACTTACTTGGGAAGTCCACCTCAATGCTTTCCTGTCTATTCTTCTTGCCTTTAAAAAGACTTTTAACATGCTTTTCATTTTTCAATGAAACAGGAGATGCCATGCCTATTCGATTCTCACTTTTAGCTGAAGAAGAATTAATTTTGCTTTCAGAAAGCGGTGTGTTGAACATTTTTTTATCAACATTGTGACGAATAGGAAAAGCATTTCTATCCACCACACTTCCAACTACTCTGGCTTCACTTCTCATATTCTTGCCACAATAGCTTGATGATTTTTTTAGTATTCGTTGACAAGTTTTCTTGGTTGTCGGTGTCAAAGCTCCTCTTGTGGATGTTGATGGATGGAGTTTATTTCCTGGACTCGGCCTGGCTTTCATTTTCACCGCCGTTGAAGGAGTAGCATGATGGTCGGAGTTAGTAGGGATTTTTCCAGCAGATATCTGCTTATTTATGAGATTTGCTGCCTTTTTTGCTGGTGTTGTGCCAGTGGTGAATGGCAGTCCTCTTTTCAATCTTTGTTTTGGTTCTGGAGTGGACATTTTCAATTTTGTCTCTCTGCCTATATTTCAATTAATCCACCTGCCTTTTTTCCACCACATCCAATTAAATTCATATTCAATTAAATTGGCTCCAATTTTCAAAGCAGTTTTCTTTTAATTATTTGCTGATTAACTAACTTAGCTTAATTTGTAATGAACAGGATAATTTATTAGGCCAAGCCCAGCATTAAATTAAGACAGAGATTAAAAAAAGTTTTACCGCCAAAGACAACAAGAACGCAACGCAAATGATATGTAACATGCCCTGAAAGCTACTAATATAGTTAAGAACTTTTTTGCATAAGAATATGTACCGCATTTCCTCTAATTAGCACCCACCCTCTTTTAACCCCCTCACAAAAATTGTGAAATAAGCGCCCCCTCTATTAACCGCACAGGGCGGTTAATAGAATTCTTACAGATTCACTTTTTGGTTCAAATAATAACGTAGAAACTCTTTAAAGCTGGAAAAACACTTTCATCGGGTCATGAGCGTTTGGAAAATGCAATGCAGCCAAGATCAGCAGTTAAAGTTGATCTTGACTGCTTGATATTGAATAACATTCGAATAACGTTTCTTGATTTTAAAATTTCAGGACTGTAAAATAAGCGTCCCCTCTTTTAAGCGCCCCCTCTAATAAGCGCCCACCCAATTCTGCAACTCACCCAATTCATAATTTCAAGATAAAATAATCTTGACAATACTTCATAAGAATAACGAGCTCAAATTGTCAGAAAATAATGATATAAGATTAAAAATAAAACTCGCACAGCCATTGTTCTTATACTAACAATTTATTTCATAAATCAGAATTTCATACCTCGTGTTCAAACAAGTATGTTGTCTTAAGAACGTCCAGGATGCGCAACTATGCTTTTCCATGAAATTTGTGATGTTTGGTATACTGCTTGTAAATTTCTTTGAAAAGTTCTTGTTCTCCCTGTACCAAATGCATGTTCAACATGGAAAATTCATTATCTGTGCACGTATCCATGAGAGAATAGACTCCCGACGCCAAATAGCTCTGCAAAAATACAATTTCGAAAATTTATAAACAATAAACAAAAACTTCTCAACGTACCCATTTATCAAGGATGACTGAGCAATAGACAAACCTGAAATTCTTCAGCGAATGAGCTTGTAGTGATTGCCTTTAGATAACATGCGATGAAATAAGGCGCATACTATATGTAGGGAAATAAAAATACGTGATCAGAAAAAAATTGCAATGATCGCCGAATTAGTTCTCGTGTGTTTTACCATAGTCAATAGAATAAACAAATGTTTTTATTGACTTTTTATTTTTTTATTTATTGACTATGTTTTTACCAACCTTGAACCAAATGCCACAATGAAGCATTGTCAGCAAAGCTACAAGGAGCCTGGGTTCCAGGTTGGTATTTTACAATAGCTAATTTTGCTTTTCACCCAACCCAAGATTGGCTGCAGTAAAAATTCGCATATAACAAACATACTTGTAAAAAGTACAGGCTGATTTTTGTAAAATACTTATTTTAGACAAAAAGTGCAAAAAAATAAATTTAGGTTGCTGAAACAAGCAAACTTTCAACTTATGTAAATTAAAAGTTACAATGATAGCTATGTATGACACAGAGCCGTGTTTTCAAAATTTAAATAGCCTGATTTGAAAAAATGAATTTCTTACATATAGGTTTTTACTTTATCTGGCCAAATAATACGCTGTTTCTAACGAGGGAAATGTCTGCATTTTGAATCAAGTGAATCAAAATGGTGAATTTGACTCGAGCGCTGTTCAAAAATAACATTATGAAGAAAGAGCTACAAGCTACCGTCTTTGAAAAATAGGTTGAGCAAGCTTAAAATATTTATCCCAAACTCTCCCCGCAGAGGAGAACTTGAAAGATTCAAACATGCTGTGCTGAAAACAATTTTTTGCATGGATTATTAAAAAAGACTTCAATTGAACTCTTATTCGCGAAGCATTGCTTCAATCAAGTAAAAGATATTCAACGTGCCAGGCGGCAAAACGTAATATCATATGTAAAACAACCACGCGGGTGTTTGGTGTAGCTAACAATGAAACTAACGAAATTAACGAGCAACTGAATGATACGATGAGGGATGAATCTGAATACAAAATGATTGCAAGCCATGTTAATCCACATCAAGCTAAGAGGAAAGTACAGCTAACATCTTAATACGGCAATTAAAAACAAGAATCCCGATGAGAGCAATATTTTCAAAATGACGATCAAAGGTTTATTCCAGCAGCACGATAAAATCCCCATGAATAAAGAAATGTATTAAAAAGTTCTATTGGCTCAATTAACTGTAGGATGTGTAAGATCAATACTGTCGGTTACTTATAATTTAAAAACCGTTATTGAAAAATTTTGAATCGAAAAATCCGGTTTATAAGCGAAATATCGACATCGAGTCCGAAATAAAATTTATGGGTCGGCAGTAGATGGTTGTGGTAATTTCCCTGTCTATTCCTATGAAATGATACGCATTTCCTTGATTGATCGCCCCCTCAAATAAACGAATTTGAATTATCGAGAGATATCGAAAGATGTTAAACGATCTGTTGCAAAGTGCTTAAAGCAAACTGCCTCTTCTCCAAGCAGAGTTTATACAAACAATTAGTGTTCTTTATCAAAATCAAAAGCAAACTTCTTTGATTCAAATTCCTTGACAATTATGTACTCATATGCGCAATGGCGTAGATAGGAATTTTTATAGAGGGGGCGAGAAATTCAGATTTTCCGACAAAAAATTAATATAGCATTTTTGTTTCTTCAAAACTATGAATATAAGATAAGGAAATTAGCTAGGACTGAACGTAAACAGAAGATACACTGTAAACAGAAGAACGTAAACAGAAGATACAATGTAGAGCTAAATTGCCGACAAAACGGCAATTTAGCTCTACAGGGGGGTTTTTCGCCCCCCCTGACCCCCCTCTATCTACGCCATTGCATATGCGTATGTACACTTTGTACAAAATCTTGGCGACCTTTAGTTTTGTTGCTGCTGCGCCGCCTCGCTTCGCTCCGCTACGCAGCAGAATATAATCGAGTCCTTCTGGAGAAAAAATCTTGTGAGGATGTTTGGATGTTTGCGTTAATTTGCTTGTACATTCCTGCCGTTAATTCGAGGGGGCTCAGCATAGCTAATACAAATTCTGGGTAATTTGGAGACCAACAGTAGACTTTCTGCACAGTCGTAACTCACAACACCTACAACCAATTGCTATACCCACTGGCGTAGATACAGGAGGCTTGGGACCCACCTGACCCGACAGACAAGCGATCGCCCAAGCCCTTTTGTCGGAAAATTATGGCCATCGCCCCGCGCTGAATATTTCTACTTACGCCACTGGCTATACCAATGAGAAATTTTCAGTAACGGCTAGACAAACGGCATTATAGTTTGTGACTGGGCCTCGCCTGGGAAAGGGGAAAATGGATTTCTTCTGCTCTGTGGTTCTCAAGTAACTACATATTAGATGTAAACAGGGTATAGGCGAGTGCTGCTCGGGTGTGTGTTACAATAGTGTTTGATGAGGCAGGGTTGAAGATAAAGAATAAATAGCAGGTATGTTCAAATGAATTAATTTAATTTGAAAAGATGAAGGAAGTAGCTACGACTGGGCTCTGGCTTGGCTGGCAGTGATGGGGGCGTTGCTGTTGGCAACGCTGTTGTAGGCGTCTTTCCATTGGCATAATAGATAAAATAGCAAAAACAAATAAAGTTCCAACTTAAATTATGGAGACAAAGGAGAGCAAATGATATAAATACGCATGCGTATTGGACTCATGCCCACAATTGGAAAGACTGTCCACACGATTCCAGATAAATATTTTTACGTATCTATATTTATCGGTGGCGAGTGTCCAGGCAGATGTCACTGGATATATATGAACAGACCGGCACTGTTGGCGCTCGTCACCCCGGTGTACCAACAGAGTTAGTAGTTGAGTACGATCGGTTGATGGTTTTTCGGCGTTTCTGCCGAAAAACTATCCTGAACGGAAAGACGAAAAGTCCCGGTACGCCGGGGATCTACTTTCTCTTGTAGATCCTCGGTGTACCGGGCCTCATTTAATTTCAACTCAACTTCTACTTCAACTCAACTTCAAGTGGAGCTCGGTGGAATCGATCCGCGACTCCATGAGTGGCAAGCACAAGTGCCAACCACTTCGCCACAAGAGTGGAACTAACAAAGAAGCTAATACCAAATGGTCCATTTTGATTCGCACGAAAATTTATATAACCGGTATAAATTTGTTTCGTGCAGTTTTCCCAATGTTTCTAAAACGCATCACTGTTCACTGCAGCAAAGATTACCGCTACCGCCAGTGATGAATTGATAATAAAACCAGGAGGAGGATGGCTAGAATTGGACAAGCCCACATACACACAAGATTTTTCTCGAAAAGGAATCGATTATATTGTGATGCACAGACGCTTCGCTACGCAGCAGCAAAATTAACAATGGAACATAACAATGGAAGATTGAGACTCTTCAAAAGATAAGGCGCTCTTCTAAATTGAGTATAAATGAACAAAAATGAGAATTGCTACTGTGGTGATGGTGATAAGACTGATGAAAACATCACGAGCGCATGAATGGCTTATCCAGAATTAGAACCGTTTCAAATGGTAATTACGCCAGAATGGAGCACTTATCAAAGCTGGCTGGATCAAGAAAGGATATTCTACGGATTATTCTTTGGGGATGAAAGAGATGCAAACTTTCTACATCGCTAATTTTCTGGCTAAACAACTCATTAACAAAACTAGCAATGATTAATTCTAATCTGACGGATATGAAATTTGTAATGATTTAACGCTTTCCTCATATTCGCCGTGTCAGCCATCGTATCTTCTAAATCAGGCGTTTTGTAAACATTACTTAGGGTGTACCACACAAAGCTCTCTTCTAACATGCACTTTTACAATGTTTACATCCAATTGGGAGCCATGCTCTCAACTTTCAGCCTTCATTCGCAGATTGTAAAACCAAGACATAAGTAAATTAAATCGCAACGTAAACAGTAATCAAACTCCTCCGCAACTTGGTAAATTATTAAAACTACGTTGTCCTGTTGCTTGATTTGTTAGTTGATTAAATGCATCGCAGTAGCATGGAAGACACATCAGACTCACTGCCTTGAGTTCCTGTTTTTGCTTCCACCTAGCAACCTCTCTCTCTGTCTCAAATCCTACGAACTAGCATTGAGAAGCTTCGCAATCCCGAGTCCGGCAAATTGCGTGATCATTCGATCTTCGAGTTTCAAGAACTTTGGACTAATCACAAAATCCCGAGTGAATAATTTCCAAATTGACCCCCTTATGAAGCTCTTGTTTTTGGTTAAGGGATTCGTGACTTGGAAAAAGTTAAAATCAACTTCGAAAAGACACGTCACAGTCGCATGGTAAAAACAAGTAAACGGCATAAACCTTAATCCTCAAACAACACGGCCTAAAATGTGTAGTTTTCTAACAAACGATAAAATAAGCAAATGTTCACCTTTGTAACGGCTTGCTTGTGAGTTGATATCTCGTGGTACAATCTGCAATATGAAACAAATGCCAGTTAAAGTATTATGAACAATGTGAACAAAAGCACATGCCACACCTTACTGAAACTTTAGAGAAAGCAACTTTACAGTACCAGGTCACTTGTTATTTATTAAGAGGGGTAAAAATGCATGTTGATGGGAGATATGAAGATTCGTAAAAGAAAGAGATGATAACGATTATATATGATGAGCAAGATAAGCGAAGTAATAGGACAATGACCTTGATAGTTTTTCACATGCTCTGACCATTTTGATTTTGATCTGCTCTTGGATGGCGACATCAGTTGTAGATCTGCTTGCCTTGTTATAAGTATCATGCAACGATATGAGATCAGAAAGCAATGCTATGTCAAGTTAAGGAATATAGATCACGAAGACAGCACGCCAAGTAAATAGATTGATAATAATGATAAAAGCTATGATTTGCATGCAATGAGTGATGATGCCAGTTCAGTACTGGCACCATTAGGTACCCGCTCAATTGCAGATTAAATTGCATTGCACGCTTTTCACAAAAAAGTGCTTTATAAGAAAGTGATACTCGACTGGCCAAACAGTTAAGAAAGTTCAGTACATGTTTTTTGAAACCCGAGAAAGTTGAAAATTTAGATAGCTACTAAACATTTTAAGGACAAATTGCCGTGCAACCACGAAATAACGCATTTACATTTTCTTTCGTCTTTTTCTTGCGTAATATTTACTTTTTCTATCTCTAATCCTATACCACAATCAATTTTGTCTTTAATAGCGTTCGTACTTATTTTACTACACTTAATAACGGATCAGGGCCGAAACATCGTTGGAAATAATCAATAATACCAATGTAGCCATCACTTTAAATACCATTTCATCACGGAACTACTTGGTTACACACGCAAACTTGTATGCTTCATTGTTTACCCAGCCCTGTTAATGCTGCATTGCACAGAAAGCAGTTGCAATAAGATGCATTCAGCATTTCAATACCCACGTAATCGCATACGTTGCCTATTGATATGGGTTTGAAGAAAGCTGTACTATCGAGCACATCAAATCAGTTAGTTTGGTTAAATCTCAAGCTGAGCATAAACAAATCAGCAACGGGCAACTTCTTAACCAAACGCAATGCATTCAATAACTTCATTGTACACGGCATAATATCTGTCGCATTGGTAATTGCTTCATTTCTAGTTGGGCTCAATGCGCATTCAAAAACAAGCTGATAAACAACGACAAAATCACAAGCAATGGCCCAGAGTGGTGTGATGTCTACACCGCAAAGATACGAATCAAATTTGTAAACCACCAGCAAAAAATTGTTTATCTTGATTGAGTTGTTTATTTGCGGCCAATAACTCCCATTGATTATATTTCAAATCAACATCTCGCCCAAAATTTGCAGCCAATAAACAAGAAAACTTGCAAGACCACATGACACAAATCAACCTTCTAATTATTACATAAAGATCAAAGTTCAACAAGCAACACTGTTGCTTTGCTGAGGAAAAATCTAAGAAAAACAGACGAAATGAAATCAGAGGCGTTGGAGCGTTCTGAAAAGTAGGGGCAACAAAATAAAAAGGGCACGATCTTAAGAGGGGCAATTTGTTATCCATTTTTAATACTTCGTGGGTGTAGCTATACCTGGCATGATATCAAAAGGGTGGTGCACTTGAACTCATGTAGACTAGCTCTGGTCCACTTTCGGTGAAATGCTTCTAGGATATACGGTAAGTTGCGATGCAAGATGTAGTAATACAGAAAGGATACAATTTACTGCTGTGACAAGCGACGGCATGGCAGGGTAGACGGCATCGGAATGATTGAAAAGGAGATTACTGAGTAAATTCACTCTCGCAATGAACATCTCATCGTCTGAGGACCTGGAAAGAAACCAATTCAACATAATATAATTGTTAAAATAAAAACGGCACCAATATCATCATGCAGTATCGATACGCAGTTGTAAGACTTGATAACAGTTGTAAGACTTGATAACTCCCTCCCCACTTTGTTGCAAAACAAAGTGGGGAGGGAGATTGTAGGTAATTCTGATTGATCTTATTGACTTTATGAGTAGTAACTATTTGATGCAAAAAAGCTTTCGTGCGTTTCGTGTTCACGATTGCGTCAATCAATTACCCACGCAGAATTGTAATAAAAGAAAGTGGCAAGAGAGCCCTTGTAAAGGAAATTCCACTGCGCTGCGCTGATGCTAAGTCAGTTGGTTAATTCGCTCGTGTCGCAAACTCGTTACAACGAGATGCGGTTGGCTTGAGCATATTGCTTACAATTCACATGCACATACCTGCAAGATAAACTGCTGTTATCAACATGTTCTTGCGTGGCATACTCGCATGAAAGCGTAGCCGCTATACGCTGCCGCAGTGGGTGACGCTGAATCTTAAACAACTGCACTATTAACATATTGAAGTTTCAAAGAAACCTCAGATTTACGCACAGGTAAACTTGAAAGTTTTACATACACTGTGACTTAAACCCACGACGAGTTTAGTCGCAGTGAATGTGCTTGCAAATGGAAAAGGGTTGTTCACAATTTATCCATCCAACAGTACACAGTGCAATAAGCCATCATGGATTATGAAACTGTTAGCAACTGTTAACTCCTGCCTTACGATCACGGATTTACCACGGAACCCTTTTTAAGATTATGATTTACAAAGTGCCTTAGCCGACCCAGAGGTAATTGCTTCGGACAACACAGTAGTCGTTGGTTTTATTCAGGTTAAAAACCAAGGTTTGTTTACGAAATTTCACGTTCAACGCTGGCACGTGTCACGTAGCAGATGGGAGCAGAGCAGAATCAAGGGAATTTACTCAAGTCTCATATTTTATTGATTGTTATACTTCAGCACTTTATCCATTCTCCCAACAGGCAATTAATAAATGAAATCCTCAATAAAACGGATCAGAAATTAACATCACTGATTCCTGGTCATGTCCATTTGCTTCGTAAGAAGTTGGACTATTCTTCTCTGATTAGATATCAACAACAACAACAGCAACAACAACAGATTATAAACAATTGAATATTGCAGGGTCAGATTGCTTCACCGAACCATTATCATGACGAAAACGAGCAAATGGTACTATTGGCAGTAATTTACACAACTTGTGTCAATTAATGTTACACGACAAAAAATGTTACACATGTGAATAAAAACAACAAAAAGTAGATGTAACCAATGAAATAGCCATGTTATGACAAGATCCCATTGCCGTTCGGAGACCGGAACGTTTTACATTAACAATTTGGACTAATTCTTACAAGCATTGAGCGATAGCAGTGCGATTGCTTCAATAAAGTCATTCGATAGCACAGGTTAAATAAGAGGGCACATGAAGACGTCTTCAGTAACTGACGACAACGCATGCGCAAAAGAAAGCAGAACAGGTGCACGGCGACTGTCTTCGGATATGATAACTACTCGAATAATGAGAAATTTATCGTTTATTATCACCGGCAGCGAGTAACATACACATCACTGAACAGACGAGATCGATTCAAGTGCAGTGTAGGAGCCACACATCGAGTCAATTCATAAAGTGATCGTTGATAGCACAATTAGCGCATCGCTCACATAATTAACGGCGAGCATTGTGAGCGTGGCTACAGTGGAGCACAAGAAGAAGAAAACAAGGCGAGTGTATGTGGTGCGAGCTTATATCCCTTGTTAACTGACACTGAAATCAACATCGAGTATCCGTAATCGTGCAACAAGAAAACGCAGAACGAAGAACAGACTTCGAAGACAGAAAGCACTGCACCAAAGGCACAAGAAATATAACGTCTTCACCACAACTATTTGGAGCTTAATATGGAACAGCAGATAAATCTTCAAATATCTTTGGACACGATACAAAATTATCTCTACGGAAAGAGATGCAGCGTTGCAAGACCTGGCAGCAGCAGTGCGAGAGTAGGAATGTTAAAGAAAGTACACACTATCCAAAACTTAAGTATGTCTAAGATGCCTTCATGCAATTTAATGTCTTATTACTATATCTAAGGGCGTTAGATAAGGTGGCATTATTGCCATTCTATCTAACCGATGAGCTCATCTGATGGTAGACCCTGATAAGGTATCAAGAAATTAATCGATTGCTTTAATCAATGATGAACAAACACATCAGATAGGAGCCTGTGATGAAGAACCATCGCAGCAGTACGGGCTCTGAACATAGACATGAGATTTTCTCAAATTTCCTGGGCGCGCAATTCAACAATTTTAGAAAAAATGCTCTCCAACATAACTTGCCGTTGTGAGCAAACGGCTGTTATATGTGTTATATAAAGTCAACTCTGTTTAATTCGAACGCCCTGGGGAAGCGTGAAAATGTTAGAATTACAAAAAGTTCTAAATAGAGGTTTATTTTTAAGAATTGGTTTATTAGTGATCCTTGAAGGGATGGAGAATTTCGTTCGAATTAAATAAAGTTTGAACTATTCGAGTTCGAACTATGCAGATTTAACTTTATTTTCGTCATTTTACGGCATCGCCCGAGACACAACCCGGCATACGACTCTCACTATTCCACTGCTTACAACAAAAAACTCGTTACACTAAAGAACCCCTCAATTCAAAACTCAGCCCCTTAATGTCTGCTTCAAAATACAATTTATTTTTTGTATAACAAACTCCAGTATAATGAAGTATATTGAGGGTCGCCCCAAGCAACAGGAAATCCCAGACTTCATCATTATCATTGAGCCTTCCAATAGCATGGTAATTTCTCGAAATTTATTTGGCATCACATCAGAACATCACGATGTGCAATAACTATCCCCTGCTTGTTATAGGCCTCACTTTTGAGACGAACAACATTCTTTCAGCAACAGTGAATGCAATGAAAGCAGTAACAGATAGTAACGTTGGAAAACTACTAATAAAAAATTAGTAGAAGCTCGCAAAACAATTGCTTGATAACTGTAAAATCAGCATAAGTTTTCATAGACGAATAGGTGGCAGCTTGTTGGATGCGTCTTCCTGAGTTTAGCTGCGTAAAGTCGACGAGCGTTTCTCAAAGTGTGCCGCGAGTCGTCTAAGCGACGAGGATAACAATTTCATGTGAGAATAATTCTTCCAAATGGAGCTTGGTCTTTCTAAATACGCTCATAACTAGTCACTGCGCCGTGTGAATGATATGAATTTCAATTAAAGACGTTATCGATTACAATCAAAATGATGAAAAACAACAGGTGAACAATGAAAATTAAAATAAATCCTTTAAAAAATTATCCATCATATCTCATTCATCAACTCACTCACTCGCCTCTCCCCCACTCATCCACCATCCTCTCCTTCGTGCAATTTTCTTAAACCCAAAATACACTGGCAGAGCTACAAATCTCTTCCAGCCACATAAAAAGGCTACATTCATGCAAGTCCTCCGCGGCGTAGCTACAATATCGATACAGAAGTATTTGCTGTAGCGCAAATGACTTCCAGCTGCAAGAAAGGCGGCCGACCACCCCACCCCCTGCTACTACGCTCTTGAAATTCTCACTTTAATCGACTCACCACACATTTATCCATTAGACGCCTCAGGGCGCTTATTTATTCAAGCGAGAGCGCTTATTAAACGTGGGCGCTTATTCAAGAAGGGGGCGCTTGTTGCAACTTCAAGAAATCGAAGGAAAAAACTGTTTAAATAAAATAGTCTCTATACTCTTTAACCAAAGAACATCATTTCAACTCACCACTTGTGAGGAGGCACCTATTTCAAAATATGGTCTGTTGAAGAGGCGCTTATACAAAGGGGGCGCTTATTCGGGGAAGGACGCTTAAATACATATTTTTGTATATGTTTTTCAAGATGAGCGAAGCCCAAGTGAGCACATGCTGCTACCGAAGCAAGTCGAAATTAATCAATCAAGCCTACCCGGTGAAAAATTCGGAGTCGTCTCAACAACGTGGATCAAAGCAGGAACACAAATGGGCCCATACACGGGACAACTGCTGCACATTAGTCAAATCGATATTCACAAGCAGAACGACTTCGCCTGGGAGGTAAAGAACTTCCGAAATACTCATAATCTAAGTACTAACTACACCAGTTTGTACAAACACACAAGTGAAGTATCTCCATAACAAATATCTTTTTACTGCTGATAACTCCCTATTCTGTATTCTATTGTGTACACTATATTTCTTGATACAATTGAATCTTTATTCAACAGCAAATGACTCAGTAACAATTGTCCATGACATCGCTTCATGATATCCCAAAATAAACCTAATCCAGTCAAATTACACCAGGCAAAACAATAAGACCATTCCAACAGGTGTCCACTGTACAGAAGGGCGCTTAAAAGGCACTTAATCGACAGGGACGCTTAATTGAAGACCTGCTTGTTTACAAGCATTACTACATCATGACAAATTCTCCTATTTTTGCAGCTGTTCGATGAATTTGGCACACTGACGCATTTCGTAGACGGAGGCGACGAGCTGTACCAAAACTGGCTTTGCTACGTGCGCTGTGCACGCTTCGACCAGGAGCAAAACCTCGAGATCGTGCAGATAAAGGACAAGATCTTCTACCGCGCCATCAAAGATATTCCACCACACCAGGAGCTTCTCGTCTGGTACAGCTTTGCAGTGCAACAGTTCCTTGGCATACCCGTGTCGAGTACCTTCGCAGAGTCAAAGGGGAAAAAGAGATCTCATGTAAAAGGTAATCAAAAAACTGACACAACCCCCGTTCTGTTCTTGATTTCACCTCATCAACGCAAGCAAATTTCTCATTGAGCTTGGGGGTATGACTCGTGAAATCATCTGCATTTACCAATATCATCATTACTTACATAAACAATTAACCATTGCCTATTTCAGCAATCAATGGATTGAAGCAAAACACAATGGTTGCAACGGGGACCGCTCACGGCCGCTTGCGGTGCACAGTTTGCCGTCGCGGATTCAACTCGCGGAGCAATTTGAGATCGCACATGCGCATACACACGCTAGAGAGACCGTTCGTTTGCAAATACTGCAAGAAATCATTCAGCCAGTCGTCAACTCTGCGAAACCACACACGACTGCACACAGGCGAAAAACCCTACCATTGTAGCGTCTGTGATATGGCATACAGCCAGTTGGCTGGCTTACGTGCCCACCAGAAAAGCGCAAGACACAGGCCGCGAGCAACAAGCGGATCGCCAGATGGTCGCTTGGATGACATTTCACCGCCGTGCATGAAAATCGGCTGCAACCCGTATGCATTGAACGGAATGGCAGGATCGCTTGTCTGGACGGAAAGACTACACGACAGTAGCAAACACATTGAAATCAAAAAATAAATACAGTGAAACTTATATTAACGCACATCTCTTTAGAGTAGAAGCCTCTTTTCAGTGGGCGCCTCTTTAAACAAAATATTTAATCCACTCAAAGTGTGTAGTAGGCCGTTGTTAACTTAGTAGCTACATCAAACATGCAAGGGACCGAGGAATGTGTACGAGCCCAAGGCAAATGTTCGAGGTACAGAAAACGGTGTTGGAGATTGATCTGTTGAAGTAAAACATGCATAAAGCATTCGAGATTTTCTTAGCTCGGCATATTCTTAATCCTAGTCTGTGGACAAATATCCTGAAATCAACATAAAAGGGCTGCGAATAACTAGTTGGAAATAGCCCACTATTTAGTGCCTTGAATAAATCAAATGTCACCTTGGTACCTTGGGCATGGGTAGCAATGCTCCAATATTTTGGTAACTTTATTTACTAGTTTAATAGTAAGGGATAATCATAAAAAGCTTGCACAAAGCAGATGACGTTATAAAATAACCAATGTTTGATGGCTCTAATTTATGAGTGGAGCATTTTTTAACATGTTCCTTCATTTAATAGTGGTAATATTGATATAACGGGAATTGTATGTATGCAATTAGTAATGACAATTAATTCATAATAGACCATTGTAGCAAATTGGAAATTAACTCAAGGGGAATAAACGAAAGCTCTTTCCAAAACGATTCGCACTAACTTCTAAAAACTTTCAAATGTAACGCGAGTCTGATTTCGCATTGGCACACTCGTTCCTTCCCTTCTGTCCCTTTCAGCTAAGTGACGTCACTATTCGAAGGCCCACAACGCATTCGTTATGCGTTGTGCGCCTTTGCTGAATATAAAGAATGCTGAATGTAAAGCACTATACTGAATATCTGAAGTGTCTTGCCACGAAGAAGCGACAACAAAAGACCACAAGCCACAGGAGAAGAACAACACCTTTGTTTGTACCGTCCTCTTCAACACATTTCTTTCCTCGATGGCGTCATATTGCGAAAAGCAATCGGCATGGCTGGCACCGTGCAACTCGCTCTGTGGTCCGCATCTTAATCTATACAGTCCACAGAATCCTCCACAGAACAAACACCCCAATACAACCAAACAATAAACTATGCCCAAGAGCGTTCATTAGTTAAAGTTCCATAGAAACCTTGCTTTATACAAATGTTGCACATGTTGCACTTTGCGGAAAAGTACAACAACTTATTACAAGGAAAATAAAAATGCCGATGATGATGATGATGATGATGATAGAAAAAGGATGCAAAAACTGGTGCGAGCAAGATGCATTAAGAGTGGCACTGCATGCCACATTACGCAACGCTTACCTGGCTTTGGTCGTTGCTTTCCTTGGCATGCAATAAAGATGAAGCGTTGCAATGCAATGGGAGTTGTTTATCATTGCCTACAAGGTAAATATAACAAATACCGATAAACTTGCTTCGGTAACAAGTCGATGGTCTTCCTTAAAATTATCAAGCAAAAGTAATTTCATAACAGCAAAATAATTGCTCTTTTGAATGAATATCTTGAGGACAATTATATAGCTTTAAAACATCGGAGAGCCGACATGGTCAACATTCCATGTTTATGATTTGTGTGGCAAACGTGGGTACATGATCTAAATCTCAGATCAACAAGCTATGACCAATTCAATTCAACCTCCATAAGACTCATAAAATAAGCAACAATGTGACGTCATGATCAAAAATGGATTTGCTGTTGCATTCACGTTGTGGGGAGTCAGCCTTCGAAAGGATCAATGGAGCGCATGCACTCAATTTTAGCAAGATTATGTACTGAATTTTTGCTGAGCCTGAATGTTATTCTCAACAAGTTTTGCTTTTGAGCCTCAAATTATTCTTAAATCATCCGTAAGGCACATAAATTTCTCCAGTTGAGATTGAGGAAAACCTTGAAAGTTTTTATTGATGCTAAGTAAAGTACGTTCAAAAGCATCTTCCCGATGAACCTGTGAATTACATTTTGGTAGAAGGAGGAGAGCATTCGCTAACTCCCTGTAATTCCAGACGAGGCAAAAAAGACCAGGGTCGCATTGCTAAGGTTAACAATGTCCATTCAGTGGCCTAACATTTGCCAATCCATCAACAAGTCATAAAATTAGTAATTGGCATCCAACTGGACAAACGACTTGGGTCAGAATCAATTAAATGAGATTATATCGAAAGAAATGTCCTTATAGCTGCGAGTAGATCTGTAATCCGGCTGCGAGCCTGTGAATCAAACAATCTGCGCTCAGTCATTGGTGTGTGTATTATAGATTTGACTGTGGACTGCGACGCTTTCGCATTACAACCAAGCTTGTTGCACATGAAAAAGGAACAGTCAGCCTTCGCACACACATTCCTATCTGTGATATAGTCGCACATTAATTTGCAAAAGCAATAGGCGATAGTGTAATCTATCTGTATGTACTGTAACGCCAGGATTACTAATTACTAAGCTTGAAATTGAGGGAACGTTAGCAGGATTAATCGTACAAAAAAGAGATATCTGTGATGACTGACAGATGAAATCTTGAAATGGGCCTAAAATAAAGAAATTAAACGAGTCTTACCCTTGAAAAACCGAGTGTTTCAACAATGACCTTGTAAGCAACCAAAATGGCACGCTCACTAACGAATTCAGCTCTTTCATTCCCAATCACTTCTATGCAGATATAAATGATCTAAAACAACATTGAATAAAAGTGAATTAAACTTAGCGAACTATATGACATAACGAGCTGTAAGAACACAAACAATATGCATAACGAGTATCAAGAGTTACATGAAAACATAAAGAGATAATACAAGTGGACGTGCTGTACATATACTAACAAAGTTGTAAAATAGAAAAATTGTAATTTATAGGTAATATGAGCAGAAAAGTATAAAAAGAAAACAATGCAGAAAAGTGCAATCGAAAATTATAGAAAAAAGAGAGGTCATGCAGGAAAGACTGTAGACAATACGATAATAAAATGAAGAAACATGACTAACACTAAATATATGTTATTCACCTTAGCAAGAATGCTTCTAACATTTTTCTGTTTTTCTTTGTTCTTTTTTATGTTAAGTAAATAATAATCTATAAACTCCAAGCATACTGTCACATTGGGCAAATCTTCCAAATTTGATTCCTATAACAACAAGACGAATATGAGAAATGAAAACTAAAGAATCAGATAATTATAGAACAAGATAGATATAGAAGAAGATATAAAACTAACCAAACAACAAATGTTGCATTTGGCCATAGAGATAGGAGAATAGAAAGAGTATATACACTTTTCTATACAGCGAATAGAAGAAGTCGTAATTTAATGTTTCAAGACTGTTGGATACACGCAGGCATAAAATGATCAAAATCTCAAGGGGCTTGCATTAAACCATATTCAACTCGTCTGGGATCAACTGTGTAGACTAATTCCCAAAATCATAGATTGTTCGCTGTTGAATTGAATTGCTAAGCGCTCTCAGACTTCGCTCTTGTGATTAATGAGCGAGAAACGAACAAAAGCACAGGGACGCAACATAGTCAGTTTACTTCTGCTGTGTTCGTTGAGCAACATATATAAATGCTGGAATGAAACTCTGCTATTATTTTAACCCATTGGCAGTCAACTTTTGACCAATATTCCCTCTTTCACATTTAACCTATTTTTAGCTTATTACTTCTTTAATAATCTTTATCAATTGAAAATACGTCAAAGAACAACGGAAATGAATTTCATTTATTCCACAACTCCACAAAAATATTAAGGCAAAGCGCATATGGGAAAATAAATTTGATCATAATGGTGTCGGATATTTGAAAAGAAGTATCATCAACATGTGGATGTAGTTGAAGAACGCTGTACACAGATTGAAATTTGTTTGGAAAATGATTCGGCTTTAATTGAAGAACGCTTTTCAACTCGGATCGAATGATCTTGTACCAGGGAGGTGCAGCTTTCCTTGTCAATAATTGAAAATGCGTGACCTGAATTGTCCACGGCGTATGTATACGTCCCATACATAATTAAGCTGCCCAGCAATTTAAAGTAAGTGCATAAGCGCAGTAAGTGCTTCAGCATCAAACTTTAAATACGATGCCGTGCCGGTTGCATGCGATACAAGACACGCATTAATATGAACTGAATCCAGTGTATACAACTCACCAATTTATTCAATAACACATGAAGGATTCTTTCCTGATTTTCACTATCAAACCGATAAAGAATATCATTCGCCAGCTTGTAATGTTGAGTGTATTTCAATGTCCCATTTTCTAAGAAAAACAAAACAACACCATTAAACTTTCTGCATCAAATATGCACTCATTTTTTATAAGAAACCGGTTAATAATTTCATGGTAGCTGTATCAAATTGTCAAGCAACTTCGCAGTCTCCACATTTCAAATTAAAGCAACAAGAGTAAGGGTAAAATTTCCGAACGCAAAATATATAAATTTCAACCAAAAACAAAATATTCCATTTGTAAATTTGTCTGGACTAGAGTATGGTAGAGCTATGTGTGCTAAAATGCAGCAACATTGAAACCTTTAACTGCTCCAAAATCAAAACCGTCAAGAAACCTACCGTAAAAGCTCTATTAAGTCCCCTCTCTAATAAGCCCCCCTTTTGAAACAGAAACTTGAAATAAGACCCCTCTCTATTAAGCCCCCGTCTCTAATAAGCCCCCTCTCTATTAAGCCCCCCTTTAGAACCTCGAAAATTAAATAAGCGCCCCAAGGGCTTCATAGAGCTCTTACGGTATTTACATGAAGTCACAGCCAGATTCATTTTTGGACTGAGTAAAAAGCTATTACGATGATAAGAAATAAATTTTTATTGACTTCTCCTGGGATGGAACCAGAGATCTCCCGGTTGCATCACTACTGCTTAACCACTACGCTACACTGACCGATGATTCACGGCAATAATCTTCCCGCTTTGGCAAATGTCGTCCGCTGCAATCTTCGACTGGAAGAGTATTCGACTAATTGGACAAACATTCGTCTAACTTTTTCATGGTCACGCGAGGATGTGCTTCAAACAATGGCTGTGATCACTTTTTATTGGTTCGAATAAAGAGAGTTTAAAATCTTACTTTTCAATCGCCGTTCAACTAAACTCAGTAGACCCAGTAGCGTCTCTTCTGCAAAGTCAATGCGTACAAGTTGCGAGATCTCCTCGGCATCTTCTGAAGCGTAGACAAGTTGCAAACAATCCAGACAAGTCTGAAAACAAATGTTCAACATTACTTATCAAAACTGACCAATAATGGTCATAGTAACACTTCTCGCCACACCACACGCCCCCACCTTTCGCTATACCTCAGCTATGATTCTCAAAAACTAAAATCGTCGAATTGAATAAACTTATTCTCTGACTTATCGAGACCCATCTGTAGTATTGTGAATTCTTAACGTCAATGGATGTACCGAGAAGAGAAACAAAAACATTGAAGATGATGGTCACCTTTTCAAAAGAACAGGATATAGTCTCAGAAAGGTCCTCTTTAGACAAAGTTGCTGTAATATTCTTCAGTAAATCCATGTACACTTTTAAATGGTTATCCCAATTCAATTCACTTTGCATCGTAACAAGACGAGCATGCTTCCTGTATAATAAACAAAAAGAATAGAGACGCTGATGTATAAAGGAAGGATATTTTCACAAATCTTGGATTTTACTCATGCCAAAATCCAACGCTTGGCAATCTCAGCCTTATATTTAGCTATACTCGTTGTCTTTCTTTCATACACTTACATAAGAATATCTCCTAATGAAGGCCTGTTCATATGAGATGAGGTGGACCAGTACACCGAGGTGGGCAAGTTCACTTTGGTAGGATAGTTCTCAGCATCTGTTCATATAATATTACAGTGGAATCCCGCTATAACGAACTCTGTAGGGACCGAGAAAATAGTTCGTAATAGCGGGAAGTTCGTTATAAACGGGGTTTATAACGAACTGTATTACCTGAATTTCATGGGTCTACTATGGGAAATGAGTTGCCATTTGGCGAGGTTTCTAACCTTACTTAGCTACAATTGCAAAGTTTATTCAATTGTCTCATTTATCTCAAAAATGTTCATGAAACTCAGAAGACCCACAGGATTGTGTTCACATGAAAAACATTCATTTCACCTCAGTGAGCTAGTCCACCTCCCCTATCAACGAAATTATTTGTTCCATGCGATTTACGACGCAGGTGAGATCTGGCCTGAACCAGACCTTAAGCCAGGTAAAAATTGTACTTCAGCACATTAATCAGCTTAATTAGCAACACACAACGCGTTATACAATATAATCAAATGCACGAAACGTACCGTGATATCTTCATTGACCTGCATATGGCGATTAGGTAGCCATACAGACGGATGCTCAAAAGTCCGTGATCTTTTCTAACAGCATCAATGCAATCAGTGCCAGCAAAGGGATTCACTGACAACAACAGTTTCATTATAGGATACACTAGAGTTGTTGAGGTGATAACCGAATGCTTCTTTGCTGGAGAGCTGATTGTCTACGGAAGAATTAACGATTATGCTCACATAGGCCAGACACTGATCTACATACAAATATATAAACCAGAAAATATATATTGTTTGATGGAAAATTTTGTTCAACAGATGAGACTGGTCTTGTAAACGTTAATTTTGCAACTTTAACTTTCCTGCTTATTTATTTATCTTATTTATCTTTATCTTCGGAAATTTCTACCATACAACATTTAACTCAAAAGATATCTTGTGTGGAACTATTATGCTTTGTCGTTTATAGTCTCTGAACAGTTGTAATTTAAAATTTTCAAATCGCGAAACCTGGTGTTATGACATAACTTCCGCAAAAGGATACAAGTTTTAATTTACAAAATTGCTAGCAGCAAATAATGCCTAAGGTATCAGAAGAAAATAAGCATATACTTGATAGCTTTAGAACGTTAAAAAGACATGGAAAAAGGTCATAAATTTTGCAGAAGCATCTTTTCAATTCTAGCGAGATATTCAGAAACTACTTTACGATTCAGCAATTTTCTTGCCGAAATAATTCCAGCTTTCATTAACAAGAGTCAGTGACCTGCTTGCAATAAGCTAAAATCAAATAGCAACCCCAAAACAAGTGCAGATATTTGCAACATAAAAAACAGGAAAACCTACCTCGTATGTAACTGAAAACAACGTTGCAAAAATTGTAAGATTTACTTCTGAAGGATGCGTTTCCGTTGTTTCGCATAGTTGATATACCTTGAAAAATTGTAATAGGTTAAGAGGATACAAGCTTCGATAGTGAATATATTTTCAAAAATACTAGAAAACATATCAATTTCAATAGTTATGAATAACAAAGTAAGATTAATAACAAAGAAAGGATAACTCATGTGACGAAATTAAAGAATAAAAATCAATACTCAGATAAAATTATGCATATATTTACTTTTTCAGCCAGCTGGTTGAGCATTTCGTCATTATCTTTAGGACGCTTGGATGAAATGAGAACTTTCCATAGGTTATTCATAGCGTCAGACAGCTCTTCCATTGGTAATTTGACCTTTAAATATACAAATAAATCGTTACACATTCAACAGACAAGAAATGGATATTGTGACAAGAGGTGAAATGTGAAAGGTTGAAACAAGATTGAAGGACAAAGGTCATCCTTTTCCATGCATCAATGGCGGGTGGAATGGTGTGGAGTATTGTATATCTGTTTTGATTGCCAAGGCAAAGTTATTAATAAAGCGAGTGATATGTAGCTAGTAATATAAAATGAAGTGTATTGTCCACTGGGCAATGAGGCAGTCCGATGCGCAGGATATTCAATATAGAAACGTACCTTGTCGTGAAGCTTCTCAAATAGCCCCAACATCCAATAAATAATAGAAGCTGGGTCTATCGAATCAAAAGTATTGCACGCGTGGTGTATGCTTAGGCATGATGACGTAATATGTGAGATAACGCCAAGCGTTCTCTTCAACAGCAATCCCTTTTGGCTTGACTTCTGCAAAAAAGATAGCATGTAAATGTAAATGCAAAAAAGATAGCATGTAAATGTAAATGCAAAAAAGATAGCATGTAAATGTTTCATTATTGTTACCCTCTATTAACATACATTCAATCGTATTACATCATTCATATTCAATTAACATGTATGATCTAGTTTGATTGGACGTCATTGAATTTGTTAAATATGCATTAAAAAGTGGACACCATTGTGTCATGTGACACCATGAGAAAAAGTTAAGTTTCAGCATAGGCGATACGGGCTTGGGAGCTCGAGCCCCCTCTGGGAAATACGATGGAGGGCTTAGCCCTCTGAAAAATTGTTCTCATTGTTGAGAAAATCAAAAGTTGGCGCCGATGAAATTCAGCTCTTCGGGAAACGCGATCTTACCAGGCAGACGACAGAAGAAATACTTGTATTGATTACCTTCAGTTTAGGTAACAGCTCTCTTTTCGCAAGTAGACATGCGAACAAAAGCTTCCTTTTGCAATAAGGCAAAAGCCATTCACAACGCACCATCTTGATAATCTGAAATAAAACAGTGAACAGAAAATAATAAGACTCACATATGGTCCTTCGCAGCTAGAGATTGCGTCGATACCATCTGTAGCTACGATTCCGATGGTGCAATAAAGAAATAATATTTGAAAGCATCTCCCTTATAACCAGATTATCACAGATGAATCGACAAGCGAATAGTAAGAAATTTGCATTTATTGTAAGAAATATTTATTTGAGATAATTAATCATTGCTTAAAATGCTTAAGTCTGCATTCCTATACCTGGTGACCAAGTCTGCTCAAATCACATACCTGTAAATACATGATAGCATTGTCAAAGCAATCGGATGTTTTCAACTTCAAGTCTCGAGAAGAGCCAGTTGCCAATGATAAATCCAAAAACTCTCTGAACAGTAAGCTCATTTCTTCCTCGTTCTGTTTAGATGGAATTGGTTTTAGGCTGATTCCGTTTTCCATTTGCATCAAATTGTCATTTTCGAAGTCCATTGATTCATCATCGTCAATATTGCAACTATTACTATCTGGGATGATGAGCTTTGATTCAAGTTCTAATTCTTTTGCTGTCGTATTTAATTTATTGAACTTGTCGTTTATGCTCGATATTTCAGAGGCTTGAAGCAAAGGACCAACACATTCTACTAATTTCCTTGATAGGACTTCACAGAAGCAGTCTTGCATTTGTAAATTGTCGTAAAAATGTGCAGATGAAAGGAGTGATGCCATGAAGTTATGCTCATCACCAAGTATTGTGCACAGAGAACTAAAAAACAAAATAAGCAATGAATAGCAAGGCCTACACCAGAGCTCTGAGCATACAGTCTCAAATGAAAATCAGCTCAAATTAAAGGTTCAGCTCAGAGTGAAGATATATTCCAAAATGAAGATATATTCCGAAATGAAGATACGACCAGAAATGAAGATACGACCCAAAATAAAGATACGACCCGAAATGAAGCTACGACCGGAAATGAAGATACGACCGGAAATAAAGATACGGCCGGAAATGAAAATACAGCCAGAAATGAAGATAAACCCAAAATATTTTTACCTCGAATATTTTTGTTCAGTGTTTCCAGTTCCTAGGTATATGAACATCAACTCATTCAAATCTAAAACAGCATCACGTCCTAAGACATTCACAAGCCATGGCAGTTCGGTTTTTACTAATTCCAGATAGCTGATTATCACTTTCGTGGCATCGTACAACAGCACATCTTCTCTGCTTGAGACTGCCTTTAAACAATACTCAGTTGAATGCTTCAGTTCTACCGTGCATCGTTCAGTTGCAGCTCTGTTGCCAGTAAGCATCGATATTTTCAGGCTCAGAATTGCAGCATGTGCCTAAAATCAAGATTAAATAGACATCGTATTGTTGAAATTCAATATAGGATAATCATTAGAATAGCAAACGGGAGCTTCTTGATATGGTTGGAAGCAAAGACACTGAAGGACAAAAATATAGCTCAATCTCCACTCGTTGATTGTGCTTAAACTCAAATAAAGGAGGTGGAATAATTATTTCATAAAAATATGGAGTTTCTCCAAAAATAATAGGCGCCCCAATCGGATTATTCTGGACTCGTAAACTCTGTTTAACTCCAAACGTACAATGTTTCAGTTTTTTTACCATAATTATTGCCAAAATTTTGTTGACGTTTATATTCTTAATGTTTAACCCTTGATAACTCTAAAACTTGGTAGATCAATCAAAGCTATAAAATTTGACTGCATCTAACACTAACTAGGATGTAAACATGACAATCTGCAATTCCTACTTTCCTCAGAGTAAAATAAACACAAACCAATAGCTTACTCTGATAACGACGTGTTGATTTACGCCCGTTGTCTCATCCACGTTAAACAACAAGTTGTTAAGCTTGTCGTGTGAAAATTCGAGCGGAACTTGTATCAGGGCATGTTGAAGTAAAAAGAGCTGAATTTTGAGAAAACAAACCACGATTTTATACACCAACCACTTGGCTTCATCTTTAAAATCTCCCTAAAAGATAATAGCAATACATTAAGTTAAGCTCGTTTTTATTTTTTTTATTGTATTATATTTTATCTATTGCATTGTATATAGGGTAAATAGTGTCCCCAATTAGCAGTATTGCCAAATATTACTGACACTGTAATAAAGTTATAATAATAATAATAATAATAACATTGGGATGCAATAAGGAGATAATTGAAAAGAAAAATTGGTATAATTACTCGGCAAAAACACACAAGATGAAGGCGTGAAAAGAGCAACTTACTTTTAATGAAAGCTCAGAGCATACCAAAATCAATGGCTTTAATGCGTTCTCGTCAAGCAAAGTGAATGAATCAATGTATTTCTGCTGATGCAACCCAATGTGCCCACCATGAGGTATAATATGCGCATTGACCGCAAGAATTTCGTAAAGATCGATGACAAATTCCAGTTTTTGACACTGTTCATGAAAGTCTTCGGCTGATAAAAATTGGTTCTTCGCACAATCTAGCAAAGCACATAAAAAATATTCAAATTAAAGAAAATATCATACTGGGGTTTTTAAGAAGCAAACAGCGAGAGAGACAATAAGTTGATGACCACATGGAGGAAATTCCTATTATTATTATTATTATTATTACTATTATTATTATTATTAATTGTGTTTGCCCACAATTTCTATCGTAGCATTAGCTTGCATACAATTTGCTCGACTGTGAACTATTGAAATCAAAATTGGGTAATAAAGTTTGAGTTATGAAGGGTTACATCTTAAAGCATAAACAAAGCAGCAATTCTAAATTCGGGGAAGCAACAAAACTATCCAGATCTCGAGTAAATCGAGTTGAACAGTGGTTAATTCACCGAAGAAGTTCAGCGGTATCTGACATGGTACATAAATGGTACATTCTTGAATCACTCACCAGAAAGATCCTTGACTAATTGAGACACGTCATGTAACAGCACTTCAAGCAGCGATACAACTTGCCCGGCCGACAATGTGCTTGCTATCTCTGCAAGCCTGAAAAAGAAGATTAGAGAAGCGGTGAATAAAGCGAAACTCTGATATCATCGCTTGAAAGATATATGAAAACATCCTAACAACACAAAAGCATTCATATTAGGTGTTAGTAAGAATAAGGTCGGATCTCTCTAAAGCGAGCAATCTTGGAACCAGAGTCGCATGTTCGAAGATGTCCAATTAACATTAATGGACAGAAAGAGTAATTCATTAGGAAGAGATTAAAAAAACGTTATCCGCTTTAACGAGATATCCGTCATACAGAGGTGTCCACACAGAAAGAGTCAAATCTAAATTGGCATAATAATTCATCGTATTACCCTTTTTGTACAGAACTTGGAAGAGAAAGCTTAGCTCCTCCATTATCAATGCCTTTTATGGCAAGCAGTAGATATCCAAGTAGCTTATCCATCTGAAAAAATAGTGCAACATATTTTTAATACCAGGCGATAAACAATTTCTAAATGATATCAAGTTTTTGTCTGGCTGTTTGAAGGTCGCAATGCAAGCCACAAGAGGCCTCTCCTTTATGCGAAAATATGATACGACAAAAATAATAAACAATAAACAATAATAAACATAAATGACCAGGTCATGGCAAATGCAGGTCATAAATTGAATGTTAATTAATTATAAATAAATTTAAAATCAATTAAAAGCAGAGATGATACCCCCACTAACCTGTCGAGATTTTCCATAAATTCCAAGGAGATGAATAAAAAACTCCTCTTTCTTTTTCACTAGCGTTGACGTCTCCTGCAACAAAATGTATCCACGTATTTTTCTTTCCCATATGGAATTTCAGTTACTATAATCCGAATCCAATGATCCTTGAAAGGAGACAAATATGCTTTCTCACAACTGGAGTTGTGAGAAAGCATACTTTGCAAGCATTTTTTCTACCAACTTTCTGACTTCATGGGTAGATTGCACTGTGAAGCAGTTAAAAAGTCAAATGTCTGGTTCCTTATACATCAACGTTCATTACATATGGGGAGCTCACTGGGACAAGATTCCAATACAGTTGTTAATAAGGATGCGCTAACAGTTCTAAAAACATCTATCAAGGTAAATGCAAGAGGGATTCGCAGTCATTTTCAAACTATACAGGCACCTGGTTGTTCGCCAATAATTTAACTGCCAAATTCCCTGGAGCTGGACAACTATTCCACAGGTTATTTTTAACACAATAACTAGTGGTGAAATTTCCACAACGGATTCAATACCTTTCCCAGTAGTGACGGGCGAAATCAGAAAAATTCCCCAGTTGTTGGGCCCACTCGTTTCAGCAGTGTATATATAATCGGGACAAATGCCAGAGCAAAAATGCCACTGGGTTTTCAATTCGACTGTGCCTTGTGCACTTGGCAAAACGAGAAAAAGTGGGGAGTGTGGCAAATCTGCAATGGCAATTATCTCCCGGTGTACTAGATTGAGTATCCTAACCGGGGAGGATAGTTTTCTCGGCGTTTCTGCCGAGGAACCATTCCGAACCGGGCAGCCGAAAAATCCGGTACCCCGGGGATCTACTTTCTCTTGTAGATGCCCGGGGTACCGGCACTCATTTATGTCGCTCAGCTATTCCTAGTGGCTTGCATGAGATTCGAACCGCTATCTCATGCGTGGCAAGCACAAGTGCTAACCACTGAGCCACCAGAGCTGAACATGTTACTGAACATAAGCGTGCATGATTGTCAGCATGAGCCAATACGCATGCGCATTCACATCGTTAATTATCGCTTGTATCCATAACTTCAATTCAAATTTTATCTGTTCTTTGATATTCTATACTGGTAGTTATTAACAACTATATTTAAACACATCGCATCAAACAAAGCAATCCAAGAACATGTTTGCAATTGAGCGATGAGCAGTTATGGTATCTTTCTGATTCTCACAATAATTCTACACACTTTTCAGTAGGGGTCACAAATTATTTTCCAGGTTTGTGCGGCCATCTTGAAAAATTTCCGCAAAAGTTGAAATTTCTCAATAAATGCTATGCAATTCCGTTGAAGGGGGCATTGAGTAAAAGCAAAAAGACGCAATATAACAAAGCTACTCTCTTGATCAAAACGATACTTAACTTACCTGATTATTTTCACTCGGGATTTGGACAAGCTCTCTTAGAATCCAAGTAATATCCGGATTGATGATGTGATAGTCGACCTCTACAAGCTGATTGAGACACTGAAATGCCTCCATCTTTACATTTTCATCGTTCCTAGAAATTCGACACAAAAATTAAAATAACATTGGCTGAGGATAAAAAATATATTTAGAGTTAAATCCTGTTCATTCCAATTTAGTCAGGAGATATAAAAACATGGTTTGATCTTGCTGGCTTCAGATACATAAAACTCAACCAGTAGACGAAAAAGGAGGAATTAAGAGAGCACAGGGATGCAAAGCAGTGAGTTCAGTCAGACTTAGAAGGTGTCCGAGTTAAGCAAATCTCCTTTTATGAAGGGGAGAAACGAAAAATGGAACTGAAGATCATTCCAAAGCAATAAATGTTCAAAATATCTAGGAAACAAAGTTGTTTAATATTTATGAAAAACTCAAGAAAAAAGAAATAGAAGTACCTGTGAATCATATATTTCACGCATGCCTTTTCGATACTTTGCAGTGTGGCGTAATTATCATCAGTATTCACTGTATCATCATTAACCTGCAAGATAATGAGCGTGATAGGCTTATTAAATAAATATAATGTCAAATAGCTAATACCTACCTAACAATGTAATTGCCTAATTTCAACATTTGCGCTATTCTTAGTGAATTCTGAGATAAGTGTGCATGATTGTGAGCATGAGTCAATACGCATGCGCATTCACATCGTTAATTATCGCTTGTATCCATAACTTCAATTCAAATTTTATCTGTTCTTTGACATTCTATACTGGCAGTGTTTCTAGACACACGACTTACGCAGGTGAGGGGGGGGTAACTTAGGTGGGGTAAAAGAAAGAATGGGTGGATCGTGGGTAAGGCGAGGCGTCCATAAAACGCCCGCAAAATTGGATAAATGGGCTTGTACTACTACGGGGTGGGCGTAAGGCGTGGTTTAACTACAAATGAGGTCAAAACTGCTTACTCTGAAAATACCAAACGCAAGAAGTGCTTCTAGAAGACTTCTAGAGCATTGCATAAAGTTCAGTTGGCAAGCTTCCCCATGTGGAGAGTGCTGCAAATGCTCCAATATCAACTCGTGTATAACGCGGAAAAATGCAAATTCTTGTCGGTGCTGCATAATCATCGACTTTCTATGAAGAAAATAACGTCACGAGTTCAAAGGGAGAATCATTAGATTCCGCATTGAGGAATGAAAAATCAGAAACCAGAAATGTAAATGCAACAAATAAAAAATGCGGAAATATCCTCACCTGTTTGCATTGATAATCATTCGGAATAACTCTGGCAGGAAATCAAGAACAGAAGTAAAAACAATCATTGATTCGTTTTTGAACCCGTTCTCAATTAAGTTGATGAGACTTTCAAAACATGATGTCTTTTTCTTTTTCTTGACCTCATTTTCCTTGATTTTCTCAGTGTCATTTATTGTCAAATCCAATGTGTTCTTCATGCATTGCAGACACTCCCTGAAAAGTCAATGAATGTGCGATTCAAAATCAATCTAACATGGCTTTCATGCATTCCATAAATGAAAGAAAAATCATGAATAAATAGACACTGATTTAAAGAAATGAAGGTGGAACCAAAAAATAGTGTGTCATATTGAAAGTTCAATATACTAAAATACTATGACAAAGTTTATGGGGATAAATGTTGAGCTCATTCTAACTGAAAGTTAGCCATAAGCGAGGTGAGGTGGAATATACCAAAGATTCAAATTCCTATTAGACAAATCAACAATTGTTAACATTATCATAATATTATCATAGCATTATCATAATATTACCTTACTAGTACTGAGCTCTTGATCACAGATTGCAAGTCAAAGTAGACCTTCTCAATATCTTGCAAAAATGAACATGCTCTGTTTGACTTTCTAACAATTTCAATAACACTTCTGAACATGATGACTTGATGCAAGAAATTTTCGCAAACAATAGCAAATATCTAAAAAACGCAAAGGTAATTTTCAATGTTACTTTCAAGGCAATCATGCTTGTTCAAATATTTCCTTTCATCAACATTCAAATAGTTAATCAATCCTGAGAGTTTTAACCATAGCAAGAATAAGGAAAGAAGAGAAATAAAAACAATATGAATGGATATAATGAAATTGCAAGTAAAAATGATACCTGGACCGGGTCAGAGAGTTGCTTCTGTAGTTTTTGAAATGATAGCAGTAGAGTGGAGATCAATGAAGTAAGTGCTAATATACTTTTGCACATTTCTTCATTTTCATTTTCTTGTTCTATAAGCTTATTTGACTTGGTTGTTAAGCATTGTAAGACCTTTGCAAACATTATGACCTGGTGTATGAAAAAAAATAGAAATGATCACATACAAAGACATATGAAAAATATGTGATGATAAATTTGGAATGATGGCAAGGACTCCAGAATGAAAAGTTAGTTAGAAACCATAGAATCTTACAAATTTATCAAATTTGACTGTCAATGGCCTGAGCTTCCCATTCCAGCGGAATGCAAATGCACAGCATTCTAGAAGAGCCATGCTAAAGTTCCTCTCATTTTCGAAAGCTTTTGTGAACACCTGGAACAAGAAAGTATGATTACTTCATGTGCAAAGATTTAAAAGAGTCAAATATTTAAAATAAAAAGATATTGATTGTTTGATCAAATATGTCTTATACTTTATAAAACACTAACATCAACCAGCCCAGGTCTAAGAGTGAGAAAACTTTGATCTTTTTCCAGCTGATTTCTTCGAATAACCTCAGCAAGAATTTCCCAAAGCTGATGAATAGTGTCTTGAGGGCAACTGAAAAAAGGCACAACAAAAGTTAAAAAATAATCAAAGCTTATCTACATCTTACATGGGCTATCAGCCAGTTATTATAAATTTTGCAAAGTAAATTTTCCAGGTACAGTTGAACATCAAGAAGTTGATTAACACTTATATATCAAAATCCTCATCCTCCAAACGGTTCAATTGCAGCTCCAATAAATTATCAGTCTGAGCAAAAAAGATTAAATTTTCACACTTACACGTTTTTTGTTGTGCTAGAAATAAGCTCCTGACTTGTCCAGTCCAAGATTATCTGATATTTGTTTGGAAACTTAGAGCCATTGGATAAAATTCTGTGCACCAATTGCACTTTCTCTGTCAATGTTATTCCTTGTTTCTTGAGGCTTTTTAAAAAACCTTTTTCGTAAAACAAGAAGAATATGACTGAGTTTATTTATTTATATTGAGCACAACTGCCAATAAATAATAGAATGTAAAAAAACTTATATACCAGTGATAGTTTCTGAATTCTTCATTTCACTTATGAGAACTATGGGTTTTAATCTGCTCCTCCTGTCATATCAAGCAGAAAAGTTGGAAATCTTCATTGATAATGATATCCTGACGCCTGCTTTTTGAACAATGCATATGGGTGCAAATGCTATCACGACATTGCCTTGAGTGTATTCATTTTGCTTTTCACGACCTTGTCTTGTCCTGCTCTGCTCTGCTCTGCACGTGGTCAGCCAGCAGCAGGCCGCGTGCTCTTCCCGCATTCTGGTGCATATTACACTACAGTACCGCCCATTCCATCTCGACAAAAACATGGCTTTTTTCTGTGCTTGCTCTCAAAATAGACTTTTATCTTCAAGAAAGTTTCTGAAATCACAACAATATGAATTAAATTCATTGCCGTTAAAATTATCTAAATGGCTACACTGCAATATAGCTGCTTTTGCAACAAGGACAACGATTGGGCATGATCTGGCCAGGCGTAGGCCATCGACTCTTCAAGAGACAAATGGATTCTTACAAAATCATGACAGGAGTAAAACTCTATGCTCGCCTAATTATAGTAATTTATCACAAAATGAGAGGTATGATATCTACCAAAGGTATCTTAGAGGTCATTTTTTGTTATCTTTGATCATAACAAGTTTAATTATGAATGGGGACTTGGGTTAGGTGGGGACCGGTGGGAGGGTGGGGGCAGGGCCGGTTTGTTGTCTTCGGTTTAATCAATGAAAAGGTTATTGATAACTTTGTTTCAGGCATTTCTCAAGTGAAGAACTCACAAACAATGAGTCAAAAGATGTTTCAACTAATCCTTTTGCAAGTGGAAAAACAAAGCTAACTGTAATTAATGAGAACATAGAAGGCAAACCACGCTACCCATATGTATTCAAATACAGCAACAAAGGCTTCGTGATTGGTTCTAATCAAATCATTGGATCTGCTGCTCTTGTTAAAGGGAGTGTGTTTTCGTGGAAGGTTTGTGTATGAACAATGTTTTACTTCTTGTGGTATTATTTAGCTCAACTGCAGTTGCAGGGCAGAGATGAGCAGTAGATCAAATAATTAGACAATTGAAATAGAAGCCTTAAAAACAACTGTGTTCTACAGTCTTCTTGTGAAGTTTTTATACCTGAGATGAATGAGTTGGTAATATTTTGTTCATTCATTCTGCTTGTGATTTTAGGTGTTCTCACATCACCAAATAACACCAGCCAGCCTGTCTTTGTTCACAACTATTCACCCAAAATTAGGTAATAAGCTCATCTATAAAATACTATTTTTCATATGCATGTCCAGACTATGAACATTAAACTTTTTTGCTTACAAATGTCGCAAGAATAATGGAAAATGTTCACATTTCTGGCTTACCTTTCTTTGTGTTGCCTTCTGCTTCTGTTCAGTGGATATTGCTTTTAATAGTAAATATTCTCCTTCCAGAGGTCTTAATATTAGGTGTTGGTGAAAAGGTTGTTCAGCTTTCACCAGAAGTTTGGGAATTCCTTAGAAAGGAAAGTATTCCAGTCGAAGTTCTAGACACGGTAAGTTGGCTAAATTAGTTCTGTTTGTAAGTGAAGTATTTATCCAAAATTTTACTTTTGTTTGACAAAATCTCTTTGGTGTTGAAATATATTAACCTCAGAGTAAATGTTCAGTCATTCTAATGATTGTTAAAATTCATTTTATTTGAATATTGACTAAGTATATGCAATGAAAGGAATGTTTTTATTTTATTTAGCCAAATGCTTGTGCAACATATAATTTTTTAACCGAAGAAGGCAGAATAACAGCAGCTGGGCTAATTCCATTCCAAAACATTCAAGCAACTCCGCAAGCTCGCTAAGCATTATAATTATCATCAATATAATTTTACAATGCTTATGCCAATGACATAACACTTAAATAGCAAGCTAGTGTAATTTGCTAGGAATTATTTGGTAATGAGATGATATTGGAATGAGATTTTGAAAATGACAAAACTTTTTTATTGCTTCTCTTTTCTGAGACTTTACAGCTTTATGGTATGTTGGAGGTAGTACGTGATTGAAAACAATAAACGCGATTGAAAGATAATTTACGGAATAATTTTGGAAAATTTTGGTCCCAACCACTTAAGGCTCCAAGTTTATTGGTCCGTGTAATACCCCATGCATGGAAACCCGGAACATTTTTCAAACCGGAAGAGATTCATCGAATATTTTGAGGTTGAATATTTGATTTCACTTTGAGTGTCACATTCATATATCTCAAGCTCCGCGTGAAGAAAATACAAACATTCAATATTCACATATCAGAAGGAGAAGCAAGTTCACCGAACGAAAAAAATATTTTTACACACGAACATGTCAAAGGTGAACTTCGCAATTTTTTATTTACATGTTTTTAGTGTCTCTACGTGTTGTTTGAGTGTTGTATTTGGTTGCACTGATGCTATCGTTTTCTGTTGTTCTGTTGCTATTTTTGTTATTTTTCAATTGCTGCTTTGCTTGTTGTATTTTATTTCTTGGTTTGTCTAATTCGTACGGAGCCCCATAGGGGACATGCGTAAAACAATTTTTAATGCATGAAACAAACTTGCAATAGCAAAACATGTGTTACTGCATAAAACAAAATTAAAGTAATGCATGAAACGGTTGTTCGGAATTAAAACAGTTTTTCTGTGCAATAAAGTTTACTGCGTGAAACAAACTTCGCTCCATAAAACAAATTTCACTGCGCAAAACAAACTTCACTGCGCGAAACACATTTCAATGCACAAAACACATTCCACAGCGCATAATATCTTACACTCCTTTTTATCCCCACTGTTTCTTTTGGCATCAGCTCGTCTTGCCAGAAGCAGCAAAGACAATGGCGGGTGAGTCTGTCGGGGATTACTTGCCGGCTGCAACCAGAGAAACATTATTAGATAGTATTGATCGAGGTGCTCTGATTGAAAGATACTTCAAACTTGGATTAACATATGAAGAAATTAATGTTTGTCTATATGAAAGACATGGAGTGAGATTGAGTTTGCGTCATTTGAAGCGCCTTCTAAAAGGGATGCACCTAGGCCGAAAGGGTGCTCAAAGAGAAAGCTCTTTGAACCAGATCTTCACTGCTATAAGAGAAGAGCTTTTGGGAAGTGGAGCAAATATTGGGTACAGAGCAATGTGGCAAAGATTGCGATGCGAACGAGCACTTGTAGTCAGCAGAGAGGTTGTAAGACTAGCCCTTAGAATAATTGACCCAGATGGTGTAGAAGAGAGAAGAAAACATAGATTGCAGAGAAGGAAATACAGGTCTTGGGGGCCGAATCAATTATGGCATATTGATGGCTATGATAAATTGAAGCCTTGTGGATTTTGCATACATGGTTGCATAGACGGATTCAGTCGAAGAATTATGTGGCTAAAAGTTGCAACATCAAATAACAATCCCGCGGTAATTGCAAAATATTTCCTCGATTGCGTCAGGTTAACCGGAGGTACTCCGCGGGTTGTGCGTGCTGACAAGGGAACAGAAAATGGACGGGTTGCAGGAATTCAGCGATTTCTCCGCCGCGATGACTTAGATGAAAATGCGAGCGATAAGTCCTTTATTTATGGTAAATCGGTCTCAAATCAGCGCATTGAGGCATGGTGGAGCATTTTGAGAAAGGGCTGTACAGGCTGGTGGATTGAACATTTTAAGGACATTAAAGAGAATGGGCTTTATTCCGAGTGCAATATTATTCACCAAGAATGCCTTAAATTTTGTTACATGAAACTATTACAAGATGAATTACACAGAATTATGGTTCTTTGGAATACGCACAAAATTCGGCCTCAGAGGAACGCAGATGTACCATCAGGACGCCCGGATATGATGTTTATGGTACCCGATTTATTTAATGCAGTCGATGGCAAAGTTCAGGTAGAATTGGAGGATTTAGAAGTTGCTGAAGAACTTTGCTGTGATGGACAACCGATTTTTCCTTGCAATCCGGGATTCAGCAGACTGGCACATATTATAATGGAAGAAGAAAGATTAGCAATGCCAAACACACCCAGTGATGCTAAACAGTTATACATACGTATTACAAACCATATAGAAGCAATGACATAAACCAATTTCATTAACCACCCCTTATTTATCCAGCCACTCCCTCCCCATCACAAAGTAGGGCTTTTAACTCTTTACTTCTCACTTTCGATTTTTAATTCCAATGTAATCAAAATAAGAAGGTACGAAGATATTAAAAAAACTAAACATGTAAATATTATAATTGTCTGCTGTGTCTGCATTAGCTTGTACGAGATATCGTTAGATGCAAATTATTGCTTACATGATATCATTTTGCCACTTTTCCTTCTGCAAAACGCTGTGAAACTCGGCACGGAACTCGTTATATGCATCGTATGTGGATGGCAACTCTAAAACACAACCGCATGTATGCGCAATTGGTCGCCGTGCAAGCCCTTCAAGCTTGTTGAAATCAACATTGATTGCGCTCACGCATATGACATCAGCGCCAGTCACGAACATCAAGAACGATTTCAGTGCAGATGCATCCATTCCTCGAATAAACTTTTTCAGAAATTCAAGAGCCGCCTGTTCGGCATGTGTAGAGGGCACGGCGACCAACATGGACAACACCTTTTTATTGGTTGGCTCCGCTTTTCTGTACAGCTCTAAAAAGATTTCAGTGCTGGAAAACTGCTGCTTCAACTCGAGGCCTAGAATAACTTTCCAGCTGTCAGCAACATATTGTGCTTGCTGTATGAGTTCTTTATGAGCTATTTCCAGCAATAAACTCTTCATATTTTCTTTAGTGGGCATTTTTCTGCAATTGAATCGATTTAGGAAATCGATAAGTTCGTCTTCTATATCTTCGAAAACAGTTTCTTCCTTCAAGGACTCCTTGACAATGTCCTCTTCGTCTTTTGCCAGATACTTATAGAACGAATTCAAGAGAATGTCCTCACTGACAGCTTCCTCTCCAAATAAAACACTTACAAGAAAGGCTTTACAAATCATAATTGGGAAATATTGCAGATCACGATGGCCTTTTGCCATTATTCTTGCTATTGCATTCCATTCATTTGACTGGAAATCGTGCCTCAGTGCTGGGACTCTTTCCCGTTCTCCCATAGCACAAGAAGTGTAAAATTCTTGCCAAAATATACCGAGTGAATCTCTATAGATTCCATTCACATCAACTCCAATTTCTTCTACACCTCTTTCATCAATCATGACGACTTTAACTGTTGAAGTCATTATACTTTCCATTTGAAATTCGTGTATCATATCTTTCAATACGTTGGCTCGGCGAATGCGTAGTACCCTGTGGATCAAATAAGACAGAAATTAATTGGCTTTTTCAATACTGGCATAATGAAACAATTAAACCTTGATAAGCAATTCAATGGCAGCTCGAACTACCTTGTTTCCGTACTCATTGCACTGACAACCTGACCACTTGGTCCTGGAGATGGATCCTCACGTTCGTTGGCAAGTAACTGAGGCAATAAGACTTGTCTAAATCGGCGACCAGTCTACAACAAATAAATAAATTATTTATAAAATGTAAGGAGCTATTCATATTTGCAGCTAACTCGTGTTAACTAGTTACATCTTGACTTCTGCTTCTTTGGAGCATCCTTGTTTCCTCGAGTTCTGTCGCATGAGTTATGTAGCTTCTTTGAGTTCCCCCTGTTTCGTCAACTGCAATTTCTTCAGATATCAAGCTAGAAGAGACATTTTGAATGATCAGTTATAACACTCAAGAAACTCAGTACAATCCTTCCATGTCAACAGTGGACAATAGTACAAGGTTTTGAAGAAAAACTACGAGCTTCACAGTACATGTACAGTACAGTAGTGTGTTCAGCGAATACTTGTTTTTCCCAGATGCGTTGTTCACGACATTATATAATATATTTTACAAGTGCAGATAATCAACCCTATAAATAATAGTAATAATATTAATAAAATAATAATAATAATATCAATTCCAACCTGTAATCCTGTCTAGAACCGTCAAAACCAAAGAAATTTACAGTTGTATCCATTGCAGGACTTCTATCCATCTTTCTCATGTAGAGCACTGATGTTATGTCAAGCACTGACTGGGGTGGCAGGAAGTCGGTATTCATAAAATCCGAAAGGACGAAATGAGCTGGCACAGGGCTGAGCGAGCCGACCCAGTCATAAACTGCAACCATATGATCATGTAGCCGAAATCTTCGTTCAATAAGTCCAAGTGAGATATGGCGCACCTGCACTAAAAAACTATCCACATCTTCTAGTGGTGCAGGAGGCACCCTGGCCTCTCGTCTTGCTTGAAGATTATAATTTGCTTCATCCGAATTCTGTTCATTAGCCATCTCAGAAAATGTATTTGAGCTTGCAATGGGAAATGATCCTGTTCCAACTTGCACAGTGGTGTCTTGTACACCTATGTTGGGTGCTATGGAGGCAATTTCATTTACAGCTGAAAAATAATCGTTATTAATGACCACTGGTGTGCTGGAATGTGGATTTGCTGCAATGCAATGTTGTTCCAAGAAATCGTCCTCCAGCATCTCTTCCAGAGGATCTATATCACACATCTTGGATGTTAAATAAATGCAAACGCGATTCATTTTTGTGCCAGCTATATATCTTTCAAGAGTGAACGGTAGCTTTTTACCATCCACAAAAACAACTGTGAGGTCCTCCTGCTTGTAATTTGCGATGCCAAATTCCATGCATTCAACTGGCCCGTACACACTACCTCCGTTTTCAAAAAAAAGACTCTTTCCCATCTCTATCACATCAGATTTCGTGGCATTTACTGACATGTCAACACCTCTGCTACCACCTCCGTTTCTGGGCCTCACACACGTGTAGGCATTCTTATTGCACTCAAAATGCAGCCATCCAAGAAAAACCTTGCGTACTTGCTTGGTAATTGGGGCTTTAACTTTTTTTTTACCACCTGGTGCTTTGCATTTTGAGCTAGAAGATCCTTCCAAGAAACTCTCTAACAAACGCTTCTTCTCATTCGTGGAGGTTGTCTTTTTCTTTTTCTGTATCCATTCAACGGAAAAGTGCTTTACAGAAATCACATCTCCTTTTGCAATTATACCCACTTCATTAAGCTCAGCCTCAGAGCACTTAACTATAACCTCCGGATCCATCTGAAAATAAAATTATGTGGAAATGTTTACAGTTGTTAAAGTTGCAATCTTGCTTTTGTAACTGGCAATCTCGTATCTGCGCACATATTTTTAAGTTGGGTTAGATATTAGATGTTGCCTTTGAAATATAAGATATTGATAAGTATTTTAAGAGTTGTGCTGGTCAAAGTTGTCAATTTTGTTATTCAGGTCGCGTTTTTAAAGCTCGTAATTTCATTACAATTATTATATTTTAACTGTACACAGTTAAAGGGCTACTCTCACCATATTTTTTTATTTCATTTCTGGGTAGTTTTTGACGTAAAAACAGGTACTGCACTTATTAAATTTCGAAATTCGCTCATTAACACCTCTTTTCACGGCTCTAAAAGTGCGATTTTCAGAAAAAAGTTGGGCAAAAAGAAAACTGGGGCGAGGCCGGTGTGACGTAGATGCCGGAACGCATGAAATTTATTTTATTGTGTTCAGTACCAATTCAATGTTTTGCATATTATGGTCAAAACCAAGTCGTATTTAAAAAATTAAATCGTGCCACGAACTAGTTCAGGATCTGAGGAATCTGTTGATGCCTCGTTTATCATGAAAAAGTGAGTTTTTTTACAAAAATGAGGATGATTTGCTCACGCTTATGCTGCAAGCCGGCATGTTTTTCGACCTCAACGTCGCAGTCTCGAGCGAGCTTCACATACAGTCTTCAGTGGTGCGGGATAGTTTTAAACAACAATATGAATTCGAAATCTATTCAATTAAAGAGGAGCAAGCTCTCTTTCAACAATTTTTCGATAGAATTAATAGTATGGAAAATTGGTGAGCTCTTATCTATGCATTTATAAGATTTAAACCAAATCGGTCAGTTAAAAATTGCTAAATTGTAAAATTGCTAGGCCGAACAGGTTCTGGCACGGGTAAAGCAGAATTCCGCTATTTGGATTAATAATGCATGAAAATAACCCTATTTGTCTTATCTGGTGTGTTTTGAAGCAGCAGCTCATATTTTGGTAATATTTCAAGTGTAGTTATGGTCATAGCTGTGCAGAAAAACTAGAAAATCCCTTCCAGGAGTGTGAACATTAATGTCCAGAGATCGAAGATTTCACAAGTTCAATGTGAATTCGAAGAAAAACTTTCCAGCACAATGTTGGGCTTCATACTGGTGTTCTAGTTTTGATCATATTGTCTGACTTTGTCAACAATATACACTTTTACTTTGCCTTAGGTTTCAATGTAACCACCAAGGTATATAATTTATAACAAGAACTCCATGGTTATGTCAACCAAACAATTTCAATTTGAGCAATTTTTTAACAGCGCATCACTTTAGCATTTCAATATCTTTGACAAAAACCCAAGTAGTAAAGACAAAAATAATCCATAATTATCTTGCTAAAACAAGCACACGGCAAAACTTGATAAAATAGATTATAGAACTGATGGAAATGGAAACGATAAACAAACTTATTATATTCACGAATAGTTGGTTGTTTATAACGCAAATGAAAGGAAGGAAGAGGTTGAGTGATGAACAGATAACAACGTGAGGCGTGTGAATACTGGAAAAATCCATTGTCACTGCATCAGCTTTGGGGTCAATTTTCAGCCCTTAACAATGCCGAAAATTAAAAAAAAACACACGGGGAGATGTCAATAAGCTTTGTAATGATGGTGTTGAAGTGGTTTGAAAAAACATTTGTATTTATCATTGAAAACAAGGGAGAAAACCGGACGCGACGTTGATTTTTCCATACTGAAGCCAAAGAGAAGTTTTTTTGCGTTCCGGCATCTACGTCACACAACCTCGGCCCAGATCGTTTCATGTTGCGCGACATTTTCAGAAATGGCCTGAAAATCGCACTTTTGGAGCCGTGAAAAGAGGTGTTAATGAGCGAATTTCGAAATTTAAAAAGTGCAGTACCTGTTTTTACGTCAAAAACTACCCAGAAATGAAATAAAAAAATATGGTGAGAGTAGCCCTTTAATTCATATATCCATCATTGCTATAGCTGAATTTCTCATTAGACACAGAAACTGAATCGTATCGCACGCTACCTCACACGAAAGAATGAAAAAAAAAACAGCAGAAAGCTTATAATTATACCACAGCAGCAGCAATCGGCACAATCAATACAAATTTCCGAATAATTCATCTAATAAACCCCGCCGCGTTTATTGCAAATTCTGTATTTTGGATGTGGCGAATAATAGCGGGGTGCATTTATCAGGGGGTGGCGTTTAATACAAATTGGAAATCAGAAACATAACAATGACATATAAAATATTCATATACCTTGTTATCCTTTATTTTTTTGCATACATCATCATCAATATTTCTGTCTTTTAAAAACTCGTATACCTAGAAAAAGTACATTATATATAATTATTGCATATGTCTATGCTGTATATTTATAATGATTTAATCTATTTACATAAATAATTCATCTGTCACAGTATCTTATCTGAGAACCTGTGCCCCGGAAGCTACATTGGAAGACAAAACCAACGACAGTAGCAAATCCTTCACTTCTGCATTCATTTTGGATACTTGAAAATAATAACTTTGGTGGGTTCATTTAAAAAGTGCTGATCTCAATACATTTTAAAAGCTTTATAAATTCCGTTACACAACCACCACAATGTCTTCAAAAGAAGTCTTTAAAAACTTCTTCGGTTCCTAATTCACAATACCCCCTTTTTCGAGGGTGGGCCACACAACCAACGACACGAGAAAGGATTGCTCAGTCAGATAACAAGCCTTATAGTAGATGGTTTTCAGAAGAACCGTCTTATAAATCATGTCAAATAACTTTAGAAGAAAATTGCTTACCGCCACAAGCCCATCTTCATCTTTAGGTTCTTCTGCCGCCGCCATATCGCCCTTCGCACACAGTACACTGACTGATTCTTTTTGGATCAAGCCGCCCAGCATGTGTTGTGCGTTCTCTAACATTTGTCATGTGCAGTGAATTTGTTTTGTGCAGTGAAATTTGTTTTGCGCAGTGAAGTTTGTTTTGCGCAGTGGAATTTGTTTTATGGAGCGAATTTTGCTTTACGCAGTAAACTTTATTGTTTTAATTCCGAACAACCGTTTCATGCATTACTTTAATTTTGTTTTATGCAGTAACCCATGTTTTGCTATTGCAAGTTTGTTTCATGCATTAAAAATTGTTTTACGCATGTCCCCTATGGGGCTCCGTAAATTCGTACACCTCGGGGAAGCATGAAAATGTTCGAATTTCAAAAAGGTTGAATTATATTATAGAGAGATTGTTGATCCTTGAACTGTGGAGATTTGAGTGTGTTTATATTTCCTTGCCATATTTCCATCCAACGTGTTATATTTTGTATTTCATTTCTAGCTACAAATTGTAATTTCATTAATTTTCCTGGTGAATTTTACATTTGTCAGCTGCAAAGGTATCTTTTTCACTATAAATTGTATTTTTATGCGCATTTCTTTCATAAGAATCTTAGCTCGGGATCATTACGTATTTTCGTAATATTTTGCTCCAGTTTAGTACCGTAAATCCTCGAATAAGCCCCCACCTCCGAAAAAGCCCTTCCCTCGGATAAGCCCCCATCCTGAGCAAGGATATTGAGCCCAAGTTTCCAGACATTGAAGTTGTTTAGCGAATGTATTGCAAATAGCAGCAAGTTTAAACCAATAATTTCATTGATTGGCTGCATCGTATAGCTTTTATTTTGCTTAATAAAATAGTTTGCTCAATATTTGATTTATCATTATTTATTGGAAGATTCCAAATGCAAAGGTGGTCGTTTTACGTGCAGAAATGGTCGATGCATACCAGCATCGTGGCGCTGCGATGGCGGGAATGATTGTGGAGATAGTTCTGACGAAGATTCATGCATGAGAGGTATGGAAGGAAAAGATTTACTGTATTGATGTAATGTATTGATGCTATTGTTCAGGTATTGTTCTGGGCTGGAACCGGTGAAAACCAAGGACCGTGATAAGAATTGCCACTTCGTGAATAATGATGCCCGCCTCTTTCGCTGTACCCTTCAGTTTTGAAATGTTTCCGACTTCCTAAAATGATTTTAAAGTGCTAATGCAACGAATTTTTACATAGTGTTTTTATTTCAAAAATCTATAGATTTCAATGCACTGATTAACGTGGCGCAAATAAAATTTGCAAATTATGTATACTTTTTTCGCTATTAACCTTCAAAGTAGGCAATTTTGACCTTTTTCGTGCGAAAACTGAACATCACTGTGATGTCATCAAACGTCGCGTCTGCAACGTCAAGCAGGCTTCCTTCTATTGAAAATTGAAAATCGACATGGCGAACTGTGAGCGAGCACACACATGACGGGTATCCCGTCTCGGGAGCAAATAAATCATAAAACTATTTACATGTCGTAGAGATACATAACGGAGACAATTGTACGATTACTCAGTGTTGCGAAAAAGTATCGTTTCATAATGTTGCTGATAGTATTTCAAAACCAATCAAACGGAACAAGGTCTTTTTAAGGAGTTCAGGAGACAGACATCATTCGCACCCACCGACTAGGAGAGCAGGATTTTATTCATTATAGCGCTCATTTTTGCTTTGAAGTAAAGAGAGATATTGGGAAAGAATTAAAGATGAGATTAGAGCTAAAATCAAAGCTATTCCTGCAATAGATACAGTAAACAAGCTCGTAAACCAACCCGTGTGACTCTCAGCTTTACTCGGGCCTAAGCACTCCTCGCCCGGAGTGGTTAGGCCCGAGCCAACCAAAACAAATGTCAGAAGATTTAGCTTTTTGGGGTGATATCGAAGGAATTTTAATTTCCGAAGTTTCTAAAAATAATTCAATGTCTGCAATTTTGAGCTAAAATAAGTTATTACAAAAAATAAGACCTGGGATAAGCCAAACCAGGGCTACGTGTCGTTCCACAGCAACTCGAAGCAACAATGGCGACGCGGGATGACGTCACATTTTTTGGAGGTATCCATTTTCAAACTTAAATTGTGTCTCTAACGTTAAACAAAATGACACCAATTTTTTCAAAACGAGGCTAAAAGATTCGCCCTTATGTTGGTTCAGCGGAGCTCAAATATCCCCACCTGATGGAGCTATTAAAAAAAAACCAAACGACGTTCGAAAAAACCCATTGACTTCCATTGCGAGAAATAATATGGTCATCACTGTGACGTCACAGCGTTGCAATATTTTCGCAAAAGGTGCTGATTCCAGGTGAAAATTAAAGTAACTTATACTTGTCAGATGCACGTCAAAATGGCATCAAACTGATCAGTACATCTTTGGCTTTCATTTAAAATAAAAAAATCGATATGTCAAATTTCGTTGCATTAGCACTTTAAATATTCGGCGAATTATTTTCGTCGCACAATTCATTGATGTACATTTTATCACCAAACAAACATATTCAACACATACTATTTGTACCTCAACCTTGCTAATTTGCTAAACAAAAATATACAAAAATCAGCATTGGTTCTGATACTGCGAATGCCAAACCCATACCAGTGCAAGTACCAGCAACAATTCAATTTCTAATACCAGTGCCATTACATTACCAATACAACATGAACACTGACAATGATTAATCTGATGATTGTTGTTGTCGCACTAGAAGTAAATGGGATTCTATTGCAGTTCATTCGTGTTTTAGCTGGCTGCGAAAAACCCGGTCGCTTTCCTCACGGCAAGAAGAAGATCCGTGGAACAAAGATAGGATCCCTGTATGCAGTTAAAAGCAGCGTGAGATACCGTTGCAACCGAGGCTATCATTTGGTCGGATCAGAACGAGGCTATTGCCAAGCCGATGGCACGTGGAATGGATTCAAAGCCAAGTGTGTTTCAGGTGGGTTTTTTTTATTGAATCATTTGCATTGTAAACAGCTGAACTTCGATAAATCGAGAAAATGTTTGCTTGTATTAACCAGAGTTACCTATTGAGGCTCAAACACAATGCATACTTACGAGTTCTTCTGCTTTTTGAAAGTTGTTTACAGCTCAATTGCCCATTTTGAAAGTTCTTAGAAGATGCGACTTTTAAAGTTAGATATATTCTACTTCATTTGATGTGTCCATTTGTCATTTTCAGTCAAATCGAAAAGGAGGTTTTGCAAAGTTCCTAGTGCTCCAGTCAATGGTACAGTCAAAGGTGAAAAATTGACTGCCAATTCGTGGATACGGTATTCTTGTGATGCTAATTTCAAATTGGTTGGACCTTCTAAAAGAGTTTGTAGAAGAAACGGCAAATGGAGCAGATACCAACCCTACTGCGAACCAACATGTTAGTTTTCATTTTTATTGCTGATGCAATTGACGAGCAAGCCGTGAAGTGTAGAGAATTGTATTGTAACGTCTTTTTTACTGAAAGGTATTTTCTATTCGCAGTTTGCACAGATCCCGGGCATATTGCGAATGGTGTCCGTCACGGTTCCGTATTTAAGAAACAAAGTTCCGTGCTTTACACATGTAACAGTGGCTTTGAAATGGTTGGAGAGAACATAATCACGTGTTTTCGTGATGCTTCGTGGAGTGCCTCTCCTCCGCAGTGCCTTACCGAGCGTGAGTACACAAACATATTTAGTTTTCAAAACACGTACCATGGTGCCATGGCTGGTTTTCCACCACTGATCTTCCTCAGATCCTTGATCTTCCTCAGATCCCTGATCTCTATTTGTGCATCGACAGCTGAAACTTCATGAAAGAAAACTTCAAAAATAACTGGTTTGGTGCATGTTTTAATATCGAACTGTGACCCTGTAGCCCTAAACATGCCAATGTCATATGGCCCAATATTCAGATACTGTTGGACAAAACCATAGCAGCCAACTTCTTTACAGGGGATACCTGCAGTTAACAGACATTGATGCTTGCCTTATGCCTTATGCGCCATGTCACGTTATATTATACTCCGCTGTGTGATATTTTAAATCAAATATAATCATCGAGCTAGATGTAATCACTGGTGCTACTTTTGATGAATTTCAGGCGAAGCTCTAGCGCACAAGGCCAAAAAGCTGAGTGAGAATTTTGTCGACAAACTCAAAGTCTTGACTGTGGATGGCAAAGGCCGTTCGGGTCTGTCTCGATCCGCACAGGGCTTGGATCTGGTGTTTGCTTTGGACTATTCGCAAAGCGTTGGCAAGGTGAATTTCAAAAAAGCGGTCGATTTCACAAGATCCATGATAGAACAATTTGGACTGTCTTCTTCGGATGAGGGCACACACGTCGCCATTGTTGTCTTCTCCGACACTCCCAAGTTGATTTTCAACCTCAAAAGTCAAAAGGTTTTCGAAAAGGAAGTGGCACTGAGAGAGCTCGGTATGTCAGTTAGAGCGAGAGATAATTGTAAAGCTGCGCTGGATGATTTGCGCCAGAATTAAGCTCTAAAAGTCAATAACTTTGTTTTCAAATGCTGCTTGTCTGCATATGCCTTTTAATAGTCGCATCCCCTTGATATTTTACATTCAGTAAGAATAGCAATAACCGCCTGTTTTATAAAGCTTCTTTTGTAACTTTGATGGGAATTTTATTAAGCAGCCGTGTATTCGTACACCATACTGGTATGCATCGGGCTACTTCTTCAAATCTCTTGCTGAATGGTCGTGGTTTTTTAATTAAAAAAAGATAATTTTGTTTGCTTTCTTATAGAGAACTTAAAATTCTCTGGTGGAGGCACAGGTCCGAGGCTGGCTTTGAATATGGTGATAAAGAAAGTTGGAAACGAGACAAGACCCAATGCGAAGAAAGTGTTATTCTTGATAACTGATGGAAACTATAACGTAGGTGGCAGCCCTGTAGAGGCATCAAAATATCTCCGAGAAAAGATGGGCTTCAGCATATACACAATTGGAATATCTGAAGTGGACAGAAGCAGTTTAGAACAGATCGCATCGCTTCCCTTCAGCAAATATATCTATTTATTGAAAGATTACACCATGCTTGATAAACTAAATGAGCTCATCAATAAATCTTCACTTGGTAAGTGTGTTATATTCCGCAAACTACAGTAAAAACCCGCACATAAGGACCTGTAAATTCCCATTCAGGCTATTGTTTCAAGACAATAGGCTATTGTTTCGTTTATTGTTTTGAGCAGCAAAATTACCCTGAAGGTTCTTAATCCATTGGTTCTTATATGCGGGTTTTTACTGTATCTATTGGACAACAGGCTTGGTTTTGTATAACAGATATCTCTTCAACTCTATACGGCTTGATAGGGTTAGTTGTGTTGTGCAGTACTTGGCTACTGTATCTCGTTCGTCGATTTAAACTGCTTGAATTCTTAGATTACAGAAGTTGCGGAATGGCTGGAAATACTCAGAGTCGAGAGCCAAGTCCGGATGCAATTGTTAGTAAGCTCGGATCTTGGCCTTGGACAGTCCTTGTTCTCATAGATGGACGCATGAAATGTGCTGGAGCACTGCTCGGTGATAAATGGCTAATAACAGCAGCCAAATGTTTCGAAAAGGGCTTAGACCTGTCCAGCATTAGAGTTGTTGCAGGTAAGTTATATTAAAATATGAGGCAAAAACTTAACACGAAACCTTGTAGTTTCACGAGTATTATAAAGCACGTTCAGCAAGGATGATTATCAATACACCAGTAAGCAAGATCTAAAATTAGGCTACAATCAAACATGTGATACAAATTAATAGATCAGCATAAATTATCATATTTCTAACAAATAATGCACCGTTGAGAACGTGCAGCAAATTTAAGAACCACTTGCACCCACCCTTAAATAAACCCTTGTCTCAACAGACTATAATTTTAAACAGAAGCCTTTCTTTAATAAATGTTTCCTTCCAGCCCTAGCAAATGCAATTTCCGACCAAGCCAAAATATTTTTTGGATCCAGTATTATTACATTGTTTGTTTCCATATTACGCCTCGAATAACTCTCCGAGATTGTAACAAGCACTGCCCGGCACTGCCCCTTAAGAATCATGAAGCTAATAAACACCTGCGTTTTTTATTTGAAGGAATGCATCATCGATCAATCCTCAATGCAACTCAACAAAAAAGACGAGTAAAACAAGTGTATTGGTGTCCCGATAAAGTGAAGGGAAAGCCAGTCAACCTCGCATTGGTGAAGATCAAAGGTAAATTCCAACTGAATAGCTATACGAGAACTGTATGCTTGGCAGATGATTATGATTATGGCTTCTATGTCAGACCTGGTAAAGGGGCCTTTGTCTCAGGATGGGGAACGGTAAGTATTGTTGTGTTGTTTATACGCCTTTTGCCTATGCAATGGAACCTCGCAGTCACCTCGTTATTACGTATCATGCACTTCCTTTTTGGCCGGCAGCCACATTCTCTTATACATCTACCAGGGTCAGTTTTTTGGCTCGTTAGTGACCGTATAGACTAAGTAATTATGCTTGTGATTACTTTGGCGATCTTTCGAAACGTCACAGTCATAAACACTCCTGTTCATTACATCCTGATAGATTTCCATTCTATTTTTATCATGACAATCATCGAACAGACAAACACGAACATTTTCACGGTTAGTAGCTGCATATATAACTTGTTTTATTTTTGACGAAAGGTGTTCCCAGAATTGCACCAAGGACATGTGAAGTTTGTCACAAACGAAAGATGCAGACGGCAATTTGGTAAATCATTCAATGTCACGAAGAGTCATTTGTGTGTTGCCAACAGCAGAGATGCTAATGCTGTTTGTGCAGGATCAATAGGAAGTCCGTTGATGGTGAGTAGTTAACAAACAAGATGGATAGATAGCAAATAACAGATAGATTGAATATATAAATAACTATTTACCCCACGCTTATCCTTCCTCCATTTCATCCATCAATATACATGATGTATCGAGAACCTTATTTATGCTGATTAGTATAGTCTGAAATGAAAAGTACCAGAATTGACAAAGGTGTAACAAATTATAACAAAAGGGGAAATAGGCAAAACACCTAAATCAATATGTGTCTGGTTTATATTTATGGTTGTGTTTATGTTTATGTTCAGGTCCAGAGAACAAGATTGGTAGCTGGTGATCGAAGGATATATTCTTGGGCTTTAACTGGAGTTCTATACAGAAATGATGCTTGTGATAGTGAAAAGGAATTCTCGGTTTTCACCGATGTCCAAAAGTCTAAAGAATGGATACAGAAAACGATGAAGATAAAAATCAACACTTAAAGCAAACTTATTTGATATTTTTTTTTATTTTTTATTTAAAATGTTTTACATAATTTTATTTCAGCACTTGGGCAATTTGAACACAAGGTTAAGTTGGAGACTTTGCCATTAAATAATTAGCTCTATGCTATGTAACGAACTATAATTGATTAGCTATTACACTCTTTTCTTTTTATAAGAATACTTAATTTTTTGCTAAGCCTCAATATTCTTAATTTTTTTCTCTTTTGAGCCTCTGAATATTCTTAAATTATTCTTAGCGCGGCAGAAAATACAGATATGGAAATACACACTGCTATTATTATCATCAATGCCAAAAACGCATAACTATTACAATAGCTAACAGAATAAGTCCTTATTTCCTGTAGCACAGATTTTATCGACACTTTCATTGAAATTTGGATGAGTATATTTAAAACCATTGCCTGTGAAAAGCACACCAATTCAAAAATAAAAACGCCTGCTAAAAATAATAGTTTCACAAGATCGTGAGCCTGACAATATTCTTAAAATTTTCTTAAATTTCACGAATTTTGAGCCTCATTATTCTTATAAAGTTTATTCTTATAAAAAGAAAGAGTGTAGTGAACTAATAAAGAATTGAGCCTTTGCAATGTAAGGTCAGTAGTTACAGATGGGACTTGGTTACTATATTTTGTTAACGTTTTTCTTATTTCACTTCACTTCATTCAAGGTGTTTTATTTCTCTTTGCTGACATTCAATCACATTCAATCGTTTCACATTCAACAGGGCGTAATGACGTTTCGTTGCTAAGATATTTATTCCCAAATGGGCCTAATGCGGGAAAAGAATTCATGCGGTTTATCAAGTGAATTAAAAAGGTTAGAGGATAGCTGGTTTGAGGTAATCTAACAATTAAACCCAGCGGTCAGTGAATGTGAATTTGCGTGTAAAAATTTAAGAAGGTGTATTGTAAAACTGTTGAGTTTGTTCTTGATTTGTTTTTCCCTGGCGACAGCCTCCTGCTTTGATTTGGTTTGATTTGAAGGAGGCTGTTAGGCCCATCAAATTGTCTCTATTATAGTTGTGTGGTTATGCATGCTCAAAGTGAAGAGGCGTATTTAAATGGAGAGGAAGAGTGCATGTTAAAATTATTGACCATCTCACAAGAAGATTGCCAACAATTAACTCATAATTTGACTTGTCTGGGCTGTGGAAAACCACGAAATCAGTCAAAGCGGAGAGATTTTAAAAGATGGAGTAGCAATGGAGACGAGATAAACAACTGTTTTGCTTCATGGAGTAATAAACCCAGCTGTGATTGTAAAAATGAAGCCGAAACTCAGGGGAAAAGTTTCAAGCTCAAGAAAAGACAATCATCAATAGAAAATCAGAAAGTAACAAGAAACCAATCAACTTCTGTAAAAGATTTTATAGCTCACAATAAATCATTGTGCAATGGTGCGAGAAGTAAACTTAATACTGCCGACTATAGTATTACTCAGTTTGTTCATCATAAAAACAACAGAAATCACATTGGTAGCTATCGGAGAAACAAACTTAAAAAACTTGAAGAACAGACTTCGTTGGAACTAGATCAGTCATATTTTGATAACGAATTATTTTCATCATTATCAAAATCATTATCAAGTATCATTACAGAAAAAACAGATGAGCCTCAATATTCTTTTATCAGTCATGTTGATTCAATTGGACATCAGATACAAAGTCGTTTGAAATTAAATAATCAGAAGTCCACGTCTCCCAATAATTCTGGTCTGCAAAATGATGTAAACTTTGCAGCCCAACAAAGACTGAAGTATTTATCTTCACTTGATGTTTGTGGCAGAAGTAGTGACAGTGTGAAAACAAAAGAAGTAAGCAGACAAATGTCTAATGGTGCCTACCAAGAAAGCTCAAATTTATTGATGAGGTATGATTTTTACTTGCTTTATTTGATTAATGCATATTTTATTTTATAGTGATTGTAATTTAATTTTCAACTTTGATTCATGCAGATCAAGTAGCCAAGAAAAGCCAGACGAGAAGAAAATTAGGAAGGTATACTATTCCATTCATCTATCATTTAGTAAAATATACCATGTAACAGGACAGTAAAATCCTCATTAATGAACACCTATATAGTGGACACTTCTGTCTGAACAACAAACTACTGGCTTGGCCCCAAAATGTTACAAAATCTGTCATAGATTTGAAAAGGCAACTTCTATACAATACCTACACAATACGTACCTCTCTATACAATGGACAGGATCATCAATTCTCTAGGTGTCCATTGTGTGGAGGTTTCACTGCATAGTATTGCTATTCACATTGTTGCATGGTCATATTGAGTAAGATTGAGCCTCTACCAGAGTCATCATGAAAGCATGTTTGCAATTTCAAGATATTAGTAAACAGCTAAATGGTTTTCAATTTCTCTTCGCAGCAAACAAAGCGAATCTCGGACCAACGACCGAAGTTGTCGGGCGAGACGAATATTCTTCCTCTACAACTGCAGGCGACGAGATCGATGATCGAACTGGCAGAGTCTACAGGTCTGCAACCGGTTTGTCATCAGATTCCGATTCATCATACGATGTTCACCGAGAAAAACACGTTGCTGCCGAAAAAGGACGAATGGAAAGGTCACCCGACTTCGGTTAATCCGACCTTCTCCGAAAAGCCTGGCCGATGCCAGGACGGTCGTCGGAAACAGGACTGTGGATTCGGAAAAACACTCGAATATACCGATGTTTTTAATTGTTACGGAGACAAATATAACATTCTCAAGGAGAAAATTTAAACGAACATCGTCAACACGTATATAGCTTCACTACCTCATAAACGTGTTTACAAAATAACATAATATTGCAGTTGCAGTGGATAGTTTCACGTGCAAGTTGTTTAATTGTTTCTTGCTATATAGCATTATTTGGCGAGAGGAATATTTGAAAATTCCTTTGGATGGGTGAGATCGGGTATTTTTAAAGTGAGATTGAAAACATGAATCTCAGCAATTTAGCTAATGTAAGTTCCAATAAAGTTAGTAATTCTCAATTTTTATTGTTCATAATCAATTTTGACTTGTTAAATATGTTTGTATATGATAAAAATTAATAATTATTGTTTATACACAGCATAGTTGTTATAGCATGTGGCAATAATTTTGGCAAAGCCATTGCTTCTGAACATTCTCGCATTTTATTTTTAGCATTTATCCTCATTGCAAATTATGAATTATAATATTGGATATATCGACCATAGTATTCATTTGTATCATAGTGTATTGTTTCATGCGAATGGTCTCCAAAGAAATTGTAGGCGAATATCATGTCACAATCTAAAGTGTGTGTCACCAGGATTGGGTAAAATAGAACCATCGTTGAACGTCTCCCCAAAGTCTTTCGCCGCCATTATAAAACCTTAGTCCAAAATACCCCACGTTGCGTACCCCACGTTACAACACGCTTTCGGTTAATTAACAGTATAGAACACTAACTAAAAGTAACAGAGGACTTTAAATAAACATACCATGTATAATGCGTCTTCTCTCTACCATACGTAGCAATGTCAAGTAAACGAGAAGCCGGGCCATGTTGTGAAAACAACTCGAGATAAGCATGGGTTTGATAAACAGCAACCAAACCAATTTGTACGATACGATAAAAAGAATGAAATTGATTAGCGTAGCATAGCCTTCACTTTTCGCTTCCCACGTGGGGATTGTTTTGATGGTCGATTTTACATGAAGTAACTAGCTGTTAACGTTTAGCGTGCTTGGAAGCCTAGATATCTATATCTGATGTGATTGAATGCTGTCATTTGTATTTGACATTTCTTATTGACATTTACGTTTCATAGCTGGATTTTGGAATTTCAGCAATAATAGATTTCAGCAAATTATTCTTTATCAAGAGAAGGTGTACGCTCAGTTTGAAGATCAAAGATAAAATTCAAATCTTTGTTGATATGACTTCACAATGAACACAAAACAATACCAAAAACAGAGAAATAAATGTAGAAAACCCCAAATTAAAAAGAAAACTAAATTAAATGCACATCAACCATTTGAAATCTGAAGTCAGGATTTTCTGGACCGAGATTACTTTCAAAAAAACAATGAAACATAATGATGGTGTAAATGATAATACAATAGTTTTTTAAGGCCTACTGTACTTCCGCACAGCTTTTGTCTTCTGCTTGCAGGCGTTCATTTTTGCTCACGGCAGTGAGAGTATAACATCACTGGGGAAAATTCATGTGAACTTTTTTCGGCTTTTATATCTCCTACCATAATACATTGCGGGGAGGCACCTATTTTCATTGGGCAATTTATAATTTCCTTGTCAATCAAAGGACACAACAACAAAGGTCGCAATTGGATTAGTACAAAACGCAACAGCGATTCATTGTTTCGAAAATGCTCAACAACGCACGATCGATCCGGAAGCATTACATCATCCAGTCGCAATAATTGTCAGGGAGTCGCATAGCTCAACAGGCTTTGTTCCAATCGAAGAATTTAGTACGCGAGGAAGCTCGGGACATCTCCCCCTCGCACGCAAAACAAAAGCCTAGGCACTGCAGCATCTGCTGACAGAGCACACAAAGCACTAGCAGAGATTAGACGAAAACAAAGGACGGAAGAATTTTCGAAGGAGAAAAGTGTAAAAATTTCGAAAAATACAGGGAATTTTTAGCTGAAAAAGAGCCACTACATCGAAGGAGGCGAAGGGGAATAATTGAAGTGTTTTCGGAAAAGAACAGGCAAGGAACGAAAGGGCCAGGCGTGGGAAATCGATCTCATCTCACGAACAATAAAATTGAATGAAGGAAGGATTCAAAATAACCGTGTTTAAATGAAAACCTTTTCACATTTTCCTGTCAACATGAAAAGAAGCTTCCAACAGTCGTGGAACACTTGCGGAACACTGTCAGAGATCATCTGTAATTTCACCAAAAATTCAAATTCCTGAAAACTTATTCCAGCGAAAGTTTTAACTCATTCACGAAAGTAAATTCCAAGAACTGCGCTTTTTTCTTTTTTACAGTCACGAAAGTTTCTCCCCACTAGAGTTTCTTCCCTTAATTAAATATTATCAGTAACAACTACCATCCATCATATTCAATAACCAAAGTGCCGTGAGCACCGAAAGGTTACCCTTTGATTATAAACTTATCCCCACGACAAAAAACAACTCCTGTGCTCTTGTCGAAATAAAAGTGGCCTTTTTTGGGCCTTCTTGATTCTGGCCACGAATAAAAGTTAATAACCAGCATATAAGCCAGCCAAATATCGTTTTCTCAATGTTTCTAAAACGTCTCACTGCACTGCAGCAAAGATCACCGCCATTGATGAATTGATAAAAATTAGACTTTTGTTTGGTCTTTGTGGATTTTTTGCGTTCAGCTGTGTTCCTTTTAAATGGATTTATGCGATGGCTGTTGATTGCATTGCAAATAAGCAAAAAGGGGAACTGTTTCTGTAGCTGAAAAGCAATTTGCTTTTGGGGTCTTTGGCCAATTTCAGATTTGAAGCGAGGCCCTTAACCCTTTCCGTCTTTGTGTGTCAGTTGTGACCAAAAGTGGGTCCAAAAAAAATTTTATCCCATTTTACTGAAAATTGGCTTCTGGGGCAATTGAAGGGTGCTGAATTCGAATCTGAAGTCGGAATTTGAAAATTTTTCATTTAGGGGCCAAAAACGGGGGTAACGGGGGCCAATATGGCCCAAAAATTAAAGTTCTTTGATTTCCTTGAAAATTCAGTTCTAGGGTAATTCAAAGGTGCTGAATTCGAATCTGAAGTCGAAATTTCAAAATGTTTCATTTTTGGGGCAAAAACGGGGGTAACGGGGGCCAAAATGGCCCAAAAATAAAAGTTCTCTGATTTTGTTGAAAATTCACTTCTAGGGTAATTCAAAGGTGCTGAATTCGAATCTGAAGTCGAAATTTGAAAATTTTTCACTTTGGGGGCAAAAACGGGGCTAAAATGTGTGACATGTTGAAATTTGAAAAAAATGAACATGATGAAAACCTTTAATTTTTCTAGTTTTCTGTTACAGAATCGGAAAGTCTTACTTATTTTTCAAAAAGAACAAAAACTAACTTACAATGATAGCTTCAAAATAAACTAAAACCAACGTTCTCTCTCTAAAACCATCGTTCCAGCGTTCCCTCTCATACAAGATTGTCATCACCAATCATACACATCAGCTTCTTGCGATTGACTGCTTTGCAAATCATATTCCCTTTGCACATGATATTCATTCCAGCATTGCCTTTTCTATTTGGAGAACAGAGGACAAGTGGATGTTCAGCGCTAGAACACTTGATGCACTTGAATGATGATTTCCTTTTGCAAATGCGGCATCTGAGCCTTCTATCTCCACTTCCTGTATCGGACTGAAGAATCTTTCCAGCTTCATGACTTCCCTTTCTGGGAGACATCAAGGTTGCGGTGAGAGGTCTTCTATGCTATGTTTGGGTGTTTGGTTGATAGTGCAACACCTCATTGCGACCATTGGTTTTTCTGTACATGGCATACCACGTACGTATTACGGGTATGCCATGTAGTAAATGTTGCTCATGTTGCTCCTATATTTTTATTGCCGAGACTTGTCGGCCAAACCAGGGTTTATTTTAAGGATTTTTTATCATTGCACATATTTTGCAAATTTTGATGATATGGGCGTTGTCTTTCTAAACTTTTCATGACCACGCCCTTCTACTAACATAGGGTAAGGTGTTGTTTTTTCTTGTTGGAATTAGGTTTATTCAATTGACCTACCAGGTGCTATTTCTCGTCATTGTACAGTTTTTGAGTAACAGACAGGGCAATTTTATCGAATTTCATGTCATACTTTGTTCAAATCTCGACTTGGTAACTGTTTGATATGTGGTTGTAGCCTACTTTTAAATTGACAAACTCAAATCAATTGTTGAAAAAACAAACTCAGATCAATTTCTTCACCACTCCTATTGAAAGTAGTACGATTAGGTCGCCTTGATAACAGTTTTGGACAGAATCCTTGTCTGTAAGCCCCATTCTGCAGATTTTGAGAGGCTAGTATCTGCATACAGTCTCATGAAAACAAGTTCAAGAAACCGACTTCAGCGACGAACAATCATTAACAATTTCTACATAAATTTGAATATGCCAGTATATTGGGGCAATATGACCCACGACCAGCTGTTCACTACTTCATGACAGATAGAAAACGCTGAACCCGAGATACCCCAAAAGCTGACAGGCAGTCTTGGTCTCGAAAAGTTTTTGAGAACCAAGATATTGAAAGAAAATGAAAATAAGCTGGTTCAGCGAAGCTTTTAAATTGTTTAGTATTGACTGTTTACTAGTAGTTTGTTATTTGCATCGATAATTACGAGGGCGATATTTACTGTGAGAATATTTTCTTGAAATTTGTCTAAAATGGTTTTGTTAAAAAGTTATCACTACGCAAATTTGATTTTATCACTGCACAATCATGATTTATCACTACACAAATTGGTTATCACTGCACCTTAAAATAAACCCTGGGCCAAACTGAGCAACATTTCAGCGAACGACATAGTATGCTGCTCGAAAATGTTTCAGCATGCAGAAACATTTGAGCAACAAATTTTTCAGGAATTTGTCCCCCGGCACGGTGGCCAAACTGGACGACATTTGAGCAACATTAAGGAAATTTGAAATGTTGCTCATGTCGCGCAACTATGTTGCCCAATTTGGCCGTAGCTACCTTTATAAACGGAAAATGGTTGGTATGAAACTAAGACTGGGATTACCAAAAGTTTAAGCTTTGGTTTAAGAAAGCTTACTATTAGCTTAGCTCAAGAATAATAAAAGATTGTTAAATTTTCATTAGATTGTCAATTAAGAATTTTGGTAATTTGTGTCATGTCGGGCAACAAAAATATAGGAGCAACATGAGCAACATTTACTAACACATGTCGCACAACAATGTTGCCCAATTTGGCCGTACTTTTAAAATTGTTCACATAGACAATTGTCTACATAGCTATGGCCTATGGGGGGCGTCAGTCCACAAGCTCCCCAAAGAAGACAATGTACACAAGAAAAAAAGTAGAAACTGAAATAATGTAGAGACAACAACAATTCAAATAGTTAAATAACAGTAATTCTAAAAATATTTTGAAAAGATTATCAGGACAAAACCTGAATTAAGGTATAAGTAAAAAATTTATTTTCATTACCTTTTCTGGTTATTTTAACTATTATATATTGGATACATCTTGTTTCAAGAAATTGTTGCAAAAAATTGTATGCAAAAACAGAACAGTAAGCATGTGTTTTATGACAATTTTATGATGAATTTGTAACCAAATTTAGGCCAATGTAGGCCGGGAATGTTTTGGCTATGATGGAGGGGGGTCGAGACAATCATGGCCAAAAGCCGCAATGAAAGACAAAACCTAAATGTTGATAGTCCCTTGTTGCTTTGATACTGGACGTGTCTCTCAAAATGGAAGCTTCTTCATATGGAGGGGTGGAAATAAAGAATCCAGGGGTGCATTGTATCATCTTTAGTGGTATGGGATAAACAAATGGGTAAAAAAATCATATTGTTGATGCAAATAGCCAATAGAAGCAAAACCATTCTATAGAAACAGGTTTTGAAAGTTAAGTGTATCTAATTAAAACAACCAAGATAAATACACTGGGTGAGCAAAAGTATTGCACCAATCCGTCATGACTTTTAATGCAAACTTTGTTATTGGGCTGTAGGACACTTGCCACTATTTTCAAGTACTCTTTGGTGCCTAATAGACATCCCCCTGCTAATTAATTTCTCCAAAATTTTCCAGCCAGGACATTCTTATTCCAACCCCCTTGGCTATTAAATTTTGGGAGAAATTCCAAAAATTTTTATTATCCCATCAAACTTATTAGTTAAAGTAAAAGTTGTACTATTTTAACATTTTCCCCACACCCTGGTCTGTTAAATTTAAGGGAATTTTCCAACTCCTGTTTATTCCAACCCCCACTAATTAGGTTTTGGGGATTTTTCCAACTCCCTGGGTATTCCAAATCCCCTTCTATTAGGCACCAAAGAGTAAGTGGTGCAATGCTTTTGCTCATTAAGTGTATACATATACAACCCAAGAGAAAAATACACATCTAATATAAAATTACACAAAAACAAGTACTATTTTGATAGTAAATGTGATGCCAAAATAAATGCAGAAATAATTTTAGATTTTTGAATATAAAAAATGAAAACTTTTGCAGTTTGGTGGATTACTCACAGTCATAAAGTGTGGCAGTTCTAAAATGATGAGTAGTAGTAGCAGCAGCAGTAGCAACATTTGATTCATGGAAAGATAGCTTTGCAATTACTTTACATGGACTTCTTTCTTCTAAAAACTATGATCTGTTAAAAACATTGCAGCCATCTGAGAACACTTTTGACGTCTATACTTGCTGTAGCTGTGTTCGAAAGAAGGCAGACATTGCAACAAAATGCACACACGAACACGACACAGTGCTTTCAATTCAATCCTTTACGGAAACGCTACGCAGGAGCAGGATAGATCAACAATGGCAAATATGGCCAAACGAGGCCAAAACGTTTTGTTTATCAAAGGACGCTGTGAAGTTTTGTCGTTGGTGGCAAACGAGGCAACAATGGAGAACAATGGACTGAAACGCCAAAAGTACAATGCAAACTTGTCCACTCTACCTCTCCCATAGATTCGTGTCAACTCGTTCCTCGTTCCGCGAATCAATAAAAACCAGCATGCGGCTAAACGGAGGAGGATTTAAGGCCATGCGCAGGCTAGAATCCGACAAACAAACACACATCTTCACAAACATCCAAGATTTTTTCTCGAGAAGGACTCGATTATATTCTGCTGCGCAGCCGCTTCACTTCGTTCCGCTACGCAGCAGCAATTAGAATTGATGGTCACATTTGATGTGACAAGATTTTGAAAAGCTAAAAGGAAACTGACATTTGAATGCTTTTCCCGAGCCACAAATAATCCTTTTTGCAAGGAAATTCAGAGCTGTTGAACTATCGACCATAAAGCCTTTTAAAATTTTAACACAAACAAATAAATTGTACACGCGTATATACATTTATTATTATATCCATTTGATAAATATTTAAATTCTATTGAGAATATTATCTAAATTCAGTGAAGTAGTTACATCTGAAGATATGTGAGTTGGCATCTTATACATATTTATACATTAATAGAAAAGCACTATTAATTACATTAAAAAACAATACAGATAAACATGAACATACATATGTTATAGTAACATCTTCGTCTCCCTTGAAATAATAATTTACAACAAGATAATTTGATCATAAAATTCAATAATGATATTTGAATCTCGTTAACAGTCAGCTCAGAGAAAGATCCAAATATTTCAGGCATTGAACAATGAAATGGTAAAATGGCAAACATTTTTGTTTCAAAATTCGCATATTTCAATCACAAAATAACGCAAACATTGCTTGACTGTTGGTTGCCTTTTGGAGCTGAACGTCTCATATTTGCTGAAAAAAAAATAAAAGGCGCATTACACAATAAATAAACTGTATATTAGATATTTTACTTGCATACAAGAGGTCATTATACAGTGGAGAGTCCATACAAAACGAACTACAATGAAACATATTCGACGCTTTTCGTTGTGACTGTGTATCTACTTTGATTGAAGACTGACATGCTCATTGCTCAAACCACATTCTGGACAAATAGAAGCAATGTTTCGTCGCATATAAATCTCCGGTGCAAGTGAGGTCCCCGCCAAAAAAATCCACTGTTTTTTGGCGATAAAATAAAAGTATTTGGCAAGATTCTATAATATACCTTCAACATATATTTCCCTGTCAAACATGGCACACGGTAGCATGACACTGAAACAAGCAAAAAATAACATTTCAGAATAAAATTAAATACTTCACTAAGTCCTTGCTTACTCTTCTGCGCATCAAGCCGACCCCAGGAAAAAATAAATAAAAACAATTACCTACACAATTAATTAATGCTTCACTATTAACATTATATATTATATTATATTATACATATGAACATTATATACGATGATTTTACACACAATGGAATTGAGGAAAAATACTCTTAAGTTCCCAAAGCAACTTACTTCTTTTTTACCGGTTCAATATTCGCTTCCAGGACAGCAAACACTGGCCTGGCAAAATAGTAAAAATACAATTGAAACCAATAAAATCACAAATTATTCACTTCTTGTTGCCGTAGCTGCTAAATAAGAATAGTTGAAACTTGGGAAAAATCTTACCTGTGATCCGAACCTTTGATAGTTCTACAGGAATCATACATGGATACATGAATTTGATCAGGCTGTTTAGATCTGTATAAAACTCGATCCTAAAAATATGTGAAGAAAACGCGGTGAAAGAAATTACACGCATGATGACTTTGTCTTTCAAGCAAAAAGAAAATAATGCATTAAATGCATTTAGAAAACTATTCAGTTCTTAAATTGTATTTTGGACATTAAAAAGTAATTCAAAATTTCTCACTGTCCAAGAAGGAATTCGTTTCTTTGCTGAAGTATCATAGTTATCTGTGTTTACATCAAATTTATAAGTTGGTAGAAAATCAATCTCTGTTTCCTGAAAACCTTGAAATATCTTTCCTTTAAAAGACAAATACAAATTTCTATCATGCATCAGCTTCTTGCGAGCTCTTTTAAAAAGAAAGAAAAATAGAAAATAATCATAAAATAATGACATGAAAACAATGATATTGAACGTAATAATTAATTGTACCCTTGCTTAATAAATTTTGAAGCTGATCATGTGGATACAGTTGCTAAAACAAAAAGTATTCATTATTCAAGTGAATGTATAAGAACAAAATCATTCTCTGTAAAGTAACATAAAGTAAAATTACCTGAATAATATATTGTTGTCTTTCATATTCCCCCTCGAAACCTTTCTCATTCATTAATGCATCGGTTTCAGCTCTGGTTTTGTTTACTCGAAAGTTGAAATCACCAAACCAAAACACGCGATCAAACCTTGATGTTACATCAGCTACAAGCAAACGAGAAGATTTATGTAATATTATTAGCTTAAATACCCACGTTTTTTATAAAAACATTCAACTTTTGAGTAAGTCTTCGAATATTCTTAATTTTTTAGTTTTTGAGCTAAAAAATTTTCTTAATATGATGTTTTAACATAATTCGAATAAATTAGTATACTGACGTATTTACGCTGTCATATATATATAGTCTTGATCGAAAGTTTAATTCAGTTTTATGTTAGGCGCTGCTATTATGATCACATGTTTATCAACGGTTTATATAGATAATACTGATGTGGCTTTATGAGTTGTATCTACGACTGCCACAACACGATACTTAACATGCTCTTAACTTTTTAAAATTCTTTGATTTACATTCACAAAGCGTTGAAGGGTGTTTTTTCATCCATAAAGCCTCAAAATGTCCTCAGAAGGCTCTAGACTTTTTATTTCCTGAAACCTTACGTTCTTACATACTTAGTTTGTTCTGATAATAAAACATGTGATGGAGAAGGAAAGGTGTTAAATCAACTTGGTATTACATAATTGCGCTTTCACAAACAAATTTTGATATATTTTACTTTGATGTGCATTTACCTTGCTTATTAGCATTGTCACCCTCGTGGCCATATGGCATGGACAAAGAACGGCAGATAGTTCTGTAATCTAAAATCCTCTCTTGTAATTTCTGTTGATCAGCTGAGAAAAGATAAAATCAACATTTATTAATGCTGGAAAGAAATGATTTACTTGCAAAGCTTCTGATTATGTTATTTATGTTATCAATGCATTTTGATGTCAACTTGATCACTTACAGGCAAAATGAGAATTGATGAAAAGCAAAGATGTGCCAAATACGTTAAAAGACACTGCAATTGCTCCCTACAAAGAAAACGTGAGAAATAGTAAGATGAAAAAAGGCAATTTGTTAGCCAACTATTAGAGAATAAAATCAATTAACTCGCAATTCTAACTCAAATTTTATTTTTATGCACCAAAGTGTTTTGATCATAATTCCGTTAACAGAAACAGAGTAAGAGAGTAACATCATTCGTTAAATAGGTGCCAGTCTATTAACCAACTATATGTGTATACAGACGACCCTCGCTATCTCAAACTCCCAGGGGAAATGAAAATTTGTTCGACATAGAGGGAGTTCGAGATATCCGAACTGAGTTCACCCAAATAGAGAACGAGGGGAAATGGGAATCTGTTCGAGATAGCGAGCTGTTCCAGATAACCAAGTTCGAGATTCGACTGTACTTACTTTTGTCTTGATTTTGTGTGCAATTCGTGTGGCGACAGTATCTTGCTCAATATCTAAGGGAAAATAAGACATTTAGAAGAAACTGTTCATGAGCAAAAAATGATAGTGAATAAAATTAAGCTCATTAAAATTTCAATAAGTTTGCAAACATTCTACAATATGGATTCTAAGTGTAAAGAATCTAAGAATCTAAGATTCTAAGAATCAGCATTGCCATCATTTGGTCTTATCAAGAAAGCTCACAAACTCAGCCTGAGGGGTAACTTGGTGTGTGGTAAATTTGTGGAATGCTTTATCGCTTATTATAAGAAGATCTAAATCTGTAAATATTGTGTGCATACTTGAACAAAACCAAACAAGTTCCCTTCTCACAAATATAGACAGTTGCAGAACTCCAAAATTCCCAGAATACATCAAAACATGTGTTGGTCCAAGCGTTTCTTGCAGACAAATTTCCCATTCCTTCCTGAAAGATCACAAATTAGCAACATAAGCAATATTGACTGCATCTCAAATATATCACATTAAGGTTTCAAAGTAAAGAATAAGTAATTTATAAAAATAACAAATTGTGACATGTACCTAAATGGAGTACCCTCTTGACACCCAATCACATAAATGTCTTGTATAAAAATACTTTCGCTTGGCAGCAAATAATCATCCAAGTTATCAGGCAAGACCTTTAAAAGCAAACAATGCTTAAAAGTAGAATGCAAAGAGTCACGTAAACAGGCAGATATGAAAAGCTCTAGTTCTCAAAACAGTGCTGTTATAAGTATAGATGCAAGCAATAACTCTTATTATATTACTCCATGCAGGTCCACATCAACCTTTGATTGCCTGAAATTTAACCTTCTGTAACAAATAATAATATATATGATAATGATATGAGATGATATACTCACCCTCATTCCCTTCATATTCCAAGTACCCACAAATATTCTTAATTTCTTGTCAGGCAAATATCGTAAAATGTCAGCCATGTGCTGGTCTGATTCTCTGCTTCTTGCTTCCCTTGTTGTCAGTCGTGGCATCAAGGAAACAACCCTGTCTGCAACCGATTTAAAAGATATTTTACTTTTTGATGGACTGTCAAGAGATTGTGAGAAATTCGTAGTTGCAACTGGCTCATATATGCCATCCTCATCTTTGTCCTGCTGCAAATTCCCTCTATCCATAGGAATTGATGGCAGTGGTCTGTACTTCATTCTAAAAGCAGTGTCTTTCAACTCTGGAGATGAGAAGCTTGGCTGGTTTCCTTCTAATCTAGGCAGATTCACTGGACACATATAACCTAGTGTATCAGAAGTTCTCATCAAATTAGACTTTCGTAAATCTGGAGCTGATTGTGTCCTCAAAGCACCTGTGCACATCAGAGTTTGATTTGAAGTTGCATACATGCTCGTATTTGATGCTTCAAGGTCAACATCATTTTTCTGACCATTTATTGTCAGAACTTTGATACCTTCATAATTATTGTTTTTCGATTTCATTGGTAAACTATAAAGTGGTTGAAATGTTTCACTTTTATTGTGCATTGCATGATCCACGGAATCATCGCTATCATCTTTATCATCTTCATTAGTGTCTGACAAACTACTAATAGAAAAACTTTCACTTGATGAATCATCAGAATCCAAACTGCAATTATTGTCTGTTGTTTCTTCTACTTCATCTTCTTCTTCTTTTGACAGACTTCTCAAATAGTCCTCATAGGAATTCAGCAATGAATTTTCCTCCTCCAATTTGCTATGAATTATATCATCAACATCACTTGTGGTGAGCCGCTGTTGCCCTTCATCATCTGAAACTCTTGCTGAATTACTATTAGCTTCTGGATCACTGTCAACTTTCTGCGAAAAACTATCAGCATTTTTCAAAGCACTTATCTTTTTCCTACTCTTAATAATAGAATTTGATTTCGATAGAGGAGGTGGGTGAGGTACAAGGGGGAGAGTTGATAAAATGGGAGAAGCTGCTATAGCACTGTCGTTGAAATCATTGTTGTCACTGACACCAGTCCCACTATCAGCTTCTGAAGTTGAAGTCAGCAAATTCTCTGGTCTTCTCAAGGGAGGTAGTTTGCTATGGCTTGATGGACCTATAAGAGACGTTTGCAGCACAGCAGTATCCATATTTGTGGTAAATGCCGGGATAACCAAACTCCTTTGCTGAAATGAGTAACTGTTATTGTCGTTTTCTTTGGGACAATCCTCTGTTCCGTCTTGTGTTTTCATGCTTGAGTAATTTTCATTGTAGCAACGAGATGTAGATACGACAATATTCCAATATTCGGAAATAAAATTGATAGGTACTCGTCGTGCAATTAACCAGTTGACATAAACTCTATAGCAAAAGCCAGTTACTAAACGGAGACAATAAAGTTCATGCCTGCCTGCTTATTCCTCCCTCAGTAACAATCAAGTCTTCCAAAATACTTCAGCATTTATCAAATTTAAATCAATAATAGCATAGTCAGCAACCGAAGAAACAATACTCAGCAATCAGCTGCTATTTAAATTTCAACTCAAATCAAATCTGCCCCTGATACATTCGTTGCGTTGCGTACCGTACTTCTTGACAGGCATGCATAACATAATGAAGCATTTTTTGTTTCCCTGGTTGTTGTAAACAATGGACAGAAGGCTAATATTAACATGCACCAAAACCTATCATTCTCTTAAAATTTTGATTCAATTTTGTCGACAACTAAACTGGAAGGTTTGAACCATTGAATTGATCCATTGCTTTGAGCGTTCGTGTTGCATCAAACATTGTGGACTGGAATGGAAATGGATTATTAGGGAGTTGATTAAAAAAATTTGAGTTTGAGTTTGACTTTGCATCACAACTTCCACACTCCCCGTGAAGCGAAGGAAGGAACAAAAAAAGACACAGGGACGCAATGTAACGAGTCTAACTTTACTTAGCCAAGCACAACACAAGCTCTGCTTCTTTTCCATTGTTGAAAGTTGTAAAAACATCTGAAAAAGATGGCATTGCTGTATCAATTGCAATCAAAACTCAGATCGTTCCATTTGAGGAAGAACGCCATCAATATCGATTATTTTTTATGCCGTTGCAGTCATCAAGATCCTTTTGTAAGTATTATAGTTTTGGACACTTACATGTCCCTGGAGCACATCATGGTGCAGAGCTGAAGGCTAGGCAATATTGACAATTCATGAAGTATTGACTTGGGGCCACCACTGTTATGCAAACTGCTGTAAGCACGTGCCATTTGAACAAGATTTAAAGTACCCACTTACTGATGATCTGTCTTTTGGCATCCACTTTAGACTTGTTAGGTGACCGTTTGTTACTTAGCCACACCCTCCAATTCTAAGAACCCTATTATTGTGTTCTCCAAGTCTAACACTGTAGCATAAATTAAGCCCGTATCGTATCTCTACTCTGGAGCCTTTAAAGGCTACCCAATCCCACGAACAACACCTACTGGACCTTTTCTTGTGCTGGGTAACCTGCTAGAAAGCCGATGTTGCATTGTGTCTAAAGTAAAACCTCTGTAATACTCTTTTAGAAAAATTGTGATATAAGCAGGGGTCATAGCCATCATGCTATGCCAGCAGGATTTTTTAATCAAGGGAGGGAGGCAAAAAGTCAAAGAGCAGCTGGTTTTATTGTATATTTATTTCAGCTGTATATCTTGTAATTGTTCAGAGTAGTGATATTGTACTCAATCTGTTGCATTCTTTGCATCTTGCCTTGTTTGGTAGTATTTAAGAATGCATGGTGTAATTGCTTTTTTAGGGTGTTACCGGAAGTAGAAGGAAGCCCCCAATTGAACATCAAAAGGAAATGATGAACAGAGGCCTGCCCAGAAAGAAAGAAATTCCTGGTGTGAAGAAAATCATTGCTGTTGCCTCAGGAAAAGGGGGTGTTGGTAAATCCACAACTGCAGGTGAATTTTAGGCACAGGCTATGATCAACTACTACAAAATAAATATTCTTCATTTTTTCTTTTAACAGATTCTGTTAACTTTCTTACTTGATCCTTAGTGTTATTTCCGATACTATATTTCATTTCATTTATTTAGCCATTACTAATACCGGCCCTTGCATAACTATTATTTGTTGAAGCTTTTGCCTCACATCTGAGGCATTCTTGGCAACTTGATTCCCTAGATATGAGGCAAAAGCTTCAACAATTATTCTTTATGTAAGTAGCAGTGTTAGTAATAGCTAAGCAAACAATAAAATTAAATATGATTAATGCTCTCTAATGATATTATTACATGTATAAGTCAACAACTTAATAACTTGAACATCTATCTGTTTTCTTGCACTAGAGATATCTGGAGCTTCAATGTGTCTTAGATTATGTTAACCGTGTTACTTTGAGCAAATATCTTGTCCCCTGCATGTTTGAGGCATCAATGTTCATTTTTACCCAAAAATACTAGTATCACAATGGCATTAATTAACTCAGTCACTAGAAGCTCCCCCCCCCCCAGAAAGGCACTTTGAGTTTGTGGTGTCAACAGATGTGATGGTAAATTGCTGACTGCTAAAGTTGTATTTGTTTGTACTTTGCAGTAAACTTGGCATTGGGAATAGCTTTGAGTGACAAAGTATGTATATATCGACTTGTTAAGTTAATATGCAGCATGTTTGCATGAAATTGATCTTTTCACACTTATTGTTGACTGCAAACAAACTATTGCTTTTGCAGTATTGACGAAATACAGGCGCTTTCTGTAGGTATTCTAGATGCAGATGTTTATGGTCCGTCATTACCAACATTGATGAACCTTGACGGAGAACCAGAACTTGATAATAGTAAGTGTTTTTTCATCACTCATTAACTTTCATTGCCCATAAGTAGATTGTCATGCAGCAATTGCTTTTTTTGGAATCTCCTTCAAATTGTTTGTATTTGTTAGATAATTTGATGATTCCATTGAAAAACTATGGAATAAAGTGGTATGAATGAACTTCTTTTCTATTTAAATATTCGACTTTTGCAATAGACGAGTTTAATATCAGGGTTATAGCTTTGTCAAATATGTTTTTGTAGCATGTCAATGGGATTTCTAGTTCCAAATGGTGCCCCAATCGTATGGCGGGGACTTATGGTATGTTTTTTTTCTGACTTCAACAAATCTTTGTAAAGGAATTTCAACGAATGATTTCCCCTTGCAATTTGCTTAGACCTTTATCAACCGACAGTTAGTAAAACATTGATGCATAGTCGAAATTTGATAAGTCAACTACAGTTTAAGTTAAGTTTTCCTGCTTTCATATCTCTTTACACTTGAACATTGATGAGCAAAACTTTCATGCTTGATCAAACTCTTACACCAACTCAAACAATTTTCATTTCTTCTCTGCACTCAACTTATCAAGCTATATTGAACGTGTTGTAAAGTAATTTATTATTGAATGTAAACCCTCGTTTCAGGTGATGTCAGCTATAGAGCGAATGCTGAGACAAGTCGCTTGGGGTACATTGGATTACTTGGTTATTGACATGCCCCCGGGCACAGGTGACACTCAGCTCTCAATATCTCAACTTGTTCCTGTGTCAGGTGAGTTCCATTCTTCTTTTGTTTTGCTCTTTTGTTTCAGTTTGCTTCAATTTGTTTCAGTTTGTTTCAGTTTTCACAGCTTGATTTCCTTTGCATTTCCCCTAGGTGCAGTTATAGTGACAACACCACAAGATCTTGCACTCATTGATGCAAAAAGAGGCACGGAAATGTTTAACAAAGTGAACATACCGGTAAGTTCAGTTGGCTCTCGCTAACTTGTGCTTTTAACGAATGAAAATGTCGTCAACACGAATTGTCTCCGTGACACCTCTGGAATTCTACAACTCACTACAAAGCATTTATCATTTGTAGGTCGTCGGACTTATACAAAACATGAGCCATTTTGTTTGTCCAACGTGCAAATCGGTCAGTCACATATTTGGGAAAACATCAAAGAAAAAAACGCTTGATGTTGATTTGCTTGGTAGGTAATACAAATTGGTATTAAGTAGATGTGGGAATTTACATGCGGACACACGCCCTTGAATGTTTTAGAAAACTAATCAAAATGTCCGGTGTTTTTTGCAAAGGTACACCTCTTTCTTCCTTCAAAAGATTTCAATTTCTTCGTCAAAATGCGCTTTCTTTTTTGGTCCAAAACTTTCCCAATACTTCCGACGTCCTTCTGTATTTAGATTGAAGACAACTCTTGTAGTCGGTTACTTTCCCTTTAGCCATTCTTTTGTTTTCGCGCTATTGAAATTGCCATTCCTTTGTTTTTCAATGTTTAGGTGAAATAGCTCTTGATAGTGAAATAACTGAGACGTCAGATGACGGAACACCGATTGTCATATCAAACCCAGACGGCTATCAGGTGCGATGCAGTGTATATAACCCCCTAAAGAAGAGAAGAACTCGTGAATTTTGCATCCAGCTTATTGTTCAAATACAAAATGTTTCTTCTGTTGTTTTGATCAGAAATATCAATTTCAGGCCTCTTAAATCACTTGTTCTTAAAAGTGGGGTTTTACTGAAGCTTTTTTATCTTTTTATTATTTTGTGATTTGCTCTGTAATGTTTTTCCGGTAAAGATAAGTCATCATATTTATTATCAAGGCTTTCGAAGGCATCATTATCTTGCACCTGCTTGAAGTTTATTTTTTTTAATTTTTTTTTCAGGCCACATCATATCTGGAGATTGCCAGGCGAGTCAGAGAAAAGGTTGATAAATACTCTTGACACATGGACGGCATAATCTTATAAATTTGTAAATTATTATATAGTCTCAAACTGAAATAACTTCATTATGAAACATTGATGTCAATATTGGCAATTACAATTGACAAAAGAAAACCTGCTGATGAAACATGTTTCTTTTTTTAATCTAAAAGTGGCCGTTTATGTTCGACTGTGTTGTGTGTGGTTCAATTCAATGCTCCACATTTTGTTGAAAAAATAAAGACCATTTTAAAAGTGGGCGTGACAGAACTATTGTCCATAGTCCATCTCTCTGATCTTCATTCGAATCGCATTCTGACTGAATAATTTCTGCATTTTCAATCTTATTCATATTCATTCCGAATTGCAGTCTGGTGTTACTTTAAGGGGCGACATGTGCTGCTGAAAGTTGGAGTTATTGCATGCAAATTAAAGATGCTATTAATTGTGAAGGTATTTAATTCATGATTATTGCTTCATCCCATTGTTATTAACTACCTTGTTATTTGCAGCGTTGACTTTCTCTTTATCCCTGGCTCTGAATATAGGTACTTGACAACATGTTGGTGGGTGGACAGCTTGCATTGCATTGCAGGCCTTACAATATTATCCCCTGATAGTTACCTTTCGTTCTAGAATTGACTGTAGGGGCACAAGCCATTGACCCATACGAGTTCAGCTTGCATTAGGTGTTTGTCATGTCGACTCCTTCCCCAGCCTGAGTTGACAAGTCGAGTTGAGTTGGCTTGCTTACTTTACTTGCCTTCTCTGGCCTGGTATATTTATATTGGTTTTGATTTTAAGATTATTTAGTGTACCTAGTTTTATTGATTTCACTATTTTTGTTCAGCAGGGAGCTGTGTCATCAGATTTGTTATGAAAATGCATTGATAGCTTTAAGACTGCAAAATGTTTACAAGAAATTTCAATATAACTACCAAGTTACCAAACTTAGTAAGCCAACTGCAAAGTGTAAGTATCATGAAAGTCTTCAATTTTCACATGACTATTTTCTCAAGAAGCACGCAACTAATCTATATATAGACTATATAATGAAAGTTAATATTTTGCTGTTTGTTTCATAGTACAGTACTTAAAGTCACCTAGACAGAGTGGTCTTGCTTTTTAGTATTATCATTAGTATTATCTTTAGTATTATCAAAAATACATTTTGTATCTATTTGTTTAGCCACATACCTGTTATTGAAGATATTTTTCCTAAAAGTCCAGAATATGGTTAATCAATTGAGTATGGTATGCTTGAACTATGGAAAAACATTTATTGCTATAGTAATAGTTGTAAATGTTGTTTGTTAAGGTGAAGCATAATTGCAGAACCTGCCAGCTGTTTGCTCAGAGACAGTCAATTGAAATAGAGCAGCCTTTTCTGTGGTCTCAAGAATATCTCCGGTCTTCAACAACAAGATTGACCCTTGGAAATGGAACAACGCCACCTGAAAGAGATTATGCATATCACAATATTACAAAGACAAAGGATTTTTCAAAATCTTGCTTCAAGGAAACAGAGACAATTCAATTTAGTCCAGAACAATTCACTTCACTAACACCAATAACAACAAATACATTTTCTGTAGCATCATGCAAGGAAGCCATTGAAGATTTGAAAATAAATGTAAATTCACAAAAGAGACAAAAGATAATTAGAAATACAAAATTTAATTCCAAAACAGCAGAGAAGAAATGGAAAAATCACTCTGTGGTTTGTCAAAGAAAGAAAATTAGAAACAATTTTAATTCCATGGATGTTCAAGATCATATAAAACTGTTTAGTGAAATAGACAGACACAGGAGAGACAAAGTTCAAGGCGCAGAAGAACTTGCTCTTGAAAAGATTGCTGATCATTTATCAGAAGAGGTATTTATTGCATTGAAAATCTAGACTGTCTGATAGTGACTTTAAAGTGGAAACAGTCAGCAGAGTATTAAAAATACGAATAGTGATTACCGTATTTCCTCTAATAAGGGCCATAGACCCAAAATACCTGAATTTTTAGCCTATCCACATTTACACCTAAGGCACAAGCCTTTTCCTTGGGGTGATGGAAACCATTCTCTTTTGCAAATGGCTTTTTTGCAAAATTATTTGAAGCAAACAGTGAGAAGTTAAGAATTAGTTCACACTTGTTGATTTTAGGGTGGGGACTTGGAGGGGGGCTGTTAAAAGAGTGTGTGCGCTAATTAGAGGAAATACGGTATAAACTATAAAAAAAATATTACATCTAAATTTTCTAAATTTTTTATTCAGGTCTTAACAAACAATTTTTGCATCTGTATTTGTTTACTGACTCCATCCATTTTTATGTTACCATATCACATTCTTTTGTTTCTTCACATTCTTTTCTTAATTTCTATTAACTGTTTTTTCCACCCTGTGAATTGAAATGTTGTGAGTTTGACTATCATATCTATATGGTTATTAAAATTTTCAACTGAGATTTATTTCTTGCTTGTTTTATGGCGTTGTTTGTTTTGAGATATGATGTTTTCTTTCTCTTTTTTTGCAGTGGCCATTGCTTCTCTCATCTCGTCTTGATTTTTCATTATACTCTGACAGAATATATTTTGATAATACAATCTTGAAGATCAATACCAGGTTTGTGTTTTGCAAGTTTTTAAATATTTTTTCTGATCGTAGTTAATGTTAAGTGATTCTGTAAAACAACTTATTTTAGGATATTTAAGTTTTGTTAATGAATAACAAGTTATCACTAACATCTAACATGATATTTATTTTTATTCCAGAGGACTTCGACTGTATAAGTTGCAAGCATTTTTATTAAAGTGGGTCACAAAATCATTATGGTCGGATGCTTCATTGAGGATTTTAAAGTTGACAAGGCATGCGGAAGACAATTCAATTCGAATTCGATGGCAAATAGCTGGAAAGCCAAAACTCTTGTTTCCCCTTGAACTGTTGGGAAAACCTCGAGCACTAAGGTTGGTTTTTTATTCATATTTTAACAATTTTTTAGTTAGATTTGAATCTTGATCTCACACCCACTTGAAATATCAATGTTCTCAATACACATCAAGGTCTTGCATGTTATTGTAATGGTATGTTGTGCAATGTGCTAGCATGATATTGCTCATAGGGTAATGATTATGCCCAACCAATCAGAGTGGCAATCATATCTCACCTGGGAATTGAACATTGATCAGTGTAACATACATTACCTCTATAAACCACCATTCCTTCTCAACTGTCATGTAATGTACATACATTGCCTGCTGTACATTGCCTGTTATGCACACACATTACCTGTGGGTGGTATCACAAACTAAACAACTTGTGCATTGAACACTTTATCCCTAATGTAACGGAGCATTTTTAGTTCCACATTCAGGGTTTGTGATACCAGCAACCTACTTCTGTAATAAAATATTTTAACGAATAAAAATCAGTTACTTTGAAGATTGTTACGACGCTTCGGGCTTGAGTCCGTTATCAAATCAATAATAGTTACACACGCAACTTGGGTATATTGTATTCTACTTCTATGATGCTAACATATATTTGTTTTTATTACCAAAAGGTACCTCGATTATATGTCGGTGTTGTACATTGGAGAAGATGAGAAAATTTCCGTTCATCGTTTAACAAATGTCAGTAAATAATGCACATAATTTTCAATTGCAGTCAACTTTCTATAATTCGAATCAAAGTCCATCTGATCAGAAATGAACTGTCTCACTCAATCACGAAACAAACCCTTGTAATTCGAATTGTGTTGTTGTCAAATTTTTTTTCTTGACTCCTCGTTCAGAGTTCTCGGATTAAACGGAGTTGGCTGTATTCCCTATAAAATCCAATAATGCATCTTCACTGTTTGCTCTCGAAAGCAGTGTCCATATTAACATTTTTTTCTTGTGAACTTGTGTATTTGCATTCTAATTTTCATTTGTTTTTATGCTCAAGGTTATGCCAATGCAGGAAAGGCAGAGAAGAAATTTGTTTACATTATTATTGGCATTACTTGGATTATCTGGCACAAAAATGCACATACCGAGCTTGCAAGAAGAGCCGGTAATACCATCTTCCAGTGGCCAAAGCTAACAACTGCTTAACTCGCTTGTTAGAGCTCGGGTATTGTTATACCCAAGAACCCAACGAACAATCTTTGATAAAGAACAATAATATAGGTTACGGTTTTTAGAAGCTAAGCTGAAGTAGAAAATGCGAGTTTTGCGTGTGGCTTAATTATCATGTAACCAATAAATTGAAGTTTATTTTAAGAAGTTGATAAGTCGAATAGGCAGAAGGGTTTTTGCATAGTTTGTTTCAATTTCAGTCAGCATGGGCGGGCAATAAAAATATGCTCGAAGCTTTGACAAAAAACCCTGGCTATTCAGGGACGCTGGAGTGAATGAAGTGCAAGGGGGGGGACAATTCACGATGGAAAGAATGGAAGGCTAGAAGGGCAAGATTGGCGCATCAAGACTTCTACGGTATGTGGTTGTTTCATTGCAATAAGAATTGCTCAATATAGGTTATGTGTTGTATTTTGTATTGTGTTATATTTTGCAGCAAATTGATAATACATACTTGTAGATGATTTAATTGCTTTGAATTTTTCCTCATTACCAGTGGCGTAGCCAGAGCGGGAAGATTGGGGGGGGCAAACAGGCAAATTTTTTGGCAAATGAAGCCTTGTTTTTTTGTCGTACCCCCCTGCAAATTTTATTGCAGATTTGCACTTTTCTCAGAGACCAACTTTCTGCGAATTTGGGGGGGGCGGCTGCCCCCTGCCCCCCTCGCTACGCTACTGCTTGTTACAAGTCACAGTGCTCATTTATTGAAGGTTGTACTCAAATTTTCTGAAGCCACCCTCCCAGTCCTGACTCCTGAATCTGTTTTGGGGCATGGAGCTTCCCCCGTATTCGATAACCACATGAGCAATTTGAATGATTTGAATCCACAATATCCGCATTGATGATCGAAAGAAAGGGAAAGAACAGTTTGACTTTGACTTGACTTTTAGCTGAGACGCATTCAAGCAACGCGCTAAGTCGTAAAAGATTGTTGTGTTTACTTATGAAATTAAAACAAAATTATTTATTTGTATCATTGCTATTGGATTTGTTGCATATTTTGAAGAATTGAAAACTCGATCTTCTCGGATAAATGTGTTGATGGAGAGTTCAGTCGGAGACGAGCACTACCGCCGCCAGAAGCTCTCGCCAGATGAATTGTTTGGCCTATTTTCAGATACCACGGGGTTCGAAGAGAACTTAAAACTGTTCGAAGATCTTCTCGATTCTCTCCAAATTAATAAGAATGAACACAGAGAAATTTACCCAAAGCTAAAGACCAAATTAACAAGTTGGAAGTGTCAGTCACTCTGGGACTTGATAGATTCAAGGGGAAGCCATGCCGAATATGAGAAAGGCAAAGTTTGCAGTCATCTCAATGTTTTAGTTATTGGTGCAGGGCCTATTGGACTAAGAACGGCAATTGAAACAGCATTTCTCGGTTGTAAAACAGTTATTGTGGAGAAAAGAACATGTTTCACAAGAAATAATGTTTTGCATCTATGGCCATTTCTTCTCACTGACTTCAGAGCTCTTGGTGCAAAGAAGTTCTATGGAAAATTCTGCGCAGGTTCCATTGACCACATAAGTATGCAGTTCGTTTACCTATAAATTCTTTTCGTGGTTTATTTGGTGTCCTAGGAATACAAATATTATAGAGCCACAAGCCACAGTAATGTACATAAACCTATGAAAAGTAGCCTATAGAGTTTCGTCTTGCGTTCCATTAAAAATAGGGTTAACTATTTTTTTGATAATAAAATATTGACTTGATTAATACTATTACTAATTGACAGGACTTTGAAAGTAAAGGAAGCCGTTAGTTTTGCGAAAAGCAAATATATCGCCAATTAGTCTGATATGAAACATTCTTAGAAAGTCAAAAACCACATGGCAAAATATCATTATCAAACATGACACAATGTCTGAAAATCCTTTGTCATATTTTTGGAATTCTAATCATGTGAAAAGGTCTTTCCATAAGGTGTGACATTTAATCTAAAAACTTACTTATTAAAGTTTCTTATTATTTCTTAAGGAAATGACCTAATTGACTTTGGTTTATCACCACCCAGTTATTATACAGCTTTAAATTGAGCCATAAGTTTAAGGTATTCATCACTACAAACTCAAGGCGTTTTCCATGTAAAAATATCTTAAATAACACTGAACAGATTTGAAACCATGACCTAGATGATTTTGAACATGAGCCAGAATCTTGAAAACTCAGAATAAAAAGTTAAATCCATGATGCCAGCAAATAAAATCTTGTACCAAAATGTTTTTCATTTGGAAATGAGCTTTGGGCTAGATGAGTGTACTATAAAAGGATTGCATGGATTGCGTCATTTAAATTGAATTTGTCTAGTTCAAGCAAAGCATAACAAATAGGATTATGAAATATGAGTTAAGCACAATTGAATTCCTTTTACTATCCTATTATGTTATCTGTCTGATATGACTATTATAGGATTATTGCAATTATTTTTGTCTTACCAACTGGGAATATTTAAAATTTTAATATCAGCAGTTTTGTCATGCTCTTTAATACACTCATTACATAAAGTCAAAGGATAATGGAATCCCTTAATCTTTGATAGAGTTTTTCTTTACATTAGCCACATCAAAATTGTTTTTGAACTTTTATTTTTAAACATGTTTTTTCTTATCTTTTAGAGATTACTACAAATATTGCTCTTTTTCCAGGTATAAAGCAGTTGCAAAACATTCTTCTTAAAATATGTTTGATTCTTGGTGTGAAAATTATACCTGGTACAGAATTCAAAGAGTTGGTCGAACCAGCTGAAGGGAAAGGATGGAAAGGTCTTTACAGCCCACAAAGAGATTTTCTCACCAATTTTCAATTTGATGTCATAATTGGTGCTGATGGAAAGAAGGATGTCCTTCCTGGTTTTCCTCAAATTGAAATGAGAGGTGTGTGGTAAATTTATTATCCTTCAAGTTTTGAAAGTTGAGCTAAACCTTAATTTGCCATTGTGAAACGAAAAGAAATGTGAGATGATTTGATTTCTCTTTTTAGGTGCTTTGGCAATTGGAATAACATGCAATTTTGTTAATGAAAATACAATGGCAGAGGCCGGTATTGAAGAGATCAGTGGGATCGCGTATCAATTTAATCCAAAGTTTTTTGATGATTTAAAAGAACAATTCAATGTTGGCCTTGAAAATATTGTTTATTACAAAGATGAAACTCACTACTTTGTCATGACCATTTTGAAATCAAGTTTACTAAAACGAGGGGCTCTAAAGCAGGTAAAAACACTCAATTTTTATTTCTGCCTGTCATTTGTGCTTGTTCAAGGCTAAATCATGTTTATCGTAAATTCTCTTTTTTGCCCCTCTCCCTTCAAAATGATGAAGACACTAAGTCCTTAGGGAGGGGCGAGGCTTAAGCAAGAATTTATTGTTTGTTCAAATGATACTAGTAGATATTAGTATAAAGCTAAAGTTTACAGACTATATTTTGATTTATTTAGCATGTAAGACTCTTATATCAAACTGCAGTTTCAATTTTGTTTCCAATTTCAACATTCTCAGTGATTATATCAACTTTAGATATGCTTGAGAAATGTTAAAATGTTTGCAAAAACATGCTTCTATGTGTTTTTATTTTTACTGAGAGTGGTAAAGTTATAGAACAATGTGCTCTTTTAATTGCAGGACTTTTCAGATCCATCTAAGCTTCTCGACAAGCAGAACATTGATGATGAAAAATTACTGAATCTAACATTAGACACAGTTCATTATGCAACCAATTATCAACTACCACCTCACCTCAAGCTGGCATCAAATCCTAATGGCAGCCCAGATATTGCTGTTTTTGATTTCACATCTTTGAAGAAGGCATCCAATGCATGTAGGATGATGGAACGGAAAGGAAAACGACTTTTAATCACGCTTGTTGGAGACAGTTTGTTACAGGTAAATGTTTTGATATTCGCATAAACTGAAAACTGCATTTAAATTGTACATGATTTAACTGCTAATTTATAGTTATAAGAATAACGACAAAGAATACAATATTAGTTGTTGCCCAGAGTTTCACGCTTTTGCGATCATCACAGAACTTAATTAAACTACACATATTCGGATTTTAATTTCGAAATGATTATTGATCTCTGCGTTATTCTTATCATTATAAACACGCTCTGTCAACCATGGTACAAAACTCTATCTTTGCTAATGAAGACGTTTCGTTACTTTCTTATAACTACAAGTTATAAAACTTGTTATTTGTCATTACTTTTTTATTGTCTGTTGAAGAAAGGACAGCATTTTGTTGTATCGTTTGTTTGTTAAGCTCTGGGTAAAACATAGATTAAATTCTAAGTTGTAATTTTAAACAGAGTTTAAGGAACTTGATATACAACTATCCAGTTGAACATCGACACGTCGACTATCGCTGAAGTCTTAGCACCGCCTTCTCGAATTTTTTCATATTCCGCTTGATTTCGAATTGCATTATATGTATACACGTCAAGTTTGAGCCTCGATAACTCGAACTCTCTCGTTGACTCGAACCAATTTCATTTTTTCACCCTGACCGCTCAACTTGTTGATATTAAGCTGCATTTTACGATATCGACCTGGAAATTCGTCATAATTGAGAGTATTTTACGTGCAGATTTGAATGTATTGTTGTTGTTTGCAGCCATTTTGGCCAACAGGCTCCGGTTGCGGTCGGGGTGTGCTGAGTTCGTTGGACACGGCATGGATGATACGACTGTTTGGCATGAACAAGGCGCCCTTGACAGTGCTGTGGGAGCGGGAGAAGATTTTCAAACTCCTTTCGGGTACGAACTCTGAACATCTGCAGAAGAACTACAAGTCGTTCACCATCGATCCAAAGACCCGCTACGCCAACCTGAATCACTCCGCAGCGGCCAATGTTGCATTTCTGAAGAAACTCTACGACACGGACGACCCAGATAATGCAGACTTCACGCTACCAGAAAATATCATCGCTGCTAAATTCGAAGTTGGAAGAGCTACCACCCTTCAATTGCCCAGATCGAAGAGAAAATCCAGTAAGTTGACAATCGCTGCATTGCGTCCCTGTGCCCTATCACTCCTTTCTCACTTACAGGAACAGCATCTTTAGTATTTTGGAAGCGAAGAACAAGCAAAACACAGGGATGCAATGTAGCGTGTCTTCTGTGATTTCTTCATTGGACGGGTTACCTTGAGCTCATTGCTGTCTTTCGTATCTTTGTTTACGTGTGTTGCTGGAAGTGGAGAAGATTATGCTATGTTTTTATCTCTGCAAGCTTGTTTCCTGACCAAATCACCTTTCTAGAGATGTTATGATTTTGTATCATACCATCTGAATGGTGTACTTCGTTTTTCTTCTCAGTCGGAAAGCGACGATCGCACAGCGCAATAAATCACAAAAGACGATCGGATAGAACTACTCTGAAGGATGCAAAGCACGTCAGCAAAGCGAAGGCGGCCTGGGAAAGCAAGGTACGTAGCCTTGCTTTTTATAAAATCAGATGGCCGACGGCCGAAATCAGAAAGACGATGTTGTCAGTAGTTTACATCAAACATGGTTCTTGGAGATTACAGTTGATCTTAATTAGTTAGTTGTTGCCCTGAGTTGAGGTGCAATGTATGTTAATATTGATGCTATTTGTAAATGGTGGGTTGTGGCCGTGGGGGGGGGGTCAGATGTACAAGAGTTCAATTTCTCATTGTTGCGTAATGGGTTCGAGTCTATACAGCTTAAAGTATTTAGGAAAATAATGAAGAAAGTAATTATTAATCGAAATCATAAAATCAACTATTTTTGGAGCAAAAGTATCGCACCACCCGATTTTCCTTGCTATGCCCACTTCCAGACACCTTTTTTAATGAGGCTATTTAATGCGTTTGCTCCATAATTGTATACTAAACAGTGTATGTCAAGCGCACACTATATAATAGTGGAGATATCTATGCAAATCATGCAACCTTTTTGCTAATAATCACATGTGTATTCTAATAACTAAACTGTATATACTGCGTACAAGTCATAAAAAGACATGTCAACTATACATCTTCAATGGTATGTTGAGGTTAACTGTATCATTGCTTAATGCGTTATTTGGCATTCGATTTTAGATACCCAAAGGCACGGGGATTAGTGGAGCGAGCAAAAGAACAAGGCCATCAGAATCGAGGTCGGGGTCATCTGGTCTGAGCAGTTTGTCTGAAAGTGACAGAGAGGAGCCAGTGGGACCATACCAGAGGGCCATGTCACTAAGAAAACGCAACCAGAGCAGCGAGCAATCGGAAGTGTTCAGCACGAGCACGGCAAGCAGCACCGAAGCACTTGATGTATTCGATGACAGTCATCGGGTGCTTTTACACGATAATAAGCAGCCACGCGTGGACGTGCAACATCACCGTGTATTGGGACACAAACACGCGCATGCTCACACGAGTGGTGACAGGCTCGCATACAAGCACGGTGGACAGGATAGCAAACACAATGGTAATCACGGCAAAAGCGGTGGCGGCGTGATGCGGTTTTTGTTCGGAAGAGGGAAAACTGCTGATGCCGGCGAGCACCACGACGCACATCGCGAGAAACGAAAGAGTGTCGCTGCGAGGAAGAGTCTCAGCCGAGCCAGACGACTGCGCAGGAGATCAGGCGCCACCAGTAGCCAATCGAAATCGGAGGATGAGGAGAATTTGCTGTTGTTGAAACAGAGACAAGGCGGTCTGCAATCTGTGACCATCAGAAAGCGACCCAATCGTCACCAGGTCCAAAACGAAGAGACCAAAGCCAGCGACAAGCCTTCTGCGAAGGAGCTTATTGCAGCTGCGGAGGAGCGTGATATGAGAAGTGCAATCGAAGGGACGAGCAGCAAGAGCGAGTCGCTGAAAAGGAAAGCTGATCAAATGAAAGACGAAAGCAAGACAGCAACATCGTCAAGGTCAGTAAGACGAAAGTCTATTAAACGTACTTACGTGACTAACAAGTCGTTCCTTTATCGGCGACAAGCTAATATTATCGCCGTTAAAAAGAGACTGGGTTTATTATGATATAACCCCACTGCGACCCGGTGTTTGTATTTGGTCCGACTGGACTTGGTTATGGAACCGGGATTTGTTTAGATCCGGCAGTGATGGTTTATTTATCGTAATGCGGGCTCTTGAAAGTTTGGCTGAATTGCTTTGTTCAAAGGACATTGCTTTGTTCGAAGGCCTTGTTGGTGGTTGAAATGTCTTGAAAAGTTGTCTTGTTTTGGATTTGGTTTTTACGGGTTTTGATGATGTGCACCGGTTCTGCCAAGTCTACACAGTCCATACCTATTTGCTGTTAAGGCATGCTCTGTAATTTTACTCTGGGTTTTACTATTACGTTAATATTGAGGGGGGATATAACATTTCAGGTATTTTGCATGACTATCAAAAGGGGGTGGTGAGCTGGGGGCGGGGTGATCGTCGGGAAGGGGTGGGAAGACATTTTTTGATGCAGTTGGATGCCATTGGGTGTGAGATGGAGCTGATCAAGAGAAAATGAATAATAAATTATAATCAAAGATCAGTCGCCCAAAGCCAAATAAAACAAAATAGGAATGCGATGAAAAGACACGATGGTGGAAACCACAGAGATAACAAAGAAGTGTAGCAGCCTATGAAAGCAGCCGTGGATGGTGATATGAGGAAGACGATTAAAGCCAAAAGTTGAAAGTCATGATTACTCGTCGTAATCAATGATGAGCAACGAAAACGAAGATCGTCAAAGTTAATTGTCAAAGTTAATAGGTCGTAGTGAAAAATTACAGCCTTCAATCACAGTTAAAGATCTTGGTCAAAGATGATGATCAGAGCTTATCAATAACTTCATGGCCTGAAGTGCCAATGCTTGAAAATGACCAAGAGCGACGAAATACGAATTTCAAGATGAAAATCGCCTGCAATGCAAATTTGGTTTTGATTGCTTGTCATTGGCAATGGTACTACACCCAAAAATACAAGTTGTACTGGCACTTTCATTCAAATTGGCGTGCTGAAGAGATACAAGTTGCATTTATACCTTTGTCATTAATTGGTGTTCATATGGCTTACATCACCGTTGGCCATGGTATGATCAATGTCACCTTCAGTTGGCGTTTACAGATGCAAGTCGCAAAGGCATTTTAGGCCATGGTATGCTTCAGAGACGCAAGTTGTATGATCACTTCCATGGTTTGATTTTATATCCATTGACCTGTATATTGAATATATATGTTTGTTCTGCTAAATCTTTTAAATTAGTATAATATGTTTCAGAAAATTGCTTGTAATTTTGTAACTATCATTTTGAATTCAATTTAGATCGTCTTTTTTACTCTTGTATCCTTGTGCTTTTAACTCCCTGAATTCGAGACTGTTCTGAATAGGAGGTAGACTTGGCAGAATTGCGTTGTGACGTCATTATATCCCAATACCCACTCGGATTAATAAATAGAATGAAAATATTGAAACCTCGATTTCAATAGATGTTTAATCTCGATCTAACCTTCCATTGTCATGCAAATTGACTATGGAAAGTTGAAAAATTGATAATCCAAATATATATCAAAATAACAAACATGTAATTGTTTGTTGTCTGAAATATAACCCTGTCCTTTGCACAAGCGCAATTCTGCCAAACTTTCATCAGGTAACTATATCACGTAGGCGAAAGTTGTATTTGTAAGATGTTTTGCCGTAGTTTTTTTCGTTTTCATGGACATGTTAGGATATTACAGAGGCACTGATAGTAAACAAAGTTACAATTATATTTGCGGAGGTATGTAAACATGTGTAAAGGTATGCTTGTGAAAATAGTTGAAGCTTGTAAGGTCGAGAGAGAGATTGCTATAGCTCAGGCTTTGAAAACAAACGATATATTGTTGTGAGAGCTGCTGGAAACAAGGGAATATGATCCTTTTCCAACTGTAATTTCGAGATTTCTCAAGAGAAAATCGCTTCACGGAAGCTGTCAGAACTTTCCTCGGTCTGCCTGAGCTTTGCAGCTTTTCTTGCATCCATCTCGTTGTTATGATGTGCATAACTCATTTTCGTTTTTATCTTCATTTGTTTTGTAAAGTTTTGACTTTATTATATGTTATTGTTGCACTGAAAGTGATGTTAATAGGTTATTTAATAGATTTAGCATTTTAACTGATTCGCTCATATTTATTATAGTTCTATTTTAAATTTTTATGCAGTGTAATTGTTGTGTATTTTTTACAGAGCTTATTTTTATGATGTTACTGCATGTAGTTTTAATGATTAAATAAAAGATGATAATTTTTCGAGATTCTCTTTTCTCGTTCATATTCCCAAATAATTTGATACATAGCTTCCGTACTTCCTGGCCAATTTATCTAAACGAAGCATGTCAAATTCTAGATTGTGTTATAAGTACCATATGACCTGGCTATATTCATTGCTGTGTGGATTCTCAGTGATTTGTTGAGTGGATTCTCTCAGATATAAAGTTAGCCTTGTCCTTGCTGTGGTTTCGTTTCGATTCGCACCAATAGTCCGTTCACTTTGAGGAGGCTACATATGTTATGGTTCAAGGTTCGCTCTTAGAAATGTAACGCATTTGTGTGTTCTCTTCAATCGACTACATTAATATAACATGAAAGCATCTACTTTATAAGGTTGAATACGAGGCTACATTCTATAATGGAGGCTATATACTATTTTGCTATCTACTAATTTGCACAATTACTTTGTCAAATCTTAATCGGATAACTCTCAATATCACAGGTGCACAGTAAGCTTCTCCCCCCCCCCCTTTGGGCTGATTGGAGACATGATTTTCGGAAAGATATTCGCCAGATAATTTTTCACGGTAAAGATAACATCAGGACAGAGGCTTTCAATTCAGTTTTCGGTAACGAGATTCTTCTGCATGGGATCCTTGTCTTTCAATTTTTTGCAAGCGATAATACTGATCTACAGTCGACCAACAACAAATTCTCACGATCTTTGATATGTTTCCAATTCTCTCATATACTGGAACTGGAATTTTTCTCAGCCACGTATACTTTCTCTACGTTCTCCCTCTGAGCTTTATACTTCACTAATCACATAACAGCAAGTGCTTCTGAGCAGTGCTGTTTACGAAGCAGCAAGCCCGTGCTTTGCACTCGAATTAAACCACTGCATTTACCACTGAGTTTGTCGAATAGTGATGTTTATAGCTGTGAAATAAATATGCTTCATTACTGTGCATGCTGTTCGGTTTTCATAACATTTTTGCTCATTTTGTGAGTGCTGTTTTAAACTATGGTTTACTGTCAAACTTGCTGCAGGATTTGTTAATACGAATGATTTCCAGTATCTTGTGGAGTTAAAGGGAGTTATTATAGTATAGCGACATATTGGCAAAAGAGTGGCTGGGTGTATGTAACATTTGTCAAACAGTTTATTTGCTGCTTTTAACGGTATTTTTTCACAAGTTTGGTGAACATTTTCTTGTATTCCTTTTGCTTTTTCCTCATTTATTTCTGTCAAACTGCAATTTTTCATTTCGCCGCCAGCAATTAAACCATTGTGGCGAGTGAGCATATCTTGAACAAGCAGATGTGAATTGAAATGTTTTTGTTCGAGAAGCGCTGTTTTAAACGTGTCGAGAAGACCATTTTTAGCAAGCAACGTAATAAACTGTCTGATAACTATTTTGCTAACCCAAGACTATTTCATTTCAGGCTGAACAACGTCGCGTGGAAACATTGCTTACCGGCAGTAGAGCCTTTGTTGACCGATGATAACAAAGATGGCGGACAAGAAGAGGGCGCGGTGGTTGAATCGTTGAATTCTTTAAAGAATGCTTCACAGTTAGCCGGCCTATTGCTACTTGCAGTGCCACTGTTATTACCATGCAGTGCCGATAATACGTTAACAATAAACACAGGTAACAAGCCGAGAAATATGTTTGCCGAGAAAAAGAACGCGTTTTCGAGAACGTCGACTGAGAAAATGGAGACAAAAAAGGTAAGTTTTTTTATTAACGTTACATTAATTCGTTAGTCTTGTAGTAAGTTTTTTCTTTATGCCTAATCTTGTAGTTAATTGTTTAATCTTGAATCTTAATTTTGTGCAAGTTCATTTTGATTAATCCAAACTCCTGCTGCTTTGAACATTTCTCTGAAGTCTCCCTTTTTTGACTTTTTGCATGTTTGCTTCAGGCGCATTCCGTAAACTCTCATTTACTTGTGTAGCAAGACTCTCACTTCCTCTTGGATATTCTATTCGATTCATCAAGGCTCAAATGTGACATCGTAGCATGTAGAAACATGCAACATATTCTATAATACCAATAATGACATATTGGCATAGTAGTGACATAGTAGCAAGCTTGTTCTCATAAGACTACGCTTCGCTTAGCTGTATTTGTAGCTAGAAATATACAATACATTCTATGTATTGCATATTTCTATTGTATGTATTGTGTATATTATATGCCATGTTGTTTCAATGAATAGCATTGTTTTATTGTTAAGTGTGTTGTGTCATTTGTTATTGCATGGCACAATTTTGACATTGACGTTTTTGTTTTTTAAATTTAATTTGTTTTGGCAGATCTCCATCAAACGAGCTGGCAGTGTACAAAAAGCCGTTCAGAACTGGAACAAGTCGAAGCAGGAAGACGCGCCGACGCAAGACTTCAACGATTTCAAACGCAACAGATCCAGCGGTTCCTTAAAAAAGGATGGCTCATTTGCTGGACAACGGTAATATAATAAATACAATTCGATGTTTTCGTTTAATTTTGAGTCAAAAATGTGCCCATAGCAATTTTCCTTACTAGGACCTAACTATGCGGTGGAATATTACCTTGAAAGGATACTAGCAACAATTTGTGCGTTTAATGCTATCTTTTAAGCGGAGGATGAATTGCATTGTTAAAAAGTTCAAGGACCATATTTTTACAGTCTGTATAGCTTGAGCTCTTGTAACCCGAACTGTATTGAATACGAACAAAATTTTCGCCTTCTCAAACGTCCCTGGTCACTAAAAAAGCAACCTTCTTTGAGTTAAAAAAGCCTCAAAGTTTTTATATTTCAGACATCTTCATTCTCTTCCAACGTGTTTTAGTTTCTTTATACAGTAATGGTTCGTGATATTGAAATTCAAACTTGGCAGTTGCATAGGAACAGGCGCCAGGATAGCTTTGTCCTCCAAATCTGCCGACGAAATACAAGTGTCTGTTACCCCAATGCCAGGAAAGGCACTTGTGATCTGAGACACGGTTCATTCTACACTCCCCCCCAACATGATAACACATGTCTTACGTCAGCTTTGACTTGTTTAAGACAAGGCAAGCCCTGCATTGCATTAATTGTGTGTTTCCTTGTCTTTACAGTTGGTCGTTTCACGGTCGTCCTTCGGAGGACATGCAGCGACCCCCGTCTCTGCACAACCCAGTCAATATGGATGACTATGAAATTATAGAGATGAAAGGAGGGGGCAACCTGCAGCCGAAAGAGGTAATTGATCTTAATGTTATCGATGAGACAAGGAATGCATCGACATCCCAGAGAGGTGTTCTTTGCATGACGAAAAAAATCTTCAACACTCTTCTCTGCCTTGTCGTGTCGATCGTGTTCGTGTTAATCGTTATCGCTCTTAGCGTGCATTTCATTTTCGTGTGAACCGAAGACATTGTATACCCATCTGGGCCAAACTAAACCGTTTTAATGAACCTGTTTACACTGTATATTTGATGGATATCGGAAGACTCTGTTACCCACTTCTACTGCATCCTGGCTCCCAAAGCCTCGCGAGAAAGCTGTGCGAAAAATTCTGAATAAAATCAGAAAAAGAACTATCACGTCAATTTTTTTCAAACCTCGTCAATGTTTCTTTCGTTTTCTTTTCGCTGACTCTGGTAGCCAGGATAGCTTTAGCAAGTTGTTGCAACAAGTTATGTTACAATATATATCCAGCAATGTCCCTTGAATTATCTACACACTTGTCGTTGCCGTGCCTGGTAAATGCAATATCAACTAGGCTTTGATTGCAATCCGCTGTAAGTGTAAACAGGTTCATTAATTACAATTTTGCGTTATCGTGTCCCTATTGTGAACAACGTATATCGTGCGTGTAACCACAAGACATATAACTTTCCCCGAACAAGGCTCGCATTCAAATTCAGAACAGCATTCACATTCGACAGCAGGCCATTCTTGAATGTAATTGACTGTCCGTTGTGTATAATTCACAGAAATCATGAACCAACTTTCTCTCCCAATAATCTCACTGCTGTTCTCTGAATCTGAATGTGATTGTTGTTCGTTGGAAATTCAACTCACACATGGTCTCAGGCAGAAACGATGGCAAAATCGACCCCACCGTTTCCTTTATTTGTTCACACGGCCCTTGTCCCAGATATCCCAATGAAATGTCCGGTGCCATGTTTGGCACACTGTTACATCCAGTGATATTCCACATGATAATAAACAGTTGAATCTCGGTGCCTCGGAGTTGAACAGCTCAGCTGTTTAATCGATCCAAATACAGTACATATCTTAAACCTTCTGTGTATGAGCCAGCATGCTATTGTGAGCCCATGGAGCAATGTTAATATTTCGCATTTGCGAGCAGAAGAATCATACTGGTATTGTATTTTGCGACCAACTGATAGAACATACCTTTGAAAATGCTTTTTTTGTGACGCATCCCTTGGCATTATGTGGCACATGGCAACTATCACTTTAAAAGAGCGCTGAATGTGTGACAACAAGGCGGCATGTTGCCACAACAATTCTTAAATGCATAGGAAGATAGCTGTGGGCTTGGGACCACGACATGGCTCTCCCTCCTTCGCCGGTATTTTCTGCAAAGAAACGTGCTTCTAATGAAGAAACATTTTACCCCAGCGAAGAACATTGGGAGAAAAAATATTAATCTGGACAACCATCCATCCTAAAATATATGCAGAAGCTATGAAAAGCACAGTGGAACGTGCATTCAAAAATTGTACAGGAAATTTGCGTCCCAATTGCATTTCCATACTTTATATTGCAAACAGACAAAGCCCATTTTGGGGGATATTTGTATATCTGGATCATTTCATGTGTTTCAACATTTGGGTGCATTCACAAGGCATTTGTATCTTCATCTTCATGTGCATTTTGGTGAGAGACTTTGTGATCTTCGACTCTTCACTCTCCAGAAATCAAACGCTGCACTGGTACAGTTTGGTATATTGCCCGGTAGAACACACTTCATCTTTTCAAACCCTTCAACTGGCAAAGAAATTCTGCCTTGTTTTGCGCATCGTTATCAACACAGGCCTATCCAACTTGAATGAACATTTGCAATGGAGATTATACCGTATATACGTCACATACCGTAAATGACCGAATAACTGCCCTCGGCTGAATACTTTGATTTATCCGAATAAGCAACCCGGTGTAACAGTCAAAATTAAGTGTCCCTGTCAGAATAAGCGCCCCCTTTAAAAACAAGAAAGGGAATTTATTTTATTTGAACTGATGATAGTCACTCGGAGGGATTGTTTTGAGACTGTCATTATTTAATTTTACTATTCATTACAGAAGTAACTTGAAAATTGGAATCATAAAAAATTAAGAGAACTATTTATTTATTTTGTTTTAAACTTTGTTCGAAAGAACAGTTTCAACCCTCTTCAGAAACAGCTGTAGATTTGCCACAATCAACATTTTCTTGTCCCCAAAGCAACAGCCGTCATGAACAATACGTAATAAGTGCCCTTACCAAGCAAGAGCCCCGGGTTTAGTTCATAAATAAGGACCCTGGGCGGTTATTTGGTCACTTACGGTAGCTTGGTTGATAAATGATTAATTCCGTTATACAATTAGAATAATTACCAGGGTTGTCGAAACCAGGTGACCACCATCGACACTAATGTTTTATACTTTAGAAAACTAATCGAATTTACTACCCATTCATTGAGTAAAGGGGAGAGGTGCTTTTTTTGAAAGCACCTCTCCCATTTGCTTCTGTGCTCCGTGCCCGAAAAATTTTGAATGCGCCTGACGTCACTTCAAATTTATATCCGTCAGTTTCAAAAGCTACGTAATATAGGTTGAAGGTCAATATTTCAAGGCAATTCTACTAGTGCGATATTCAAATAGTTTTATGCATCTGATATGGCAAGGTACATAAACAATGGTGTGGTCTTAATTGCAGTGATATTTTGACCAGTATTTGTCGAGATGTTTTCGGCAAATGCGTGATCTCGACGAATACGGGTCGAAATATCACTGTAATTTTCATCAATGTGAAGTAGGGGACAAAAGTCCTGGGACACTTGGGTTTGTGCAAGTTTTCTACCTATCTTTTCTCCCCCAAACAATGTTGTTTCTAGAGACCTTTGTATACAATAGTGCGGAAATTCTTTTTGCACGACCTTCAGAAAAGATTTGTTGAAAAGAAAACATTATTTTAGGGGCGCGTGGGGAATGGAATGGTGCGCACAGGAAATAAAGCTTTCAGAAGATAGTATTTTAATCTGACTTCAAGCGCCCCAAGGACTTTTGTCCCTTATTTTAAGTCATTGTAAAGTCAATGCTTATTTGAATTCGGCTAATAACTTTTTTGTAACAGGCTAGGCTGTTTTTTAGTCTAAAAGTGCTAGTGCTTGTTGTCAATGCTGTCTTAATATTATAATGCTTGAGAGAACAGTTCAGTCTCGGTAACTTGTTCAAAATCCAATATTCAAGGTCTGCACTTTGAACTCAACAATATGTGTTCAGCAGTGAAAAAGATTTCCATCTTCTTTTGACAGGGGGTAAGAAATCAGGGCATGAAAAGAGCTCTGCTTTTGGGTTACCGAGATTCAACTGTAAATATCATCTACATGCACCCTAAGTCCCCTGATCTATATGCTAGGAATGACGTCATTTCTCATGCTCCCATCATGCACCGGGCCATTTCCCGTGGTTAAAAGATTAATGTATTGCCTGTTTTGCTTTACATAGTTAGTTGTTTCCTTACCTTGTTGCATTTTTTTGAACCGTCGTAGTTTAGAACACTTGGTAAAGTAGTTTTTTTGTTTCCTATAACTTGACATGGAAATGCTTTTTTATTTTGATTTTTCTTGGACTTTCATAGTTTAGAAATCTTAGGTTTTTACCTCTTTACTATTTGGTGTGGCTTTTGATAACATTAATTTGCTAACATTGATGGTGTAGCTGCTAGGCATTGTAAGAGAATGATTGCATTGTAATTGTTATGTTTAGTTGTTTGGGTAGGGAGGTTGAATTTCGCAGAATGTTATTATCTTAGTTGCCGCAGTTGCATCATGTTGTGTTTATGTGTGGTTTGTCTAGAATTAGATTTTTTTCAAGTCTTTCACTGCAATTTATAATGTCTATGGCTGACTCAAAATGTTTAGACCCCTCTTTTGATGCTTTGAGACCCTGAATATAGATATAATTCGGAGAAATGCATCTTTAGCATGCCCTCTCATGTACACTGAGTAAGCTGTTAATAGTACGTGCAGTGAAAGAGCTGAATGATTTTACGGCACATCGGTTTTTGCATCTTGTAACACTTTTCTAGTGTATAAAAATGAGAATTTTCGTATATTATTTGCTTGAATTTGTAATAGGTTTTAGCTGTGAATTTATCGTTGAGAATTAATGAATTTACCCGAGAATCTGTATAGCTACTTAAGGAATGAGTCGCAATGTTTTGTTAATGTTTCTATTGTTTAGTAAGCTATTTATTTAACATACTATATAGAACAGTTACTCTTTAAAGTAGCTTTTTTACTTTCCAATAACTGTTACAAATAATACCTAACTTGTCAAATGTATGTTGTGTTATATTTTTGCATTTTCTATAATGCTACATTTTTTAATCCAAATACAGCTGAACATCTATTTGATGGACACCCATCCCATTGGGTCTACTCCAGGGTCCGTTGTGAACTATTCGATGTGGAAAGATTTTGTCGTTTGGTTATCGTTGAGAGATCTTCCACTGATCATTTAAAGTGGTTGGAACGGGAAGGTTTATGGCTCGCGCTCGCTGCTTTCTGTGAGCTCATATCCTTGTAGTTCTTCTATGTTTGTTTACATGTCCCGTGTCAAAAATGTTCCCATGATCCTTTGAGATGGCGGGAATCAATGGTGCGGATCCTGATACAGAAAATCAGTATTATGCTACTCTGAGCGTTAGTTGATATATGCACGCAGATAATTGCTGCCGTGATAAACAAGGACGTCAAACAAAACCTCACTTTATTTATTTCTATACATCATTGATCAGCGTAATTGTCTCATTGGCATTGTGTTTCGTTTTTCCCCATTGCGTTTTGGCATTCTATGTCGTTTTACAGACATTATTCAATACGCTTCCCAATTGACTGGCATTCGAACAAAAACAAAACTTCGTTTGGAAACTAGGTCTGAATTGATTTTGAAACTAAATGGGCAGTGAAAATCGCACGCATTAAGGTTTGTGGAGGTATAATTGGCTATTTAGTAGCACGTCCTTGAATGTTCAAGACTAATCTCGTTTGTTTATACTATTTTCATATAGCCACATGACTTTGTGTTTTCCAGAGACTTGTTTTGTCACAGCGTAGCTACAGTCAATGCGTTTTAATGAGTGTTAGCAAATAATTGTCGTGGTTGCAGAAGTAATTTATTACCATAGCAGAGTTTAGGTATAATTATAAGAATGTATTTCTACCTTGTTCCAAGTAGAGTCAGATTCAAACAACAGCTTAATACAGACGTGTTATATAATCAGTCGCAGCTTTGCTGCTGTTTAAATCCTCCATCCAGCTTGAGATTCAACATTTAGCATGACGTCACCAGCCATCTCCACCATTGCAAAATGGTCTTGTTTTTGCGATGTAGAACATTTGGCGGTGCAAGCTTACCCACCACTTGCCCCCCTCATACACCTTGAGCCTTGAAATACTTCCCTCTACCTTTCTTATTTTCCAGTATGTTTATTTATTATCGTTTTCGGACATAGTAAAATGTTCCATGAAATTTGGAGCAGATGCTGCAGTTTGTAACGATTAATCAATTAAATTACCGCAAATAACATCTTGTTGTGATATTGCTCTAATTAAAAAGATAAATTACCTATATGTAATTTTTATTTACACGCTTAATTAACAATCATCGCTTCCGTTCAGCTTACAGTTTACATTATTTTGTTATCGAAGCCAACTCAGTTTGTCGCTACTGTGGGTGAAGTTTACTCGGTTTATTTTTATAGTCGCTTCACGTTGAAGATGATTTTGATGTGATCTCGGGCAGCGAATTTCGTCGTGAAGACGAGGTGGATTGGATGGAGAGAAAGCGAGCTAAGAAAATGACAAAAGCAACAAACAAAAAGAGGAAACCAGTGGAAATCTTGAGAGATGATCTTGATGATTTGTGTAAAGATCAGCGACCATCTACCGTCACTAGTCTTGAAATACTACAAGGGATACACGAGTGAGTCATAGGAAGTTTTTACTCTCTACTTTTTAGCTACTACTTTGCACTGCACTTGTCTCGCTACTCTATAACTTCTTATTTTTTAGCTACTACTTTGTACTTGACTCCCCACTCTATATATCCTTTGATCTACAATTACCCCCCCTCCTCTCCTCTACATTTACTCTGCACAGTCCCTTCTCCTTTGTTTACTCTTCTCCTACTTGCAGTAGTTATCACTCCCTATTCTCAATTTATACGACTTGGACCCCGTTTGCACGGATCATTTTATAAACGGATAAGTTTTCCGTTTACACATAAACGGATTCATGACAAAATGGAAGCGTATATATTGTTAACGAGTTTTACCACTTTGCATTTTTAACTTTATTTTCCTTTTTACTCTTAACTCCTTACTTTTTTCCTCGACAACCTTTCAGTTGTTTTCAATTTTTTAACTTTTTATTGCTTTTTTTTCTTTTCCCTAATTTTCATTCCTTGCATTTTAAATCTTGTTCTCTTTTCCTTACTCCTCACTCTACTATATTCGTAATTGTACTTCGCTTTTAATAACATACAAATCTTCCTTAATCTTCAGAGCAATAGTCAGCAACACCAATGTCGACAAATTCTACCGTATCTATACTCATGGACGAGAGTTCGAAAACTATGTTTGGAATATCGATGCTTGTCGAGATATTCTCAAGCAAGTTGGTTGGCAGCTTGTAAGTAGAAGTTCTCCCAAGTTCTTGCCATTTAGCTCACTTTATCACTTGTACTTGAAACAGTAGAATATCATATCGAAGGATCATCACACCGAGAATTAATTGTATTATGAAACAGTTCAAGAAGACACCATATGTTTGCTCTTTGAAACTGGAAAGTTGTTAAAAGGAGAAAGGGTTTTGATTTCGATGCTCGAAGATGCTACACCCTTTCCGAACACTACCAAATTGTCGTGAGGTGGTCCAGGTTTTGCACAAGAGCTTGTCATGTCTGTTCTTTGCATTTTAGTGTGGAAAATTCATTGTGCTGTCAAAGAGCACGTCAGTACATCAAGCATTAGACTGCATCGATGAAGCCAAAAGGTAAAAAAAATTCCATAATGTGAAGTGGTACTACAGTCAACTCTGTCTAATTCGAACACCCTGGGGAAGCGTGAAAATGTTCGAATTACAAAAAGTTCGAATTATAGAGGTTTATTTTATAAAGGTTGGTTCGTTGGTGATCCTTGAAGGGACAGAGAATTTCGTTCGAATTAGATAGAGTTCGAATTACACGAGCTCGAACTATGCAGATTTGACTGTATTTTATATGATAAAGATGAAGATTGTTTATATTTCAAGTTCTAAGAAACATTTGAGGCCTCGAAAAAGCATTTTAGTGTCTAAGTAATATCCGAGGGTCCAAGAAAATTCAAGGCCCCAATGAACTTTTAAGGGTAAACAATGTTTATTATGCCAATATCCTTGAAATTATGCCAATTTACTTGGCGACGACTACCTTCGAGTTTCTAACTTCTCAATTAACGTGACTTCTCGAAAATAAATGCTTCACTACTTCATTGCACAATGCTGTATTCATCCACTCAACAGGCATCTGTAATTTATTTTGAAAATTAACGTTCACAGTTGACTGATATCCGAAACCATTGCTTATCGAAGAAACCAGTTGCATCACATCCTTTAAGGGTGAATTAAACTCTTCCAAGTTTTGAACATACAAGGCTTTTGTTTCGACACGTCATAAATACTTCTGGTATTTCTTCACATCCTTCTAAAGGCGGTCAGTTGCCCAGCCCATGATAATCCACAATTGCATAGAAACCATGCTGAGTAGTTACCTTTTGTTCTCTATTTAGAATCGTAAGCATGAAAATTAGAATGGAATAAGTTTGTTTTAATTTCAAATGAGCACACTAAGTAATTCGGATCTCCCAATTCTTTCAATTTCAATGCAATATATTAGGCCGTAAAACAAGCAAATGTCTTCAGGCCTTGCTGTGGCTTAACCAGTACTATTTACGTTCAGAGATTTCTGTTCGTAGTTTTAATATTTATGAAGAGTTATTGAGAACAACTTTTGATAGTTACATATAGTAAATAACGTGCTTACTGGGTCTTTAGGTCGAATTAGAAGCGTGTTGTTGAGGTTATTGCTAAGAAAGTAACATATTGCAATATGTTTTTGTACGTATAGGAATTTGGAGCAGACATTGGGAAACAAACTTATATTGAAGGAGAAACAAGCATCGAATAAAAACGTGAGTACTGCTGTACCTAAAATTAATGTACTTAGTGCTGAGGAGTGTGAACAACAGAGACTAAATGCTGTTAATCAGAACACAGAGGAAATAAGAGAGATCTCAGAGAAGATCGAAATTGCAAGCTCCTTGAAACCTGAATTCATAAGTAAAGAGGAATTAAGGCAGATTGAAGATGATTTAAGTTTGAGCAGCGAACAAGAGAATATAGAATCTTCGCAAGGTTTCATTGGCAAGGAGGAATATCTTATTGTTGATTTTACGTGGGGAAGGGAAGATCAAGTTGAAGATAGGCCGAGAAACGCCTCAGGAGGGAAATTGAAACGAAGTAGGCACGTCATGGCAGAAGATGCTTACGGCAAAGACGGCAGGCGACGAAGAAGAAGGCCTACCGCGCGTGCAACTGAAGACAGTGATGATAATGATCGAGTTACGGCTGGTTTGGAGCAGAGGAACGGAGAGAAAAGTCAACGCGCGGTAGAAGATGAAGATGAACAAGTAGAGCAGCGCGGCAAACGGCGAAGTCTGAAAGAACGCATGATGGCGAGTCGGGGGAGTCTGGCTTCAAGAATCAATGAGAAACAAACACAGTCACAGTTCACCAAACAAGAAGAACTTGATAAAAACAAATTGAACAGCCAAAGGAAAATATCTGACGAAAAATCTAATGATCAAGAATTACCGCGTACAGACGGCCGAAGACGTCGCCGGTCTGGAGGAAGGAAGCAGGAAGATGAAGAACGACGCGCTGTCAGTTGTGAACATGTCCCCCCTGCTTATGTAAACAATAAGACAATTGGTGCTGAGACACGTGACAGCGCGTCAAAAGCGTTAGATGCCGAAGAGAAGAGTAAACGTGTGTGTAAAATGGAGGAGATAAAGCCAGTTGATGGAGATGCAATGAGAAATGAAGTAGACGAGAAAAATGAAACGAAATATGTTAGAAATTTGGAGAATTTGCTCAAGGTAAATGAATCAACGTTGTTTGAGGATTCCGGCGGCGAGGTTGATGGTGAAAAGGGGAAGAAAAAGAAGAAGAAATTGGTTGTGAAGAAAGGATCACTGAGCAGATTCAAATTACAGCAGAATGGGGAGTTATTTAATAAAGACGAGAAGAGGTCTTTGAAGAAATCAGGGATATTCGATGTTGAGGTGCAGCATAAAAAAGAATTGGAATCGAGAGAAATGAAGGAAAGCAACGGTTTTCATCAACCGGTCTCCATTTCTCACGAGGAAAAAATTGATGTTCGCGAAAGTTTTGACAATAACATTGGTGGTAAGAATGCTGATGATAATGTAGAAGAAAGGAAAAGTTTAAAATGCGAAGTAGTTAAAAATGGCCTAAATGAATTGAGAATATCAGATGGTGGCGAGGTTGATGATGGTTCGACAACAAAGGCCAGATCTGTTCGTGATTTAATTGCAGGGTTTGTTGAAAATAAAGACAAGAAAACCACTGTATCACTCACAAACGGAAAAGATAAGGAAAATAAATTTGACAAGACCGTGTCTGAAAAAGCGGATACAAAAGATAGAGTGATTGTATCTGAGTTGAAAGGGAATACCGAAGTCAAAACACAAAAGACCGCAGTTGAAGAAGCACCCAGGAAAGGTGAAAAGAAACGCAAATTGGTCTTGAAAATAAAACGAAAAAAGACCAAACCAGTTGAAGTTAAAGCAAATGGTATTTCAGATGGTAGTGTCGAAAGTGATGGCAATGTTTGCGATGAAAAAATGAACAACAAAATTGTCACAGAACAGGTAGAAAAAGAACAACCAGTACCAGACGATGTGGAGTCAAACAATGTTAACCAAGTAATAGACAAAATAGAGGTCAATGAAGATCAACAACATTGTGATGAGAAAATCAAAAAGAAGAAGTTTGTTTTGAAGAGGAAAAAGAAGACGTAAAATATCAATTTATTTTGTTATAGAATTGCCAAACACGGTTTACAATTGACAAATGATGGAGTTAAATAAGAATTTAGACTATGTATACTACAATATATTGTGTATTGTTTATGACGCGTATTATATTAAACATCTCTGAATATTTTAACCTGTCATTTGTTGTAGCGTAATTTGACGTGACAATAGATGACGATACAAAATGCGAGGAACCGCGAGGAACGAGATTGACCCTTTCAGACTCTATACGATGAATAATTTATCTCCGATCTAAATAATTAATCACATTTCCATTGTCTTACGACAAATGAAAAGCTTTTTTGTGTTGTGGTGGACGAAAACTCAAACATCTTGCATCACAGCACGAACGAAATTAAAACTCTGATTTTAGCAACGAGTTTGTATTGTTGTGTCTTTTCTCGCTCCCCACCCACACCAGTTACGGGTTCCAACTTCCATCCGCGCGGGGAAACGTGGAATGCTGAAAATTGATGGAATGCTTCTTCTTTCGTCGAAAATTGTATTCATTGATATGATCAGTTGACACCCTAATATTTCAACATTCTACTGTGTGTCATATGTGTTATGTTATGTTTTCAACAAATCTTTTTAAAAAGAGGAAAACGTTTTACATTACACAATCTGATCCATGTTACGTAGACACGAAGAATGCGGACCTTAAATATTAGATTCGATTATTACTCTATTGCATGAGTTAATAGCGCTCCAACAAAGTATACAGTGAATTTATGACGAAATTAATTAAGACCGAAGTTGTGTTTATCAATTTGCATCAAGGGCCAATTACTTGCATTGTTTTCCAGTGAACAGTCGGCACTTTCGTTATTTGACAAGAGATATCTCTAAAAAAGGGAATGAAATGTGGAACACGGGAATGTAGGAATCTCTCAAAATAGGGAGTCGGAGTTGGTTTGAAATTGACACAAAATGTTTTTCTAGCAAAACTATAATACCTGGTGTGATATTCGAGGTAATACAATTAACTGTAACCACATTATTTCTTTTAGAGATTCTATATTTTAGATATTTCTTTGTTCCTTTATTCCACGTTTCTGTAATTACCGTTCCCTCTTTTAGAGATAGCCCTTTGACATGCATATTTTTCGAAAATAGCTGCTTTTGGTCAACAACTGCCCACCACATGTAAATTGAATATGGTGCCTTCGTTGTCTATTTGATCCCTTTGTGGTAATGAATATCACTGATTTGATACCTCAAAAACATGGGGGGTTTATCTGTTAAACACACAAACGTCAAAGACATTGAGCATATCATGACTTTCTGTTACCATTTGTACAACCAGTAATAGTTAGGAGTAAGCTACAAATCATTATTTATTACTAGCTATATTTTATACTTAAACGTACCGTAAACACATGCAGGGTTAAATTTAAATGATATTCTTGTATTTTTATATGTTATTCTTATATGTTTTTGTAGTGTTTATCTTGCAGAGTTAAATAGATTAAATAGTTTTGTAGGTAGTGGTATAGCTAAGAATTGTCTTCAAATTTAAATAAATTCATACATTTTGTTTGTCAAAGTGCTCTTCTAATTTTCGTATATATATTTAATATTGAATAAATTTCCAATTGTATTTATTTACGGGAGTTTTCAATGAGTTTGCATATTTTTCCCATTCTTTTCTGTTCTCCTTCATCTTCGTTTTTCTCCCATTCCACTGGCATCCTTTCATTTTTCCCCTAATACACGCATTTTGTTTTATAAGAAACCCTCTATAAGAAACCGACCCCTAAGATACCAAAAAAATTAAGAAACTTTAGAAGAGGTTAGAGAATGTCTCCATACCTTTCAAGTTGAAATAAAATAACATACCGCAAACCAGTGCTTCTACGAGTGAAAACAAGGTTTTCCTTAAACGAGGCTGAATTTTCTCAAAATCACTGGAGATACAATAGCGCCCCTTTTGATGGATTTTCCGAAAGGATTACGACAATCATGGTGTCAAATAAGTTCAATAGCACCCTTCCAACAACCAAAACAACATGAAATCAAGAAATATCATGATAACATGATAAAATTCAATATTTCCTCAAAATTTCCCTAAAATATATATTTCCTTAAAAATTTCCTTGAACGGGTCAAATTTCCTCAGTTTGTGGAAATTTCCTCAAAATGGAAGCACTGCGCACAACAGCCGTCACGCTGCAACCAATCACGTTCCAGAAGGTCACGTGGCGATTTGTTCACAGTTCGACTTTGCTATCAATGCTTTCGGGTCAGGCTGAATTTTGAAACTTGACACATAATCATCAGATCCCGGTGAAAATTGAATCAGACAAAATAAATGATACTTTGCAAACATACTAATACGTCATCAATATACATTTGTGCGTCAATGATAGGTGCGGCCATCCATTCACAGATGGCATACGTTTCTTTGTTTACAGAGCGATTTACATTTTCAGTAGCATGAGCATGACCAATCGCATAACAGGGAAATTGCTTGAAGTGAAACGTCACATATACATGCTTGTGTGTCTTCAACCGCGGTTGAAATCGACACCAAAGGTCATAATTACGTCATTTAAACTCTCCAATGACTAACCATACTCTCAATGCGCTTAATGTTGTGTGCATATAACATTGAAAACATGACACATACAACACAACGCACGAATGAATGAATATTTACACATAATGAAAAAACGCGACCGAAATGATCGCAGTGGGAATACTTTTCGTTTGGTCTGTGACGCAGGCTAACAGAGGGCGGCGGCCTGGCAAATTCTCCATTTCCTTGAATCATTCACACCCCACCATATAAAATGAATCAACAGCGCCAAATCCACGGCAACAAACAGGAACGCAAACCAGTCAAGCAAGTTTTTCGTAACTCTGTGAATAACATTAAAATAAAACGTTATAAAACATATCTAAGACTCTTGAGAGGTATCGCATCGCATCACTTCACTAGCATGTCGTCCACGAGTAAGATGCAGCAAGAAGCAACAAAACCACTGAATAAAAGTCAAACGAGGTTAGTAGAATTCTTTACACTCTTTTTTTATAGGAATAAACTTTATAAGAATAATGAGGCTCAGAATTCGTGAATATTAAGAAAATTTTAAGATTTTTATTTTTGAATTGGTGTGCTTTTCACAGAAAATGGTTTTAAATACACTTATCCAAATTTCGATGAAAGTGTCCATAAAATTTGTGCTACAGAAAATAAGGACTTCTGTTAGCCATTGTAATAGTTATGCGTTTTTGTCATTGATGATAATAATAACAGTGTATTGCCATACATACACGCTTTTTTATAAGGAACCTAGCTCAGAGCCTAGTTCTTTAAGTTCCTTATTTTGAGACTTCTTTTGACCACTTTGTAGTTCTAAAGGTTCCTTACTAGGTCCTTAATTTTAATTTCGCATTTAGTGGACAATAATTAGTACAGACGCAAAAAAAGCATTCAAATTCAACGTTTTACTATAGTGAAAAGAAAAATTTCTCATGTGGATTCTTTTAAGTGGCCCCGTGAGCATGGCCGGTTTGACTGAAAATCAATGGAACGTACCCGTTATACCATACGGGTACGCCATACCGGCGTACCCGTTTTCACTTTAAAAATTCCTTGATTTTTATTATATGCGTTTGTAATCTCAATTCTGACACGCTGTTCATGCATTTTTAGCATGAATAAGCAATTGGCACAACTTGCTAACATAGCAAGAGAAATAACGGCCTCACTGGAAGAGTCATGTTCTTCAATTGATGAGAATGCCCAGGCGGCCATTGAAGCCTATGAGGAAATTCAGAACAGCAATAGAATTACAAAAGCACATGTCAAAAGAGCTGCGAAGGAGGCACGCCACACTGAAAGGATAGCGCGCAAGCTTCTCAAACAAGCATTTGACAAACAACAACAATCGAACAAAACATTGGAGAAAGAGGACAGTTGCGTTGACATTGGCCACACAAACGACGACACACTAGACCACCACCAAACTCTGAAGAACGACGATACATTGTACAACAACACACCAGATGAACACACAAAAATGGACGACGCACTGAACGAAGAAAAGCAGGAAGATCAGGTTGGATTTGACAATATGTCCACGTCAAAATGACATTCATTAATAATCCAGACTTTTCTTTAACTTCTTTTACTACCTATATACTTCTTTTTTACTTCATTATAAACTTTTTATTTTTAAATACAATAACAATGTCAGTAGTTTTTTTATTTACTGAACTTCTGTTCTAATACGCCACAGCTTATTGATCGAGTCATTTTAGTTCTTTTCACTGTCGCAAGAGGTAAAACACTAAGGATTGAAAAACACTTTTCTATTGAGGTAAAAACTTTCTTGGGGCCAAAAATTTACCTAAGTCATTATAAAGGACGGTGTTTCCAATCAAGTGATAGATTGCTGAACAAACATACCCCAAATTTGGTCAAAGATCGTTGTTCCACTCAGTGGCACATTCGACAGGTGAGCCTGATTACCTTGAATATCTTGGATGGACCGCATGCGTAATTATCTCCCGCCCCTCTCCTTTTCGCCATTTTTGCTGTGCTGCTGTTGTTGTTGTTTTGTTGATGCGAACACCCAAAGCAAGAAGGCCTTTCTTATTACCAACCTCGAAGGCTGCCAATCAATATGAGCCAACAGAAAAAGACATCATCAAATCCTCTCTTGAAGTCCTATACAAGAAGGTTAAAAGAAGATGTCAGAATGATGCTGGATAATTTCGTTGCAATGTTGAAACTGGTCAAGGTAAATATTTGTTGAGGCTCACACACAGACACAGAATCCTCATCGTCTCTTTGCACACGTGGTTTGCTTTTCACCTGAAATTCATTACCTATTTGAAATCACTTTTTTACATTCAGATAGAAGAGGAAAGCCAGGTAGCGAGACTTTCTCAGTCTGTTCAAATGCAATATGAAATCGATGTACGAGCATCTAATATTGTAGGTTTACTTTTTATTATCTTATTGCTTTGTTTTCATGCTGTCTTTTTGGCTGCTAAAACATTACATTACCTTTTTGGTCTCAAATATGCATCTTGCTGAAGTCTCCAAAAACTCCACAAAATTCTGAAGCAGGGAAATATTTAGTATTCTGATTCTGGAAAAGTTAAATATGAAGATATTTCTTTACTTGTTAAGTATAAACAAATGGTACTGAGTGTCAATAAGAGACGTGTATCTGTGTTTTAGGTTATAGCAGGGGAATCTCTGATGAAACTTGTGTCTGACATGAAGGAGTTTCTTATTTTGAATGATTTTACATCGGTTAACACCAGCATTAGCCAGAGTCTTGCAAAGCTTAGAGAAATTGACAATTTAACAGAAGAAGGACTTTGTGCTTTAAAAGATTCTCTGTCTTCCGATCTTTTGGACATTGAAAAGAAACAATTCTCTTCTTGATATAAACAAGAGTTGTAACGAAAGCTAGACTGTTACAGAAAAGCAAGTTTTGAATGGAATGTACATCGCACATTATATACAATTTAAGAATATTAAACCTTTTGTGTAAATATTCAAATAGCTAAAAAGACTACAGCATTTTTAAACTGTATTGAAACCTGAAATTGTGAGGCTGAAGGTGCCATTTCACAAGATGTTTAGCTGCATCGACACCCATCAATTTTGGAAATTTAAGTTGTTCTCCAAAAATATATTTTCAGATTGCTGATACTGATAACATGGTTGGGAATTCTGGTCAAAATCACTTTTGTATTATAGTTAAATAGAATGCATTTAACTAAATATTGGTACATATTTCAGAATATGCATAACCCCAGGATCTCTGATTGTTATTCATCTGAATCTGGAGGCTATTTTGAAATGCTGTAGAGTAGCATCTGCTCTAGAACACTTTGCATACTCATAATAACAACAGAACAATAGAACAATAGAACAATAGAATAAGAACAATGAAGAACAATAGAAGTGGTGCCATGCACACTTAATATTTCATTGAAAACAGCCATACTTTGCAGGCTTCCTATTGAAAATTTGTGTTTATTTTCTTGTGTATATTGATGAGGTGATGTTCTTAGAAGATTTTCTAATGAAGATGCTAAATCTTGCTCTTGCCCGTCCATGTATATTCTGTGCTATGCATATTAGCGTTCTAGAGTCAGATTCACGAATGTCGTTGATTCTTAGCGTACTCGCGGATATCTGAGTGACTTTTGGAGGGCTGATTGGCGAGTAACCATCTTCGTTTATCCAAAATACGTCCGGTTTTGGTTTCCCTGTGGCCTTGCATCTCATTATCACCGTGCTTCCCAACTCGCACCACCGCCTTTGTCTTTGTTTATCAATTATACTCGGTAATTCTGTAAAAAAAGACATAAGCAAATCTTAGCTTATTCTAACATGCCTAATCGAGGGGGGGCATTATTCGAGGGGGGGGGGCGTTTATTAGAAAGTACAAGATCACATCCTCTGTCATTGGGTCCAGAAAAAAGAAAACGGTTTAGTTGTGCCTTGCCTTTATCGAGCAACAACGTAGAAAAAGAACTGATAGGGATAGGCACAAAAGAAATTTGCCAACATATGGACATTATTGTAAAAGAATTTGAAAACAATTGGCTTTTGATACCACAATACACTATGTACACGAACTTATGTGGGGGGGGGGTTTATTTCAAAATTTGGTAGCATAAGGGGGCGTTTATTAGAGGGGGTTTTAATCGAGGGGGCATTTAATCGAGAAAATACGATATGCATGGTATGTGTGTTGTGTTGCATCAATAGTATTTGATGTAGCAAAGAGTTTTGATTCCCTTCGGTAGCTTCATCAATGCTTTCTGGAAAATAAGCACTGATGAAGATTGAGTCCACCTCTCTTGCGCTCTCTTGCGCTCTCTTGCGTTCTCTTGCGCTTGAGTCCACCAAAATATCGTCTCTCTCGAACTGTGCAAGCAGGTGCAAGCGATCTTTTGGCGACCTTAGCTTTGAACGTTACATGGTACATAGTGGATAAAAGGGAGGACTATGCATAGTATAGGAATATTTAAGCATATTTTCGCAATTTTCGATAATTCTGTAAACAAAGTCACCAGAAAGTAGGGTGGGTAGTTAACCTAGGATTACATTCCGTAATTATGTTTCTATTGAACATATAAAAGAAAAATAATATAAGATATAATATTTTGATAAAAGGTGCAGTCGATTTAGTAATTTTCAAGCATAGAATAATAAGCACTTACTGTTAATCGTGACTTTGAAAGTTGCTTTAAAAACAGATCCGTCATAGAACTTCGATTTGCAAACATATCTTCCTTCGTCGTTCAAGTCTACGTTTGATACGACAAGGTTGCCTCCTGAGATGATGTATCTGTTCGTGCTCGTTGGCTTGATTTCAGTTCCATCTTTTATCCAAGTCACGGGTATATAGACGGACAGTGGACAAGAGAGTAGAATCCGATTGTCTTTACCGGCCACGGCAATGAGATTTGTCACACCAAATATTGTTCTCGAAGGTAGTCCTGCAAAGAAGAAGTTGCATTTTGTGAAAATATTTACCATATCTGTACCGTACATCCTCGAATAAGCCCCCGGAGGCTTATTTGCAAGAACGAAATTTAGCTGGATAATTGTTCAATATTAAGCAAAGTAAAAGCTATACGATGCAACCAACAAATAAAGTCATGGGTTTAAACTTGCTGTTATTTGCAATACATTCACTGAACAACCTCAATGTCTGGAAACTTGGGCTCATTATCCTTGCAAATGGTTATCAGGATGGGGGCTTATTCGAGGGGAGGGCTTATTCGAGGATTTACGGTATGGCAGCATTGTCAATGGAATGAAGGTCTTCGCTTTTATTGAAACCAGTGGCCCTCCTTGCCCACCCGCCTATCATGTTAAAAAAGCCCCGGTGATGGCAGTATCGATGTTCTTATCCATGTTAGAAATGGGTCTATCGTGTAGGGGTTTCTTTGCCCAGAGTTGACCATTTTTAGAATGTGTCGAGACTCAAATATTTTTTGCGTTATTCCGAGTTTTGGCGTTACAGATTTTACACGGTAGTTGCTGAACCTGACATTGCACCTAGGCCTGAGACCGTGACCCAAAGTCTTTAGTAACCTCTGGAGCACTGAATGAGAACTGTGGTGATTCAGAACTGATTATCTTCTCAGAGTGAGAATTCCAATCAGTTATCAGTGTCTCAATCTTAATACTCTTAATCGTAGAAACCAAGAACCTGGAATACCTCCAAAGATTAACCCCAACAGCACTTCAATTGTAAACCTTAACACCACTTATTCTATCGAATATGGTGGTCTATCGAATAAGGTATATTGCCTAGGGCTATTGGCAACAGACAACTGTATGATCACGATCGTACTATTGTTTCTTGCCATAACTGGAACCCTCGTTGATTCGATTGGTTTTTGCATCCTCTTTGATGAGAAGCTTCCTAATTTTTTTCTTCTTTATTTGATTTCTCGACAGCTCGAACTCAAACTAACTAGTGGGGCTATTTTTCGTCTCTTGTTAGTTCGAGTTCGGTAGAGTGCTGTATTACGTTCTGGATCGCTTCAACTTTCTTCACAAACCACAATAATGATAATCTGCAGGGAAGCTTGTTTGGTAACGTCAAGAAGCTTATCTGTTCATGTTTCACCAACGTAGAAATATAGTTATTTTTATCAAAACAAAAACCCACAAACGATATGCTTCATCATTGTGTGCAAGATTACCCGAAGTGGCAATAGATATTCCTCTTTTGCGGTATTTGATTCGTGTTTCATGGTATGGGAAAGAGTAAGTAATAGGGTGTACTTAAGTAAGATTTGATGATGGATTTAATGATTTATTATTATTGACAATAGGAATCTCAGTGGCTATTCTTTCAGAATTTGTGCTCTTTGGGTTTTTATTTTAACATAATTGATAGAAAAAACCAGTTACGTTCTTGATTACTACGACGTTTCGGGCTTGACCCGTTATCAAGTAACATTATATTAAGTGACATTATTAGATATATTGTTTTTATTTTAGCGCCAGCAAACCCACGAGGTGAACAGAACAGAACATACATAACACTTTGCAATACTGTATCCATATTAATTATCAACCAAACCATAGTCAAGAGAAATAAAAAAGTCCTCCTTGACTATAAACAGAATATTTTCGTATTACCACAACAATGGCACACCATACAACAGCAAAATTTGTTATGACTCAAAACGACAAAGCATTTTTAAATGCATTCTTAAGCAGATATCACTGCTGTTTTCATCAAAAGCAGACCATCAATGCTTGCTATTTATCAGGGCCCGCAGGCAACTGTATTTAACATAGGCCCCTTGTAACACTTGCTATTACACAAAGCACCCAGGACCATTTCCAAAGGCTGTGTTTCAGTTCTTGGGGTAGGGCTCCGGGGCAGTTACCCCAGCTACCACCATCTCTCGATCTACATAGATGTTCTTTTTAATTGATCATATCTAATATTATGATGTATTGAATCATAAGAAGCAGTTTTCTTTTGGCCAAAAATTCCAAAAACGTTTGAAGTATTGAGGAATTGAACATTTTGATTTTTACCTCGTCATTCCTAGATGCGATTGTAACATATGAAATCCAGCTTTTTAGTCTAAAACGATTATGCTATGTCAAGCAATTATGTTAACTACATCTCGTTTCATTACTTTATAAGCAAAAACAAACTGTAGTGTAGAGGTCAGATATTGTGATAAACAAAATTTTGTTATATACTCACCAGCAGTGATCTCAAGTAGTAATATACAGCAAAGAGCATATAAATATTGCAACGCCATTCTGGAGACTTTTAAATTTTGCAAGTGTAAAAACATATTTATCGTAGTAATTATAAATAGATGAGACAAATTAAGTCGATTCGAAGTAATAAGATATATGACCCAAACTATAGGTCTGTCTGGTATTTATCTCCGGCATTCGTACGAGGTGGGTAGCCACACAGCCACAAATCAAATAGAATCCCTCTGTTTCTGATTATATCATAGTTTGGTAACGAATATTCTTATGCAAAACATTGTGCGTTCATTTGATAGTCAACCGAGTGTTTGACCTCAGCTTGTTCACTTCAACAAATTAAGACCTCGTTCACCGAACAGGACCGGAGCACCATCCATCTCCTTGTCACGGAAACACTCATTGGACACTTTTATACGGCGCTCTTGGGGGGGGGAGAGCAAGCGCCCCTGGCCCCTCCTTTCTTTTCTTATAGGGGCGAAGTGCCTCTTTAGTAAATGTAACTGAAAACAACGAAAGTTGATAACACTAAGTGCTGCCAATCACTCCAAAGTAATCAATGTGCTATTCAGAATGAGGAGGTAAAAGAACATGATTAAATATTTGTTGAAATATTTTTGATAGCATAGCATCCTTGGGGATTTTAATAGCATGACCATAAAAGATTTCCAGAAGTACCTGTTTGCCTTTATTTTGGTCTTGATTTCCTTTTGTTCCAGGCTGCCCTTTTGGCATCCCCAAATTAACCACACAGCATTCATGTTTATCTACTTTTGCAACTGTCTGTAAAGCTTATATCTGGACAAAGTAGAAAACCAATAAGACAGTACCATGGCAAGACAGGCAAATATTGTAAGAACAAACAAAGATTTTATAGCAATATAACAACTGAGATTTGGTAAGAAATAATGCTTCTCTATAAATTTAGCTCAGACAACTCAAGGCAATGATGCTACCTTACTGCTAAATAATAATAATTCCAAACAAGTGTATACATATGAGATAGTGTACAGTTTGATAAAGCCATGAATCATAAATCCAGTCATTGATTCACTACTTATAATGGCTTGTTTTCGTTGGTCTTTGTCTTGCTGATGCACTTCTGTTTCTGGCATTGGCAGCGGCCTGTGCCTGAATCTGGTATGCCATGGGGTGAATTTTAAAACCATACAGCCTGAAGGTAGGATATACAAATAATAAAACATTACAATGGCAATAGATCATTCTTATCATTCATGTGAAAACCGATGAGACAGGGTCTAATGCAAACTTTTAACAATCCATCTGAAAACTCATCTTTTCAAGGTGGAAAGATATTAACATGACAGAAATACCACAGTACCTTGGTACAAATTGGTTTGGACTGCGTTTTGGCCGGTATTCAGGGTGTACCATGAAGAGCATGTGTGGGAAACCTGTGCCAAAGTAAGCCCCATCTGTATGATGATGCCGAGATGATTTTGGATTGTAAACGTCCATACATTTTGGACAGTAAAGTTTCACCATTGCTTCACCAGGGACATCTGAAAGACCTTGAAAAGAAACCAAAACATTAGTCAAGGAAGGTGACCTCTAATAGCAAGTAGCATGGAATTTTAAAATGAATAAACAATAATTGAAAGGAATTTTTATTCTAAATTTGAAGCCGTGTCTACCTATTGGAAGAACAGGTTGATTTTCACAGTAAACACGGTAGCAGTGACCAAAATCACCATTCTGATATTTTTCCAGCTAAATGTGAATGCAAAAAAAAGATACATAACTATTTGGTAGTATTTGATATACAATTTTACATTATTGCAGATGAATTTTTGGCTTTTAATTCTTTACAGCACATACCATTAATGCCAGCCCTCTGTTTGTCAGTATGTACCTTGCATGTATCAAACCATACAGCATTTCAGCAGCTTGTTCAATGAGATCACTCTGATTGGGGTTGTCCTCAAGTTCATCATCTTGTAGGAAGAAGAAACCAAACATATACAAACACACCATCAAACAAGTCAGAAATGTTATCTTGGCAAAAGATTGTACTACCTGGTTCCAAGTCAAGAATCATATCCAAGGCTTGTCTGTAATGCGGAACCTGTTCATTCAAGCCGGTCAAATTAAACTTATCTTGGATGTAATCTTCATCAACCTATGAAGGCAACACATGTTATTATGAGCATTATTATGAGCATTGTTATTATTATGAGAGTTATTGTAGCACTCTAACACTTGTATATACTAGGTTAGGCCTGGTTGGAAAACATGCTAATTTTTGCGTACATGTTGTAGCGAGCAAATGCAAAGTGTGGGCTGCGACTGGCAAGCAAAGACATTCGTGGTGCGAGCAACAGCAGTTGTTTTAAACAAAGTACTATCTATTAAATAATATCTTTTGTTTTAAACAAAATACTATCCTTGAAACAATTGATCGGTAGCTGCGACTCAAAACTACTGAAGAGCAGCGTCATTGCGAGAATTTGCATGTTTTCCAACCTGGAGGTTAGGTGCTGTTTTCAAGTGGAAACTTAGATTTATTATCCAAAAATCAAGCTAAATTTACTTCACAGAAGAATTCATTCCCTCTCAGCCCACAGAACCATGAAATCCAGGAGACTTCTTCTGAGCTACTCATTCTGTTGTGATCCTTTATTTTTTTTTTACACTAGGATGGAGATGAGAAAATACAAGGATTAGTTTTGAAATAATAGCAATATCAATTTAAAATTTCAAACCAGCTGGGAGTTGCTAAGAATTAAGATAAGTGAGATGAAATAGACGTGAATATTAGGTGTTATTTAACTCATAATTCAATATGTAAAAGTCAATTAAAAATATTCAATAAAGAGGTAAGAAAGTAGTACCAGCCCAGACTGTAATGTTGGATAGTCAGGAAGATTTTTCAGGCGTATAAATAGAAAAACAATAACTAATCGCAGGCGCAGGCCTGGTGAGTTTTAGTTAAAGCACATTTTTGATTGGCCTAGCCACCCCACAACATTTCAAAACGGGCGTTAAACATACCTTTACTTTGATGTATTTCTTTGGTATTTCTTATTCAACAATAAACGGGTTATAAAAACTGCTGTTGGTACACGTAAGTTGTCTCCACGGCAATGAATCGATAATTAAATATTGAATAAGATATTGATATGATATTCACTTCTGCCTGAGGATTTTCGAGTTTGTTTCCTTCGGTCACTTAAACGAAACGGGACCAAGCTCCGTGAGTTTTTGTCCGGAACGAAGCCTCTTTTGCGTTTATTTTGCCTCGTTCAAAATCATTGTGTACTTCAAACTTTAATGCATGATAAAATTCATCACCCCAACGCTGATTTCTTGCTTTGCTTGTCTAGGAAGAATTTTATCATGACTTCAACAGAAAATAAGAAGGCTATCAGCCAGCTAGTATTGGTAAGCTTACTCACCCAGCATCTAATGCCATTTTCAAAGCCTATCTGTGTTGTTTTAGGAAGTAGGAGAAGCATCGAACTGATCATAACGCCTTGAGACAATGGGCCTAGGCATACGCATTCAGTTCGCATGTAAATGTCCGCACACGTGGTCTTATGCTTCGGCCTAATTAAGTTACCGCCCCGCCCCTTTCAGTAAAAAGGGGCGTGGAATGGAAGGCATGATCAATTTGCCTTGTTTGTTGTAAGTATTTTCACATAAGATGTTGTGTTATTAAACGTTGCTCTGACATTTATTTGCAGGAAGAAGCTGACATTCCTTACGAAGAAGAAATTTTGAGACATCCGTATTCAGTGAAATGCTGGATGAGATATATTGAACACAAAACGTCAACAGGAGCAAAGAATAACAATTTGAATCTTTTATATGAACGAGCATTGAAAGAACTACCTGGAAGGTACAATTTTTGCAAATACTTTGCAAAATCTTTGCCTTTGAGGGTTTGCAAAATTGTTTGTAGAAAGTGTCTCTCAAATAATATAAGATAAGACTATGCTTCTATAATTGTGCAAGGAAACTGTGACTTTATGATCCACTGTAATTTTGACTTTTGCAAAAAGGATATGGCTGTTGATTTGTTATGTTGTCAACTACCAATACTTTGTTCCCTTGATAACTCAACTTTCAAAAATTGAAGTGATTTTCAATTCCCCTTAGATTTTCCTATCTTAACAGGAGATTCACTTAACTCATACTTGGACCATTTTCTTTGTAAACTTTGAAGGTCCAGCGTTACGAGATTGAACTGTAGTAGTGTATATTGAAGTTTTGTTACTACATTTTAGTTACAAGCTTTGGTACAACTATTTGAAATTACGAAGAAAACAAGTGAAGGGAAAGTGAGTATATTTTTCAAAGTGTTGACATAGCCATATTTAGTTATACATGCAGCAAGTAGCTAATGGCATTGTGTGTTGTTAATGATTTATAATGGTTGCTATCAACTATTGCTTTACTTTGACACAGATGTATTACGGATCCGGCATTTGAAGATGCAAACAATGCCCATGAAAGATCACTTGTCTTCATGCACAAGGTAAGCAATACATGCACACACATACGAGCTATCAATACAACTTAGAGAATGTGTGATACCCTTGAGTTCATGTACATCTAGCTTGTTAATCAGTAAAGCCCATAATGGGCATCACACTGATGAGGTTCAGATCACTAAACTTGCAAACAAGTTTAAACATGAAACTGAAACTGCAAATGAAACAGGAAATGTTATTGATAACCCAAGTTACTAGCTTGGGTTATCAATAGCAATATTAACATTGTATTTATGCAGATATCACTGATAGCACTGTGCCAGTTTGCTCTATGAGTGGCATAATGCAATGTATCAGTATTGGAGTATGTGCATTGCTTTTGACACCAATAACATTGGTTGATGCTTGTCCCTAGATGCCTCGCATTTGGCTGGATTATTGCCAGTTTGTCAAAGAGCAGAAGAAAATTACAAGAACAAGAAGGCTTTTCGACAGGGCACTGAGAGCACTGCCCATAACACAGCACTGCAGAATATGGCCTCTTTATATAAAATTTATCAAAGAACATAACATCCCAGAGACAGCTGTGCGTGTTTATAGACGTTTCTTGAAGGTTTGTGAATCATTTCTGGCTAACATTTTATGAAGTTGAGCCCATATAAACCGATTTCTGTTTCACTGGAATTTATAGATTTCAGATATATGTCTTCTGCTTTGGTGTTTATCTCATGATGACTTGAGATCTTGCTAGGTAACCTCTCTTGGGTGCTTGCCACATCGAGGCTCAATTTTATGTACTTGGCTTGAGTATTTTGTCTGGCTTTAATGCACTTCGGCTGTCATTAAGGCTTAGAATTTCCAAATTACTTCTGTTATGAAATCATCTCCGCTTCTACGAATCTTTATCCCTCCTCCAAAAATTCCCAGCATGAAATTAACATGTTTGCGACGTTAGCGTGATTATTTTGTTGTTTTTTTACCTATGATTAAATGTAGCTGGAATTTTTCTTTTTAGCTTCAACCCGAAAATGCAGAAGAATATGTTGATTACCTCATCGAGATTGGTTGGCTTGACGAAGCAGCAACGAGGCTAGCCTCAATCGTGAACAATGTGAGTGAATTTGAACATCAATGATTTCTTACTCGATTTCCTCGAGTTGTTGAAAATTTGTTTTTCTTTTAATTTTGATTTGCTTTACATATGACTCAGTTGTGATCTTTGTTTATTCGGGTATTACTCATAAAAATATGCATTGCTCAAAGGTTTCAATGTCCTTAATGATAATCTCATTTGCCTCTTCTAGGACAACTTTGTTTCGAAGAAAGGAAAGTCAAATCACCAGGTAGCGTTGAGTCTTTTGTTTTCTACTGTGATGCTTTACATTCACACTGGGGGGGGGGGGGTATTGTTAATGTTTATTTTTGAGTTGGGTGCTATTGATGTATTGTACCATGAATTGGGCGAGTATTTAAAAGTTTATTCAAAGCATTGTAGTATTTGCTATTTTTTTCTACAATGTAAGTGCTGCCATGTTCCGCATTTGTTAACAATGCAAAATGAAACTTTCAGTTGGAGATAAAGGAATTTTCATGTATGTTTAATATCGCCCTTCTTTTGTCAGTATTGTTGAGACATGAACATGTTTTTGGTTTACTTCAATTTGTTCTTTTTTTCTTGAAGCTTTGGCATGAGCTATGCGAGTTGATGTCGAAGAACCCTGATAAGGTATACATGCACAGAGCGTCATTTTTATTTCAAACCCGTTCTAGTATGCAGTGAAGTTTCTCAGTACTCAACACTAGATTTCTTTTGCAACAAACTTTGAAGCAGGCAAAAGGATCAAATTTTAACTGGAGTTGACAGCGTGACCATCTTGAGATTCAACTATTGCTTCAACTTGAATTTCAATGCTATTTCCTTGCAGGTGAAAAGTCTAAAAGTTGGTTTGATAATCCACGGAGGTCTGCGTAGATTCACAGACGGCCTAGGTCAGCTGTGGTGTTCGCTTGCTGACTATTACATCAGAGCTGGAGATTTCGAGAAGGCCAGGGATGTTTACGAAGAAGCAATCCAAACTGTCATGACGGTTCGCGATTTTGGACAGGTGAGTGGGAGGGAGTGTGCCTTGTGTTTCTTTCAGTTGCCTAATGCCAGGTAAGGTTAGGGGGAACAGATGTATTCGATCATCGTGAATCACTATCCAGGGGACCACAGTCTACATCGCTAAGTCGATTACACTAAAAACCCGCGTATAAGAACCTGTAAATTTTCCTTCCAGCCGATTGTTCCAAGACGTTAGGCTATTGTTTCGTCTATTGTTTTGAGCAGCAAAATCACCCTGAAGGTTCTTAATCCATTGGTTCTTATATGCGGGGTTTTACTATACCATTTAACTCCAAGTTCTTGATGTGTCAAATGATTTCGTTATGAAATCTTTAATAAATCTTTGAAGGGAATTAAGCCGAGATTACACGAGGAGCACATGAAAAAATTTGTTCATTAATGTTGGTCATTATCTGAGCTGTTGATGTTTTCCGTCAGGTATTCGACGCATATGCCCAATTTGAAGAAGGTATGTTGAGCACGACAATGGAAAACAGCTCTGATGAAATGAGCGAAGAAGGTGAGTTTGTGTCACATCTGCTACACACACCCATTTCGTGTGGTAGATCCACTTGCAATGTCCAAATGTTATCGACTGTTTAAGTACGGAGTTAATGCGAATTTTCTTCACTTTTACAGATGAAATTGACTTGGAACTTCGGCTTGCGAGGTTTGAAATACTGATGGATAGAAGACCATTATTGCTAAACAGGTACAGTGAAGTTTTTGTTAATGTTCTCTCTCTTGCTTTATTTTCCAAACAAACTAATACTTTTATTCAGATAAGTATATGTTTTTTGATCAACTGAATATATACAATAAGGCAGTTAGTGGGTTCTGTTGTTTGCTATGCTGGGATCATCGCTATACGAGAGCTTTACCACGATGAATATTAATTATATTGAGTCTCAACTGTACTTTTTTGGTTATTTTGAGGCCCCATTGTATTATATTGGTTATACCCAGGTCCTACTGTATTCCATTGGTTATTTAGAGATCCTACTGTAATCTAGTTGTTATTAGAGATCGTTCTGTATTCCATTTGTTATTTAGAGGTCCAACTGTTTTATATTGGTTTTACCAAGATTCTACTGTGTTCTATTTGCTACAACGAGGTTTCACTGTATTCTACTGGTTAAATCGCGGCACCACTATATTCTATTAGTTAAATCCAGGTTTCACATTGGAGATATCTTGGCCCTACCATATTCCCAATTATCCGCAGAGTAACAAATGTCTGATTTTCTCATTCTCTAGTGTTTTGCTGCGACAAAATCCGCACAACGTGCATGAGTGGCACAAGCGAGTGGCATTGTACGATGGAAAACCGGAAGACATTATCGCAACATACGCAGAGGCTGTGAAAACCGTCGATCCAAAGCAGGCAGTTGGAAAGCCGAACTCATTGTGGATAGAATTCGCCAAGTTCTACGAGAGTCACGAGCAGATTGCCGATGCTAGGACGGTTTTTGATAAGGCGACTAAGGTTGAATTCAGAACTGTTGACGATCTGGCCACGGTCTGGTGCGAATATGCCGAAATGGAGATCAGAAATGAGTAAGTGATGTTTTAATCGGCATTTGTAGTTTTCATGCATTTGCGACTCCAATGCTCGACGTTGAATATTCTGTCTTGATTCCTCGGTACTATTGAGGTATTGAGCGTCGATAGGAGTAGCACAATAGGATGACACCAAAGTTTTCTGGAATGGGTGAGATTTTGTTTTTTTGTGAAGTCAAACGGAAGGCATAAATAAATGATTGCAGCTACAGTTGAGCCTCGAATAAGTTAACTACCGTTTATATTGACCACACGCTGTCTCCAACATTTTTCTCTTCAATTACAGTAAAAACCCGCATATAAGAACCTGTGAATTTCCATCCAGGCTATTGTTTCAAGACAATAGGCTATTGTTTCTTCTTTTGTTTTGAACAGAAATATCACCCTGGAGATTCTAAATCCATTGGTTCTTATACGCGGGTTTTTACTGTACTTCATTTAACTTGAGCGAATTGCTAGAAACGTATGGGGTGTCCGATTAATCGAGGTTTAGCTGTTTATGCACTGACGCTTGGTATGCGCGCAGCATGACCCTTGATTTCACGTATTACTTTCTGTTGAACAGACACTATGAAATGGCTTTGAAGATCATGAAACGGGCCACTGCTGTGCCATCAAAGAAAGCTGGCATCAGCTATCACGATGAGGTAACCTCCTGCCATCTTATTTGCCATTTTATATCTTACACTTTAATCTTTGTCAATTTTTTTTATTTGAAGAATTTCAGAATTTCATTTTCTATCAGTAGCCCACTTATAGTAGTATATATATATATTTATATAAATTGTTTATAAAGAAACTTCATTTAATAAGATTCTGAAAAGGACAATCTAGTGAGATTAACTGTCTTTTGTTGCATATACTCTTTCTCTATTTGTTTGAGGACTGCACAAATGAATTGTCCATCCGGTATGGACATAGATATTGAATGATAAATTAATTTCTTTGTGTTTCTTGCTTGCTTTTAGAAGGAGAAAGTGCAAAGCAGAGTTCATAAATCACTGAAGTTGTGGTCAATGTATGCCGATCTTGAAGAGAGTCTTGGCACATTTCAAGTAAATTGTTTTTGATGTGGTTTCAGTATACTATGTACCTTGTTTGTTGCAATGTTCTTTTACCCTTTGATTGCCCCATCCTTGTAACTTTAAAAGTAACTTTAAGCTTTAAAAGCCGATTTTTCTGCACAGTAGCAGTGTAAAATTGTATTTGTTATTGCGACAGTGTGATGCGAAACTATGCGAAACTCTCCCAGCTATATCCAATACTATACATAATACAGTATCTGTAACTCGAGCAGCTGAGATAGTTGTTCGAGTCAAGGAGAGAGTTCGAGCTACCTAGTAAACTTGACGTCTATACAATAATATAAAATTATTTATAATGCAAATTGAAATCAAGTGAGACAAAAAACATTTAAGAAGGCAGTGCTAAGACTTATCGATAGTTGACGCATTGATGTATGTTTAACTGTTGTCCACCTTTAGGTTTGTTGCAATTGTTTAAGTAGATTTCTTGTCCTCTTTCTTCAGTCAACCAAGGCTGTTTACAATCGAATATTGGATCTTCGTATTGCAAGTCCACAGATTGTCTTGAACTTTGCCATGTTTCTCGAAGAGAGCAACTATTTCGAAGAGTCTTTCAAGGTATAGCGTTCAATATTGATGTCTTCATGCTTGCTTTGATTCGAAGTTTGACTCGAACCCCATTTTCCCCTTGCCTTTATTTCACATATTCAATAGATGACGGTGAATTCTTGTGCTTTGAATTTCAGGCCTACGAAAGGGGAATCGCACTGTTCAAATGGCCTCACATCAAAGACATCTGGAATACGTATTTGACAAAATTCTCTAAGAGATATGTAAGCTCTCATGTTATTACTATGTCGTAGTAATGTGGATTCCCGAGATAATGAACTTTGACAAAACACAACGGATTGCTCGTTATGTTGACATTACACTGTCAGCTCCCTCTGACTTTGTCAAAAGTCGAGGACTGGAGAAAAGATTTCTTTTACATTAAGATGACTTTAATTCCATTATCACACGTCTCAGGTCAGGTCAGGTCACACCCGTAGCCTACTGGCCGTTGGGGCACTGGCATGTTTTTCTCCAATTGTCTCTATCCTTCGCCATCCGCACACAGACACTGACCGGTTCGTTTGTCCAGATCTTCACATCTTCCATCCAGCTTCTCCGCGGTCGACCTCTTCCCCGTTGTCCATCAACCCTTCCGTGCATCACTGTATGTGCAAGAGTGCCAGGGTCTCCTCGTGACGTGTCCAAACCATTGAAGTTTTCTCCTCTTCACCGTGTCCAGCAGTCGTTCAAAGTCTCCGATCTTCGTCTCTATCTCCTCGATGACTGATACATCTACCCACTACACTATCACACGTCTACCCACTGAAAATGCCTCACTGAAGCAGGGTCCTCATGACATAGGTTTTCAACTAATGATCCTTTTGAAATAACATTTTCAAGTATTTGCATTTGTATTCTTTTCGTAGGGTGGTTCGAAGCTGGAACGAACTAGAGATTTGTTTGAGCAGTGTTTAGAAAATTGTCCGCCTAAGCAGGCCAAGGAATTCTACTTGATGTATGCAAAACTGGAGGAGGACTTCGGTCTTGCGCGCCATGCCATGACTGTTTACGAAAGGGCAACTCAAGCATTACCACCAATTGAGAAATACGAAGTAAAACATTGATTCAATGTTCGCTTTTCTCAAACTCTTTGATTCACTTTTCGCTTTCCTCAAACTGGCTCAGCGTTTAGTTTGTTCTCAACCTTTTGGCTTCAGCTCGGACATGCCAACACTTAGTGAATTGTCAAATTTAATTCTCTACTGTTGAGTAGATGTTTAAGGTCACACTGAATTATACGTTTTTTGACCTTCTCTTTTAAACACTTTGTACGGCAATGGACCGAAGCCTGCAGCCCCTTGAAACTGTGGCGAACCTCTTTGCCTCACTTTTATAATACATGCAGAGCCCTTTTCTAGAAGGAATATATTTGTTACACACTATCATATAATAATGAAATTACCATTCTTTTTTAGGTATTTAATATTTACGTGAAAAGAGCTGCAGAGATATTTGGCGTTACTCATACACGAGAGATTTACGAAACGGCCATAGAAATGCTACCAGATGAATATGCACGGTAAGATTCTTTGCATTTTATCGCTGCGTATTGCCCCCCCCCTGGCATAGTGATATTTTATAACGCTTGATAGTGGACACGATACCCACAACCAGGGGGCTCGCAAGCATCTTTCAATCTTCCTTGATATTGAATTGCTTGCTCTACCCTCTGTGCAATTTGAATTCTCTTGAAATTCTTATATCCTTTAGTATCTGACTTGATAAGACCTTTATGTAGTTATAGCTCTTGCTATAAGGTATTGATATTGCAGAAGTCCTTTCGTGTAGATTTTTCCCTGCGTTTTTTGATGTTTTGTCTGGTATGAAGATGCTATTGGCTGAAAGTGCTTTCAGTTGAGGGTTTGAGCATTTGTTTTCTATTTGCTTTCAGAGAAATGTGTATTCGATTTGCTGACATGGAAAGAAAATTGGGCGAGGTCGACAGAGCAAGGGCTGTTTATAGTTATTGTTCTCAAATATGTGATCCAAGGGTAAGTAATTGGTTCTATTTTCTAGTGTGACGACCCTTGAATGTATCCCTTGAATGTGTCCCTCCTTGATTTCACCATTTATATGGCCCTAAATGTGACCTTCACTATAACTCTTCTTTCTTCTTTTTAAGTTAAAGCCTTCATGAATGTGACACTTTATGTATGAACGTTTTAGTGAACACTTAACATAGCTTTTAAATTTGACCCATGACATCAGGTTTGAATTTTGTCGGGACCTTGGATTGTTTGTTCAACAACAACAACCTGTATAGTTCTCAACAGTCCTTGTGAGTTACAGTATCCTTATCGTTGCTATATTTAGAGCACACAGACATTTTGGAAGACATGGCATGACTTTGAAGTACATCATGGCAATGAAGATACCTTCAGGGAAATGCTGAGGATAAAACGAAGCGTGCAGGCCCAGTTTAATACTCAGGTGAGCACTTGAATTCATTTTAAACTCTACTATCCAACCCTGTGTTCACGACGACTTTGTATTTGGTAGCCCTGTTAAAGTACTTGGAAATCGACGAGATTTGAACATGATGGGATCATTCCAAAAAGGAAGATGAATGAAGTACGAAAGCCAGTGTCTAGTACTTCGGTTTTGTCGAATTACATACCATTAGTGCCATGTTTAATTTGAACGCGTTCCATATAGCTAACTGCCAACCCTTCCTCCTGCACAGTCTTCTGTAAAGTTTGTACGCAGGCTAATCAGCTACTTAATTTTTATTAACGTTAATATTTCGTAATTATCTTCTCAATAGGTGAATTTTATGTCTTCGCAACTGGTGGCAGCACAATCAGCTGCTACAGACCAAGGTAACTCATTATGTTCCTCATATGTTCTCCATTTAAGGCCTCGAAATATATACCAGGTCATCATTTGTCTATATGTTTTCCATTTAAGGCCTGGCAATGAATGCCAGTCTACAATGTGTCTATATTTTCTCCATTTAAGACCTAACAATAAATGCCACTCCATAATGTATGTTCTCCATTTAAGGCCTAGCAATGATTAATAGCCCATTATATGTGGCTATTTGGTTTCTAATAACATAGGCTGTGCTTTGCATAACATAGACGCCCCAGGCCATCTGGTCTTTGATAGACGCCCCCATGCGACATTGAAATGTTTCCTCTGTCGTGATTTGGATACGAGCGAATATAGTATATAAAGAATTGTATAACTATGCCATATACTATTGTAGTAATGTTCATTTTGTAGATGATGGCAAAACTGAAATGCAGAAATTGGAAGAGCAGGCAGCCTTGGTGGCACAGGATGCGCAAAAAGATAAGCCATCTAACGTTGGACAGAAGGGAGTTCTCTTCGTTAGGTTTGTGTTTTTCTGCTTTTGATTGCTTTTAATGCTACGCGATATTCTTTTTACTACAGTTCTATATAGGGTTTTATGATTGGCCTTACTGTTTTGACAGCACAGCTCTGCTTTTTGTCAATTATGTGTATTTCGAGCACCCTGTGGAGCATAAAAATGTTCGAATTAGAAAAATGTCGAATTATGTAACGTGTACGGTGGCACAGTAGTATGACACAGATAGAGACGTTCTTCAGCGAGGTCTTACTAATTCAGAATCACACATATATCTAGAATGAATGAACAGTCACGTGCTTTATACACGTGACACCTTCCCCCCCCCCTTAATGCGCTTCAATGGGCAACAACATCTCCGTAACGTGTGGGCGGATTGATCACCTGGCGGAGGCGTGGCGGTCTGGCAGTCCCCCCGCGAATCCCGACCCTATTCTCCAGTTAAACCGATTCTCCTTCAACAACAGTTATACCGGGCGTTTCGGGTGACGGACAGCACAGTTCTCCCTGGTCCAGCGGGGTGGGGCAGGACTTTAATTGATTGTGATGTACGATCTTACTTATACCGTTGCTGGACCGAATACTATAGTTAACCCCTGTTCTGGAAATTATTTTGTAGGGGCCAGTCCATTTCTTACCAAATTTCCATTTCTTGGGCCTACGAAGCCAGATAGTGTCACCAACCTCGAATGGTACCCAGTCCCTGTGACCCCGATCATAATTTCTACTCTGCCTATTTCTAGCTAACTGGAGGTTTTTCTGCGCTAACTGGTTAGATATCTGTATGGCTTTGCGTAACGAGCGGCTGTAGTCTGATTGACTATTCGCATTTTGCAGCGGCACGCTTAGCTCGACCTCGATAGGCATACGCGCAGGGTGGCCAAAAACTAATTCATAAGGCGAGAGACCTGTCGATTCTTGGGTACTGGTATTATAAGCAAAAACGGCCTGATCGATCCATAAATCCCAATCTACTGTGTGTTCGGATACAAAACTAGAAATTATTTCCTGCAAGGTGCGGTTCTGTCGCTCAACTAACCCATCTCCCTGCGGATGATATGCGGTAGTTTGGGATTTCTTAATGCCAAGGATATCGTAAATTTCATGCATTAAAGTGCTGTCAAAGTTTTTGCCCTGGTCAGAATGTAAGATTACTGGCGGCCCAAAACGAGAAAAAACGCGTGATACTAAAATTTGTGCTACGGTGGCGGCTTTCTGATCCTTGGTAGGAAAGGCCTCGCACCATTTAGTAAAATGGTCCATCAACACTAATATGTGACGGTTCCCTCTACTCGTTTCCGAAATTGGTCCCATGTAATCCATGGCCCAGAAGACAAAAGGTTCGCTTATTTCAATGGGTTTTAACGGCGCCCGAGTCAACTTAGAATCATGTTTAATTTGGCTGCAGCGGGTGCATTTCTGAACAAACTCTTTAATTGAAAAGTCCATGCGAGGCCAGAAAAATCGTTCTTTGGCGCGAAGAATAGTTCGGTTGATACCCATGTGACCGGCAGAAGGGCTATTGTGTAGACCAGCAAGGACACGCGGAACAAGACTAGCAGGAATCACTAACTGTTCGCGCGCAAATCCTTGTTTAGATGTTTGAGCTTTAACCAGCAATCCGTTATTAAAATACAAGCGGTCCCAACAGTCCCAAAAAGGTCGCAATTGTGGGTCGTGTCGCCAAGCAAAGATAGGCGGTTTAGGAAGGTTTTGTTCCTTTAAAGCTTTTACGATGTTAATGGCCGGGTCACTGTGCTGAGCTGCATATAAATCGATATCAGGTACTAATTGAACTAGACAGGTAACAGACGGAATTTTTGACAACGTATCAATTTCATTAGGCCCAGCTGATGCTGTATGGTTGAGTCGAGAAAGAGCATCAGCATTTTGATTAGACGCCCCAGGCCGATGTTTGACGGTAAATTGAAATTCCTGCAGGTCCATAATCCAACGTGCAACACGCCCTTTTGGCTCCATCGATTGTAGCCATCTAAGCGCACTATTATCTGTCACAATTTCAAACTCGTGGCTAATAAATAAACACGAAAATGTTTAGCGGCAAAAACTACTGCTAACGCTTCTTTTTCCATGGTGGCGTAATTGCGTTCGCGCGGGGAAAGCGTGCGACTAGCGTAAGAAATCACGTGCTCACGGCCATGTGTGTCAATTTGCGTGAGTACGGCACCAAGACCTACGTCGGAAGCGTCAGTTTGAAGAACAAAACGCCGTTCAAAATCAGGATATGCTAAAACCGGTGCGGAACACAATAAGATTTTAAGCTGTTCAAATGCGGCTTGATGAAGCGGTAACCAGGTAAAACGTGCTTGCTTTCTAGTTAAATCGGTAAGTGGCGCAGCAACAGTTGCAAAAGCTGGAATAAAACGCCGGTAATAACCTGCTAAGCCTAAAAATGAACGCAGTGCTTCTAAAGATTGTGGTGCAGGTAGATCACGAACGGCTTTAATTTTATTGGGATCAGTGTGTACCCCATTACGCGAAACCGTATGGCCTAAATATACAACTTCTTTCGCCCCAAACGAACATTTAGAAAGCTTAACACGGACATGATTTTCGCGGAACCGCTGTAGTACCGTTTGTAAACGCGCGCAGTGTTCAGAAATTGTTTGTGAATAAATGATAACGTCGTCAAAGTAACAAAGGCAAATATCATATGTGAGGCCGGACAGAATTATTCCTACAGCGCGCGCAAACGTGGCAGGCGCATTTGACAAACCATAGGGCATCCGTAGAAATTCGAACAACCCAGCAGTCGTAATAAAAGCCGTTTTTTCGCGCGCTTCAGGTGACATTTCCACTTGCCAATAACCGCTGCGCAAATCAAGTGTACTAAAATACGTGTTATTACTTAAAGAATCTAATAAATCATCGACCCGTGGTAATGGATGTGCATCGGTTTTAGTGACTAAATTAACTTTGCGATAATCGATGCAAAACCGGTATGTGCCGTCTTTCTTTTTGACAAGCACAACAGGCGACGCCCAGGGGCTAGTACTAGGTTGAATGACCTTTTGGGCCAGCATATCAGAAACCTGTTTATCAACTTCTCCGCGATAATGAAAAGGTAAGCGTCTGGGCTGTTGGCGAATTGGAGGGGCATTTTCAGTGTCGATTTTGTGCGACAAGACCGTGGTATGCCCCAGTTCGTTGGCAAAAACGTCGGAAAATTCGAGCAATACGTTCCGTATCTCTGTCTTATGTCTATCACTAAGATCTGAACTAAGTGCGTTATTTAATTCGGCAACAGTTTGTTGATCCAATGAAGGAGACAAACTGGCAGCCACTAGGTCTTGAGACACTTGTTCAACAGTCGAAACTAATGGCCAAAATTGAGCGATCTTCTCACCTGCATGCAATGTAACATCTACAGTAGATGGATTTAAAATACGCACTGGTATTTTTCTTTGACATGAAAAACTAACTGTGTAGGCTGTATAAAATGCAAGATCTGATGAGTCATTCAGCTTGCCTATCATTCCCAACTGGTCACTACATTGCTTAGGTACCTGTGCTTCAACTAAACTTTCTGTACGACTGGGTACTAACAAATCCTGGGCCAAGGTCACAAAAACTGGTCCACGCTCGACTGATTGCACAAATACTGGTAAACCCTTCCCTGGGGGCGGACTGGCAGATGCAGAAAACCCAGGAGGCGGTTGGTGTGCAGAATCAGACAAAGGAATTAACGGAGTACTGCCATGAGATCCAACCAAACAATAAGAATTACCTAGGGTGGCCAATTGCAACAAATTAGAGGTGAGAAAATCCCACCCCAACACGCATTGGAGAGGTTGAAGCACATTATCGCAAACCATAAATTCCCCAGAATACGACAAACAACTATCCGGAAAGTTAATAGAAATAACTACAGAACCTAGCGAATTTAAAGGTTGGCCTGTGATCGATATACATTTGTTGGAGGTGCTTCTAAGCGGCGGGCATGGCTGGTTGCGCTGTTTGCAGCCCGCAGCAATTTGCTGGAAAACAGTAAAACTGATGATGGATTTCATTGACCCGGTGTCAATGAGAGCAGGTACTAGAACGCCCGAAACTTCACAAAATAACAAGGGTTGGCGAAGGCCTTTAGACTTCGCAGCGGAAGGGGAAACAGAAGCATCTCCAACTGAAAATACTGAGGGGTGCTGATCGCTCCAACCCATTAGCGAGGCACCCCTTGGTAGTTTAAAGCTACAGACTTACGGTCATCGGCTATTACAGGATACGGAAGCGTTGTACGGCGTTGGTTGTTGGCGCATACAGCTGCTGTGTGTCCCCAGCCAGAACAAGCTGAGCAGCGCATCGTATTCGTAGTGGGCTGATGGTCTTGACGGCAATTCCGCGCAAAGTGGCCTTCCTGCTGACAACGAAAGCAACGAAGGCGGCGTTTTGTCGGTGGTGGCGGCGGTGAGGTAGGGGCAATTGCTGCCACAAGATCGGTTTGACGGGCGGTCAGTTGTGCCAACAAATCAGCCATTTTCGTCATTTGTTGTTGATGTTGTTCTTGCTGTTGTTGTAGTTGGCCAATCACAGTTGGAGACTCAGCAGCGGAAGATTCATCGAGGCCGGAAGCACATGTTGCGTAGTTCGAATTGCTTGAAGGCAAAGCTTGAATTGCGGGATGCCTCTGGGCAAAAGGCACCATTTCGTCCAACTGCGGTATTGGATTAGATTCCAAAAGTTTCATTTTCATGCCGTTAGGCAGGCCTTTCATAAATTGACGCTTCAGCAAAGCATCGAAAGCTGCGTTGCTTAGATCAGGCTCAGCATCTTTTAGGCAGGCCTTTAATCGCCATAAAAACAACATCGGGTCTTCAGATGCCCGCAGAGTTGAATCCTCGAATACGCGATAGTGACGCTCACGATCAACTGGTGGCGAAAAACAGCGCAAAAGACTTGTCGTTAAATGAGAGTACGTGTCTTTTTCATCCTCCCCCAACGATTCAAAATACGTAGCTGCAGGGCCTTGTAGAAATGCCGGCAATTTAGCAAACCGTTTGGCATTTGTGTCCCAACCATTAGCTTGTGCACATCGTGTGAAATGCTTCAACCATCCACTAAAATTTCCCTCACTAAAACGCTCGGGAAGAACGTTTGCCATAATCAAGCCAGTTTACTCCTGTCACCAATTTGTAACGTGTACGGTGGCACAGTAGTATGACACAGATAGAGACGTTCTTCAGCGAGGTCTTACTAATTCAGAATCACACATATATCTAGAAAGAATGAACAGTCACGTGCTTTATACACGTGACAATTAGAAAAGCTTGTTTCTTTGGGGTTGGCCTCAGTGACAGGGAATTGCTTTCGAATAAGACCGAATTCAAATTACACGAGTTCCAACAATGCAGGTTTGACTGTATCGTGTGTGTTTTGGTGCAATATTGGTTTAGCTCGGGACTGCGTGCATCAATGGGTTAATGCAGTATTGAAGTTATGATACCGTATCAAAGCATTGTGCTGGCATTGACCAATGCACTTCAACATTGATCGGCTCGATTCTTACTTTGCTGTACGATTTTTTTCGCAGGGGAGAAACCACACAGCCGAGCGATTTGTCGGAGATCGAGAAAACGACAAATCCGGAAGAAATAAACTTAGAAGAAAGTGACGAAGAAGACAGTGAAGATGAAAATGCCAATCAAGGTAATTTTTATCATCATTTCCTCATTTTGAATTTATTTTCAGAAAGAAGCATCGGTTATGAACACCTGTAAAAGCACGTTGCTTATTTCCGCAGTTCTTCCAATGAACGCAGATTGTGTTTTTGAACTTTTAAGGGTTCGGTGGGGGCATTTATTAACATTTTCAGGTCTTGGATATATGAGCATTTGTAAGGAATGGTGCTCATCCCAAGCATCACAGTGCTGAGACACTCAAGTCAATAAATATGATCAAGGCCCCATCCTGATTCCTGATTGCGTGGTAAAGTGTAGAAATATCTTGATGATAAAAGCTTCCATTTAAGCGAAATAAGGCGTTGAATTAATGACGTCCAAAAACCCAACCTCGAATCCAGCAACCTCGAATCCAGGGCCCTTCTAGCTTTGCTGACTAAAATTTTGGCGGGAAATTAAAATTTCATCACGTCAGCGAAGAAGCAACACAAACATTAGCGTTAAGGGAAATGCCTGCAATATCAGCAGAAGATAAATACTTGATAAAGAATTTGTGAATTGAAAAAGGATGGGAAAGAAAAAAGAATTTTGGCAGAGTTCCCAAACAAGAACAGGACAATGGGTGGAGTTTTAGATTTTCTTTTGTTTGGTTGCGTCGATATAAAGTTGCATATTTTCTTACGGTATGTTTTGGATGTTTAAGTTTCAAAGTAAATTTACCCCGAGATAGATGGTAACCTGTACCAGCACGATATTTGCACAAAATATCTCACTTGAGTGGAATATCTTGAAGTATAACGTATAAATTATTTAGTTTGGGTGGTCGCTTTTTTGGGCCACCCTGTATAATGTAAAAGAAGATTGCCACGTAGGATATAGCATAGCACAAGGGATAGTTCAAAATCATTACCTGATAGGTACAACTAGTGAAGGGAAACATGAAGCTAAAAGTTTTGTTTTTGAAAATAAGTACCGTAGGGCTTGTTCATAAATTGCTTTGGCATTTATTAATTCTAAAATGTCATACGTGTCATTCTTGCAGATATTAATCTCGAGCAGAAGAGAGTACCTGATGAGGTGGGTATAACATCTTTACATTTTCATTTCAGTCCCTTCCCTCCTGCAAGCTCAATTTTGCTTTCTGATAAACAATAAATAATGGTTATTATTTGAAGGGAGGGGTTACATACGTGAATACTTTCTTGAGTGAGGGCTACATAGTTCTGGAATCATTGACTAGTATTGCTGTTCTTTGTAGGTCTATGGTGGATTAAAGCAATAACAGAAAGGTCTTGTCGAAATTTGAGGATACTATGGATATGCTAAGAAATGTGGCTAAGTAAGTTAATTTTTCATTAATTTTTCATTAGCCTTTCAAACGAATAGCTCTGCATGCTACATGCTAGAAGGAAATGGCTTACTGGCTGTATTTGAGTAATCGTATTCGGTTTTTATTGCAAAATGCATGAAGATTGCAGCTAACACACTGTCATGGCCTTCGCTTGCTATACTGCTATGCTTGGGTTTTTCTCATCCCCGAGTTTCACTCCTTGTTTCGCTGAGAAAATCCGCGTGGATGTCCGTGAAAATATGGAGGGGGGCACTGAGTGGAAAGATTTGCCACTGCCATTGATTTTGGAATAGATTTGAAATGTCACAGAACAGCAACAACCGAAGCGAAGGTTTTGAATCTCAATATAAGCAAGAGCTCTTATCACCAATCGACAGTAGGGTTTCGATTTTTCACGCACGGGGCGTTTATCATACTTGTGCTTAAAGGAGGGGGCGTTAATTAATTTCTGAAATTGAGCGTTAATTAAAATGATGCGCATCCATTCCAAGTATTACGATATAGCTACAGATACAGACCGACGGTCTCAGTATTCGAGACATGCAAACAAGGACATAGAAACGATAGCAACAGTGCCTGTTCTCTTTCTATGAAAGCTTTTTAGTTTTTCTAGCCGCAGCTATTACGAAGCATGCCAACATTATTATGGCAAGCAATGAGTTGAGTAGCAAAAGCAGTAATAAGTGAACGAATCTGACTGCCGTGCATTTGTATGGTGCGAATGGTGGGTGGGCCGGGCTGTAGAGTCGTGCCAGTGCACAGGTTGACTGGTATTACGCAGAGGGGAAGCAGATTGTTGTCTCGTATCAGTTGTGACAGGATTGTTGTGATCTCTTGAGAGTATAATAACACACAAAGAGTTGGAAAGATGTCCCGATTTTTCTCATTCCCTCGGTTAAAGACTACCCCAAGACTACCTGCCAGCACTCGGGACGTCTGAATTTCAGACTAATTGTAGTAATTGTGTTGTATTGTATTGTATTATTTGTTATGTTAGTGGTTACAACAGTGAATAAAACACTAAATCATACTAACATGAAGCAACTTCAAGGATGGCATGAATTTAATTCAGTAATACATCATATTTATATAATAGAATGCCATAATAGCCAAGAAGTGTTTTTTGTATAAACTCAAAAGTTTCACACTAATCATTCACATGTAACATCCTATTGGCAGCTATTTCAGCTGAATCCCTACATATGTAATGCTACTCCAGAAGAACAAGTAAATACATATGTTACAATTTTCACCTGGTGCTTTAAGAAAATCACGATGCTTTCTCATTCCCTTCTAAAATGTCCTTAGCTTCATTGATTTTTGATGCAAGGTATGGAGATCCACCTTGAAGAATAACAAGGTGATGAAGCAGGTTTGATGATTTGATGCAGGTATGAATAACATACCTGCATCAAATCCACATTTATTTTATATACATAAAAATTCAGTATATATATATTAAATGTACAGTATTTAATACTGACATTTTCTGTCAATACTGAGTATTAACAGAAAATATAATGATGGACAATCAATACTATGTTACTGGCAAGCCATGTATGGTGCAAACTGTTTATTAACAGAGACTGCACAGAAGAGAAGCTGGATTCACCTTTTGTTTGGAAAAAACTGGTTTATAAGAAACCAGAACCAGGATAGCCAAAAACCTAAGAATGTTTAGTACTTGTGATGATCCTGGGTTTATATTCATTCAAAATACTTAGCTTCACAAGGTCATTTTAGATTCCGAAAATAAGAAAAAGCCAATTAAGAACCTTTTAGTACAAAGTACTGTTCCAAGTTTTTTATAAAAACATGTATAATGGTTTTTGTTTTGTCAACAAAACTGTAAGAAGGCACTTGTGTCAACGTATATTCTTTGAGGACTCATGTCAAATTGGGATAGACAGATAACAATAGGTCTACAATTTCTAAGAACTAACCTTTATCAGGGTGGTTAACAAGCATGATCCTTCTATGTGCATCTCTAATTCTTTGTCTTTGTGCTGAGCCACTGAAATGAGCATACATAGAACACTTTAGATACCAAGAGGTTCTTGGCTTACTCAAAGAAATAATTTGATATTCGCAATTTGTAACATCAGTGTAAAAGCCAAACCTGACTCCCAAGATTAATGCAGCTTCCCTCTTTGTCATTTTCTGTTCAAAACCACCTCTGTAATATCCGCTTAATGCCTGGATAAAACCATACGGAAATAGAATTATTGATCTACAATTGTTTATTTATTAATTTCTGAAAGACTTTTTGATGGAATGTGATGTACAATCTAGTCTATGGAATAGGAGATTAAACTGCCGTACAAGTGCAGTAAGAACTGGCTAAGGTATCGACTTTTTGTGTAAACAAATAATGGACGATGCAAATAGAACCAAACAAATGAGTTGATGAAGATTGAAATGTCTGGTGCAGTTCTCGATCCTCAAGAGATTGCCAAGTGCATAATTTTTGAATTTACAGGTTATAGAACGCTACTGGAAAGTCTTGCAATAAAAACACCTTGTAAGAATTATGCATTTACATACAGATGAACTAATTTTTGGCATTTGCTTCTGGATGGCATTGAAATCAACTCTCTTGAAAGCGTGCATCAGTAACCTTGCTGTAAAATACATAAAAAAACGAAAAAACATTTTTATATACAAGCAATATAAAACAGTCATTTGTTGGCCTGTCTAATGTGTTTGAAGAAAGGGAAAGGTTGCACTTTACTACATACACCACTCACCTCCGTAAGCTGCCCCAGCCACCCCAAGACCAGCAATTATTAAGCTTGTCTGAAATTTGAAACAATTAACTTAATATTTCCAAGTCGTAAGAATCTCGTTATGTCCGTGTTCCGCACGGCAAGTCCAATGTTGTGTGAAGAAAGCCCGCATCTTTTATAATGTGGATGGGCCTACCACGTCAAGTCACATCAAGCCATGATTGCCTTGCAAAGCCCGCTAGTAATATATGTGGAACATAGAAAATTAAGTACATTAAAGAAATATGTAAAACTGACCATTCCTGGTATTCAAAATCCTAAAGGTTTCAGCTGCAGATTGTTTATAATACGCTAAAATTTATCAGATGACTGCGACTCACTTTTTGGGAACAACGTGCAACACCATATTATCATGCAATGATGCAACAACAACAACAACAACAGCTTATAGCTTGCGAAATTTGTGGATCATCATTGTGGACAAATGTGAAACGTACAATGGGACAAAAGTCCTTGGGACACTTGTGAAATTTTCAAAAAAGCCTATCAACCTATAAATTTCATTTTTTGTGAGCTACATTGAATTCCTCCCCCATTCCCCTAAACAATCTTCCTCTCTCAAGCAGACATGTTACGGAGATAACTCAGAGACAACATTGTTTGGGGGAGGAGGAGTGAATCGACAAATTTGTCAATGATCAGAAGAGGGTGCAATTGAATGAAACACCTTGTTTCTAACCATTAATGTAAAAGAGTCTACTGAGAAAGGTAGTTGTTTGCGAGAAAATCAATGTGAAATTTGTTGCTTCAGTGCAGGAAAAACGGGGTCCCTATCGTGACGTCATAGTGGGCTAGACCCAGTCCTGAACGTTTTTCATAATGAAAAACGCACCGTAGCTGAAAAACTACTCGTCATGTCACAGCAAAAATTAACAACAGACTCGCAACCATTAATAACAGTTTTTGACACCAATCAGTGTAGTGTTTGAACCTTTTCACATTTTCTTTTTGGTAAGCCTTTAGGGCCCATCCACACGAGAGCAGGCATGCTCAAATTCTTTTGGGATCAGGCAAGTTGCCACCACCTTCAAGGATACTTGCCCGTGTAGATGGTCATTGTCACCACTTTTTGTGATCATGATTCACGATTCTGATGACTAATGAAAGAAGCCGCTTGGACAAGTTAAGCACCTCACTAAGGCAAACAAATTATGAATTAATGAAAAGAATTCATTGTGGATAAATCAGGCGAAATTTACAGATTACTTAGTCCAACGTGGCATTTAACATAGACTATCTTATGTTCTGTACAGTTAATTTTAATTGGCTAACGTGACCTTTCTTAGCGACGCGGTAGCAACGGGTCTCGCCATAGATTTTCACAGTGAAAAGCCTCAAGTTACGCGTTACGCTTAAGTCATGCCTTAAAGTAGGATGTATCGCATTGAACCTAATGTGTTCTAGGTTTTTATATGATATTTCCAAGTTTTTTAATCATTTTTTCGCTTTTGGGCTGTATTTTGCGTTGTACCAAATTTAGTAACTCGATTATTACTTAGCCTTATATTTCATTTCATTTCAAATTGGAATGGTCGATTCAAACAGCGAATTATCAGCGAATGAAATTGACGACACTTGGAAATTTTTCGAAGCAATAATTTAATTCGCTGCGCTCATAATGCGCTGTATGAACTAGGCTTCATTTTGTTCTCCATATAACAAAGTGGGCCCATTTAACACTGACTCCATAAGCTTATCATTGTGAAATCTATGGCTAGACCCGTTGCTAACACGTCGTTAAGAAAAATCGCATGAGGCATTGAAAATTCATTTGCGGTTTAAGCTTATTGCAAATTCATTCAATATCAGAAAGATGCCAAACGTGACTGATACAAATCTACTTTTTGTGTCCAGGTATGATCTTCGCCGATCTTACTGCAGTTTCAAAACGCCTTCTCCTTCTTTCAGAATCTCGGCTTGCTGCAGCATGAAGTTTAAATTAAAATTTTATTTATTTTGTGTGGGTCTTTGCATTGTACTTACATATGTAATTTGGAAGATTCCTGCTATTAAGAAGATTGCTTCTGAAAATGTAATCGTTTTCAAGGACGGCCTAAGTGCTAAAAAGGAATGCCAAGAAAATCGAGGCATTGTAATACAACCGGGTGGTATTCTTGCCGAGAAGACCGAAGAAATAGATGTTGGCTGTCACAAAGATCCTAGCAATTCTTCCAGAAAGATATGTGAAAAATTCCGCTACAGAAAATATCAAAGAATCAACAACGCAGCGATTCTGGGAAATGGGAAATGCTTACTTCATGACACTGGTGAAAAGAGAAATGTTGTTGGTGACGAACGGGAAAAGTTGGTTTTGATCACAAATTTTGTCGACTTCAGACACGATAGCTATCGCAACAACATGCATTGGCTACTAGAGAGAACTCAGACTTCTTTTCACGTCAATGTTGAGCAAGCTTTGGAAGCCCGAATGACAGAAATCATACACACGCTGCAATCTAATTTGGAAAACAACATCATTGAAAGTATTCATGTTTTAGTCCAAGAAGAAGAATCCGTCAAGTTTTTACGAAGCCTGGCGCTTTCGAAAAGTGAAAAGATGGTTATCCAGATGGTGGAGAATGTTACTATGTTTATGCAGTTTAGCTATGCTTGTAGATGCTTGAAGGATAGAATAGTTGTCATATGTCACCAAGATAATGTTCTTGGAGCTGGCTGGGACAAACTACAGCCTCAGGTTTTGAAAAGCGAAAAGATTTTTTATTCATTGACGCGGCATTCAGCCCTCGGCACAAAGTGTTTTGCTTCCAGGGTATACAATTGTGGTCCAAATGAAACGTACACTGGTAGCCATGATACGTTTGTCTTTCACGTGAAAGACGACATTACAGCAGAAATGCTAAAGCCGTTAAGTCTTGTCACACCAAACATGCAGGGGCAGGAGCAGTTGTTAATGTATATGTTCGAGACACAGTTTGGGTACACTGTCTTAAATCCGTGCTTAACATTGTTTGTTCACCACCAGCATTGTGTTCCAGTTAGAGATAAAGGTAGGAAGAACATGGAAAATTTACGTAAAGAGTTTAAAACATGGCAGAAACATGTTGGATTTAGTGAATTGGTTCAAAAAAGTCTCAAAAAAAAAATGTAAGTTAAACTAAGACGCTCTGAGATTACTGTTGTGCAACTAATGCTGTGCTTTCACATCACATGTTTTATTAGAGGCAACAAAATTAGCTGTTTTTATTCTGCATTTTTTGGCATTTCTTTTCAAACGATGTTTAAAAGAAACACATTTTTTCATTTTTACTTTCTGTCCGTATTAACGTCGCTTCATTTTTTCATATTGTTCATATTATAACTTGCACTTTTTAAAAGAAATTCAAAAATGTCCTTTGCATTTGTTTTTCCAGAACATATTTTCAAAACTTAAGAAACTTCGGTAGGAGATTTTGTGTGACTCAAATAGTTAAGAAACTTCTTTGCGATTTTGCATAGTTTCTTATAAGAGAATGATGGGTGTAGTTTAATTACTTGTTTTGTTGTTGGAGTTTCTTTTGACAATAATCAAAGCCAAAGTTGGAAGTGCATCCCTCTCCTACCACTTGTGGGTTGTTTTGTGAGCAACTTTCACGTCAATTCTTTGATTGATAATACCAATAATAATAATAACACTTTATTTACACAGGATAATTCAATCAGCTATAAATCTAGCTGCTATCAAGAAAAGCCCTGTTTAAATTAAATATAAATAATAAATATCAAGGTTAAGTGTTAGAAAACAAATAATTTATTTTTTAAAAAAACCTTTAAAAATTGTCCAGTAAAATACCATATTTCTTAAAATTCCTTCCTGATAAAATTACATAAGTTCAATCGATGAAATGTTCCTTTATTGCTTTTTTGAAATAAATGTAGTCTTTCTCAGTTTTTAGATGTAATGGCAAAGTGTTGAAGATTTTAGTTCCACTGTAGTAAATTCCTCTTTTTCCACTTTCCGTTCTCACTTTTGGCATCCGCAAGTCCGTTCCGTTACGTCTTGTTGCTTTTCCATGTTCTAATTTCATAAAATAGTTATGAAAGACATCAGGAGCTGTTCCATGTAAGCATTTGAAGACGAAATCTGCACATTGAATTGATCTCATGGAGGCAAATGATCGCCAGACGCGGTGCTTTTTATGCTTTGCTCCAAATATGATCTTAAGAGCTCTCTTTTCAATTTTCTTAAACCTCGTTTCATTTGTCTCTGACAAAGTCTAGAACGCAATGCTGCAGCAAGTCATAACCGGCTGAACCATAGCTTTGTACAGATCCACAGCGACATGGGTGGTTAGTGTTTGCCTTATTCGCTGAAGGAGACCGAGTCTGCAGAAGCTTTCTTACAGACCTTTTGGATGTGGTCGTTCAGAGTGACTGGCGTATCTAAGTGGATACCAAGGTACTTATAGCTATTGGTATTACTGATCTCATTCAAATCAATAGTTATTTTTGTTTGATGTGTTATCTTGCTCCTTTTTGCCGCTGTTCCAAACATCATAAACTCGGTTTTGCCCTGCTTTGCTTAGGATTCAAGATCAAACCATTTTTACATAACCAATTATATAACATTTTCGCATCATGATTTATTGCCTCTGCTGTCTCAACCTCATTTTTATCTGAGAACAAAAGTACAGTGTTATCTGCATACATTATGATACTTGATGTCTCAATCTGGTGGTGAAAATCGTTGACATGAATCAGGAAAAGTAAGGGACCTAAGATAGACCTCTGTGGAACTCCGAACAAATCTTTTCTTCTGTTGAATTTTCCCCTTCAAAGCTGACGATTTGAGATCGATTTGAAAGGTAATCTTCAATCCATTTTAACTCAGTGTTTTCGACGCCATAATGAAGAAGCTTTGAAGTCAAGCAATGGTGGTCTAAGGTATCGAATGCTTTCCGGAAATCTATGAAAAGAGCCCCTGTGAGTCTGCCCACGTCCATGTTTTTCCTGATAGTGTCAGTGAGGTGAACAACTGTCGACGACGTTGAGCGATTTTTTCTAAATCCGAACTGGTATGGAGACAAAAGTTTTTCGTTTTCCAAATATGCGTACAGTTGGTAATGCACAACTCTTTCAAGAATTTTCGAGAAAACTGGCAAGACGGAGATTGGCCTATAGTTGTCCAAGTTTTTTGCATCTCCACCCTTTAAGGCAGGTACACATCGAGCGATTTTCCACTCTGAGGGAACACATACTGGTCAAGTTCCTCTGATTATGCGTGATAGTATCTTCCCACCATTAACATGTATTTTTGGGTTCGTATTGTCTGGCTTCTTATCATTTAAACATAGTTTCCTCTGAAACAGGATATTTTCGTCTTGGTCCACATTGCCAAACACTAATTCCACGTATACCTGGGGGCAAAAGCAACCCTCTCTTCACCCCTCAGCCGGGACCCCTCGTTTTTGAATAGCCTGTTTATCAGTTGTTTTACAGTGCTAGTATTCCTCGTGGTAGTCGTAATACTTTACGGATGGTAACACCTGTTGAGTTTTTCCCCCTGGTTTATATCGCATTGTGTGCATGGCCGAGAACATTAGCGCCCTTATGATTTGTAACAAATATAGTTCATTTCGGAGAATATTTGCTGGAATATGGGCTTTGAAGTAACAAATAACGAAACGTCAGCCATTTTTTACCTCTAGATCTACAACTTACAACAACCAAAATTAACAGCGAAAAGAAGCGTGTTTATTAAGAGTGCCGCATGTTGTAGTTTGAGAGTTTACAAAACCTCCCGGATGTAGACTGTTTTACATGGTTAGTTAATACAAGTAAAGTTTCCTGTGAACTGGAGACGGGTCAGCATGGTGCCATTTTTTCTCCTGTAATTGAGCAAACGTCCCGACCAGCCAATTTTTCCTAACCAAGCTCTTTTGGGTTGCACTGTTGATTTTCCTCAAATTATCAAGTCCTAATCTTTGCGCATCTGATACCGACATATGTTGCTAATATTTTACTTTATTGGAGTGATTGTTTTGTACCAACATTTGTAAAAAACAGAACATTAGTACCATGATTAATAATTTCTTGGCAAGATTACCATGATTATATTACGCTGATCTGAGTGGATCACCAATCTTCAATAAAAGTGGGGTAGTTTTGTTTGTATTTTCGCTTTCGATCTGAGTGGAGCAGTGATGTTTCAACATAAATGAGGCAGTTTTCTGGTTTTTGTCTTGAACAAAATCCTGAGACTGTTTTGAGGAGAACATTTTCTGGTCTCAGGATACAAGCTTTTGTTCGCTGGCTCGCACGCCCTGCTGGTCGTCAGAAACCCTGCTGGTCGTCAGAATAACAGTTGGGCCTGCACGCAGGCTAGTGTCGCGAGAACAAACTAAAAGGGGCTTTTTGTGTTGGATGCAACGCAAGCGTAAAAAATTACTTAGCACGATATGGCGCGTACTTCTAGTTTAGATCTAATCTATCCCGAGAACCAGACTCCTTTCTGTTTAGTAAGTCTGGTTCCCAGGGTAGATTTAAACCTACCTCTCAGTAGTCCTGGAAGATTGCCTGCAGTGTTCTCTTGTGATTAGTCTTTGCGGTCGTTTTACCATAGACGATACGTGTGAAATGGCCCAGCGCTTTCAAGATGCCTTTGTCTCACTTGGCACCAAAAGTTAGTTCTTGCAGACTTTATTTTCTTTGGTTACAGTTTTATAGACGCAAATATAGACCAGATGTTCCATTGATATTATCAGAATTTGTTCTACCGTATTTCCTCTATTAAGCGCCCGGGCGCTTATTAAATATTTCGCAAAATTGGGTGGGCGCTTACTAGAGGGGGGCGCTTATTAGAGGGGGGCGGTTATTTCATAGTCATAAAATTTTAACATCGAGCATCTTCAAAAACAAAACAATAAACATTAAAAATGGATATTTTCTTTAAGATATAATGACAAACTTTGGTCTTAAACTACTTGCTTATGTTGCCATTGATAAAAGAAAGGAATTGATGTCTATTCACATGTTTCTACGCTATTATTTGAACCAAACAGCGAAAACGTAAGAATTCTATTAACCGCCCTGGGCGGTTAATAGAGGGGGGCGCTTATTTCACACTTTTTGATTTTAGGGTGGGCGCTTATTGGAGGGGGGCGGTTAATAGAGGGTGGGCGCTTAATAGAGGAAATACGGTATGTTCCTTATGCTCTCTGTAGTTGTACACATGTACACACCCACATTACAAACTTTTGCATGACAATGCTTAATACGAGGCTATAACTTGCACAACTCCCTGATATCATGTGATTTATTTACGCATGGTAGCCAATTCAGCAAAGCTGTTAGGGCCATGCGTCTAAAATCTGTTAAAATAAAATTGAATAAATATCTGTAACAAGTCTAGATAAAAAATACGAAGGTACATCATACAATAATCGTGTACCCTAACCCTACTCTACGTTACCCTTCTAACTACCCCATCTTACTTTGTCCTACACAACTCGATCATACCCTTACCCATATGTTACTCTACTAAATAAATTCCGATATACTATTACATCACTTTTCTTAATATTTCTCGTAGCCATTTTCGCATCTGCCTTTTGCGATACTAGTAAAATGATAATTGTCAAGTCGTATTTTCGGTGAGTGTTTTTATTTCGTCAGGTAGATGCAAAAGTAACAGTCATTTATTCCGGGCATTGCTAAATTGTTCAAGCTTTACTTTGTTGGTGTGCTATAAACATGCATTTAGCTGTCATTGAAACTTTGCCAGAATGCCAGTTAAAAGGAGTATGATCTTGCTTCTGAAAGCTGCGACCCTCCAGCAGTAAATAATTGGATGAAGTGCGGCATTAATATGCGTGACCGCATTAGCAAGCCTTCCACAAACATACCTGGCTGAAAAACTGGCATCCTCATCCAATTTCTCATAGGCAAAACAAGCAACTCTCGGCACATAGCTAATGATAAACGACAGCAGTATGAAGAGGTTTGTTTTTAATTGATAAAGGTTTCGTTGTCGTCTTCTCTCCTGAATCTGTTGGCTCAAGGCTGAATTCATCTCAGGACGCACTTTGTAAACACGTCTAACTCTTATGTAGCTGCATATAACGACGACAAGACTGCTCATTACTATAGACGTGCAGATGATGTTTAAAGTGAATCTAGAGACAATCTTTACGGATGAAAGGCCGACCAATAGAGCCCAGGATATCCACACAAATGAAAGAGCCACCTTGAATTTCATGAAAGAATTCTCGTGCACCACGTTGGGTATTGTGAGGTAAGAAATGCAGACGAATCTGTGAATACTGATGATTATCATGTGCATACCTGATATACCGGTGAAAAAGTATGCAAGAATAGCCGCCCATATTTTAAAATTGCACATGTGAATATTCCTGAGATCTTGAATTCGTTTGATAGTGTGCATTGGCTGTGCGATCAAGCCATTGAGCAAATCGGATAAGCATAGCATACCGATAAGAAGATTTGTTGGTTTTTGCAGTTCACTGTTCTTTGCCAAGATGTAGAGGATCAGAGAGCTGAATATTGTTGTCATGATAGATGTTGTCACACTGATGTATGCTGAAATTATGGCAGAACTTTTCACAGATTTTGTAATGCGAAAATCGACGTATTGCAAACCGAAACATGTTAGTGACGTGTTTGTGTCATTCATCTTCATCGAATTGAATATCTTTACCCATGTAGCTATATTTCTTGCATATCTACGCCTGTCTATATCACTGTTTTGTTATGCTACATGTTTGCAAATGAGTTTTGAAAATTTTCTTCATCTGCCGAATTTCAGCAAAGGGCATCTGTTTGTACACAGCTTGAGCGATCAAAACATTTCTGTTATAATTTGATCATTGCTTAAATTCTGGTTGACTCACGGCGCAGGCGCCATGTGGTCCATATGGTATGGCCCGTATCTGTGTTGTTGTTGTTGTCCGCATAAAGTTTCTTCGACCATCAGGTAGTGCAAAATTTGATATCTCAAACTTTATCCATACAAATCCTTTATAAAAAGTAAGGCGTAAAAGTTCGTTGCTATGCAAATTAGGAAATTAATTTGTTTTTGTTTACTATCACGTCACAGCTCCGACGATTTGGGGAACTTTCTCTAATTGGTTGGGAAAATTCTATTGTTTGAATATCTGGTGTGGTGCCTTTGATAGATGAGGAAGGGAAGTGTCTTTTATTTTGTGCAAAGTTCTCCTCAGTTTGCTTTGTTATTGTGTAATTTGTACGAAGGCCCACAAGTGTCAAAACACACTACAATTCTATGCAACGTTTTCTTGTGAAAACTTGTTGTGAAAGATTAATATCTGGCGACATATTTATTCATTTTCGTTCTTGCGTCTTTTGTTATGCACATATACGTCTAACGTGTAGTCTCTTCCTTGCACAAATCAAATATGAGTTCTTGTGAAACAGACAAAGAAATTGCTTGTGCAATAATGGTACCAAGTGCAGCAGTCATTAAAAAAAGACGAAAATGTGGATGAGAGACATTTTTTTGAAAAGACATAATAAAGGGGCCTACCCAGTGTTCATAGAAGAAATTTTGAATGATATTGAATCATTTAGGCATTCTTTGAGAATGAAAAATAAAAACAATGCACACATCTGTTTTTTCAGGTGAGCATTGTTTTTATTTTTCTTGTCAGCTGGAGCATGAGAGCACAATCACTTACACTTTTATATTTTAATTTGTTTTTAATATTTTAATTTGCTTTTATTGATTTAACTTGTGATTTTGTAATTTGCGTTAACGCCGTAAGGTTTTGCAAAGTAATTTTGCAAAACCTTTTGCAAAAGCTGTAGAAGTTTACATATATATCACAGATTTTTAGCTACTCGAGAATCTTTGGAAAGTTTGCAATACCAGTTTCGAATGCACAGAACAACAACAGCTAAATTTGTTCCTGTTGTTTGCAAAGAAATGTACGCCTGAAGACCAATACCTTTCTGTAACACAAGAACAATGGAAAGAACATGTAGGTAAAAAATTCTCAAAGTTGACAAGTTCCAAACTGTATTGGAGCTACATGATAGTTGATCTGAACTACAAAGGCTTTTTTCAGCATTGTCATGTTGGCTGTGGTTGATTATGGCTTCGTTCACACGACACCGTTTTCATTTCGCTCCGGATTCCAAAGGCAAAACGGTGTGCATTTTTCAGTCTGTTCACACGACACCGTTTTCACTTTTCACAAGTTTACCCCCCGCTGCGATTCCTGCTGTTTCAAATATTTGTAATGTTGCTTTTGCGCCAAAATTTGACAGTCTATACCCGTTTCCGTGTTCAACAATTTCCTAAATTTAGCTTGGTGAGTAGTAGTTTGTGATAAAATGAACCATAAACTATATATGTTCTCACTATCAAGCATGTAATAAAGTCATTACAGGAACAAAAAACTCCAAAACATCTAAGACAAACACATTCATATTCAATTTGTCAAGTCAATCAAGCATTTCTAAATTGTTTACATTCGGCGCCAAAAGCAATCGAAAACGAAGCTGTTACACTGAGAAGAGGTTCCGTTTTCATTTGACTCCGTTTTCATGCGTTCACACGAGTCCAAACTGAAAACGGAGTCAAATGAAAACGGAGCACTCCACCTCCAGAGCGTTTTCATTTGAAAACGCAAAAGCGGATCGGAATGCACCGTTTTCAATCGTTTCCGTGTGAACACAGTATCGTAAACGGATCGAAATGAAAACGGAGTCAAATGAAAACGGTGTCGTGTGAACAGGGCCTATGACTACAAGTTCACATTCGTTGATATAGGCCCTGTTGAAACGGTGCATTCCGATCCGGTTTTGCGTTTTCAAATGAAAACGCTCTGGAGGTGGAGTGCTCCGTTTTCATTTGACTCCGTTTTCACTTTGGGCTCGTGTGAACGCATGAAAACGGAGTCAAGTGAAAACGGAACCTCTTCTCAGTGTAACAGCTTCGTTTTCGATTGCCATTGGCGCCGAATTTACAAAGTTTAGAAATACTTGATTGACTTGACAATTTGAATATGAGTGTGTATATCTTAGATTTTTTTGAGTTTTTTGTTCCTGTAATGACTTTATTATATGGTTGATAGTTCAAAATATATATAGTTCATGGTTGATTTTATTATAAACTACTCATCAAGCTAAATTTAGGAAATTGTTAAACACGGAAATGGGTATAAACTGTCAAATTTTGGCGCAAAAGCAACATTACAAATATTTGAAACAGCAGGAATCGCAGCGGGAGCGAAGTGAAGCGTAAACTTGTGAAAAGTGAAAACGGTGTCGTGTGAACACAGTGAAAAATGCGCACCGTTTTGCCTCTGGAATCCGGAGCGAAATGAAAACGGTGTCGTGTGAACGAAGCCATAGGTTGCCTACCAAGGCAGCATGAGCGGCGGAGGAGTGCTTAGGAATTCTGGCTACAGCTCTCGCATCATCTGGCTCTCTCGATTTACCCAAGCCTGAGCCATTACCACAATCATCTGACTTGGCTTGTTGTATGTTCGACCAGTCGATGGTTCCTATACCAAACTACATAATTGCTGATGACGCTTATCCTCTGGATTTACATTGTATGAAGCCTTTTCACAAGAGTTTGACCGATCGCCGACGAATCTTTAACTACCGTCTGTCAAGAATGCGCAGACTAAGCGAAGTGGTATTTGGGAAAACAGATTTAGAGCTTTTACTACTTCAATTGTTCTGGCCCCAGCAGAGGCTGCGTATATTACGATCGCCGACGAATCTTTCGTCACCTTCAAAACTGTAACAAGTATTGACTTTGGCAATATTTGTGTTCAGTATACTGGATGGCTGCCCTCATCCACAACACAAACGACTTAATAACTGATTCACTTTGCCGTGCTGCTGAAAACATTTGAATCACATCGTCGCAGTTTTCTCTCCTTAATAATTTCGCTTCTCGGAAGCATCCAGCGTCCACATCGCCGCGTCTACCAGCACACTCCTCGTACAATCCCACGACATCATGGCCGATGACGCTGGTTCGCGCAGCACACCACCTGCAGAGCAGACATCTCAAAAGGCCTTGACACAACATGTGCTGCCCCTGGTTATCTCACACAGCTAATCGAAGCGTTACATCCAGCCACTACTATCTCAGCTGAGCAGCCCCCAATTGGGAATTCGCCTGGCCCTTTAGGTATGACCATCTCGTCTGCCCATTTTCCCAGCCTTTGTATCCTGCGGCATCATCGCTTTTGCAATTTCGGATGCCAAGTATTTTATTGGACTCAGCATCTCAGCTCGCATCCTCCGTAGCGAACGTCCTTGAAGTACTATCAGCTAGTAGCAATCCCCAATCAGCGAGGCTCCATTTATTGCGGCAGCTTTGGTGGCTCCATTATTGTCCTCCATTCCTGCATATCTAACGAAGCAGATCATTGATGGCACGTATGTTGATTTACTGCTGCTCCACCCGTGCAATCTTAAAAAGCTTCCAATAACAACAAGACCACCCAATTTCTCATTGTCCTGCATCCAACCTGATTTCTCATTGTCCTGCCTGATTCGCACCGAGCTATTAGGTATTCGTTCTTTTATTGATTGGGCAGAGACCTGGCACAATGCCATTCTGATAAACGTTCACAGCTAATTAGTTACAGGCTGCTAATTTCCTCTGTGTGCCAGAAGGTACCTGGTCTCGGTTGGTGGGATTACGAAGCGGCCTTCCGGAAAAGTAACCCATCAATTAATTATACAAAGGTATTTGCCACCCCATGGGTCACAACTGTGTGCTCTCGGCACATTCACACGAACGCTGTGCTACTCGATCCAAGTCAACAACCAGTGATCCCCCCTATTTGGCTCAAATTCAATAGCAGGATATATGACATACCCGCCTGCCGATTCCTTTATCGCTGCTCTACTTGTGGTGCCAATTATTCGCACTCTATCTGCTCAAATGCCTTGCCCAGTCATAATCACGATCAACGTGAGCATACACAGTCAGCTCATATAGAATCTTCCCGCAATTCAGGGTCGCCCAGCCCAAAAGGGAAACACAGATGACTAGACACTTCCTCTTCACTCCCGCCGCCTTCAGCCATATGACCCCTTCATCTTCTTTTTTTGATTACGGCTTGCTCAACGTTTGTTATTCCCCACCCTGAATGGGCCGAGCAGGGCTACAACGAGGGTTCGCAATTGGCCTACAAGACCCTGCCTCATCCACAACTTACAGCATTCGCAAGTCAGCTTATGCCCAGCCTGAGGTAATTTCAAACTACCTCTGGAAGGATTTAATAGAAGGAGCAATTGCTGGGGCCCTTCTCAACACCTCCGATGCCTGGCTTGATCCTCGGCCGTTTTGGTGTTGTTCCAAAAGCCCACTCCAGGTGAGTAGAGGCTCATTTCGGACCTGTCGTTTTCTGAAGGGTCAAGTGTTGACGACTTTATTCCGGATTCTGCGAGTAAAACTAGTTATTCTGGTATTTCAGAGGTCATTCACCATATCATGTCACTTAGCCGGAGTGTTTTGTTACCAAAATTTGACATAACTGCAATATTGCTACCACGCAATCGCTCCAGGACGACCTTTTTTTGGGCGTCTTATCGATTGTGCTCATGTGCTTAAAGAGCTTCACCACTTTGTCAAACTCTCAGGGGAGGCCTTTGACAAACTGATTTGGTGGCAGCACCTTCTCACCACCTGGAATGGCAAGAGCCTTTTCATTTGTAACCGGGAAACACCAGCTCCTGGTTTTCAATTTCTCGGGATGCAATGAACAGCCTTGTTTTTGCAGCCATTAATGGCCACGCCTGTTTTGCTCAGTCTTGGCTTAAAGGATGCAAAATTCTCAGCATCGCAGTCAATGAGCTTAGCTCCATGGTCTTAGCTGCCTATGTTTGGGGGCCCAAGTGGTCCCGCTAACGTGCGATAACATGGCAGTCGTAGCCTGCTTGTCACAAGGTCTGTTTTTCATTTTCGGCCATTCATGTACCAGGCGCCGTAAACACATGAGCTGATATTTTGGTTCTCCTTTCACTAACGCCAGGCCTAATGCCAAACTTCAAACAGTGCTCCAAGCAGCCGGCCTCCAGGGTAGATTTATGCTGCATAGCTTCAGAGTTGGCGCTGCGACTACTGCTGCCGCCCTGGGCTTTCCAGAGTAACTTATCAACGCTTCTTTTTCACCATATGGGTTTTCAAGTCACTTTTCAAGTCGCAACGAGTATTTAAGTTCTTTTTGAATTCATAATGTCTGGGTATTATCCAAATGATGTAATAACCAAATGTATTATGATAATACAAATAGCGATCAAGATGTCAATGATTGTTCTGGTTATTCATCAAATTGTTCTCAAGTATTTTCATGGGGTGTTGTTATGCCCCCACGTTGATATCACAATCTTGATTAACAATCCTGTTAATCAAGATTGTGATATCAACGATAAAATTTATTTTGCAATTGTGAATGAAGACATCAGTGGGGAAGAAAAGCAAAGACTAACCGAGTAAGTTTATTTTTTGTTTATTACATTATTCACCATGTAATATGCTATTTGCTTTTGTTTAATTTCATTTTGGATTATCGAATTTTGACTATTAATGAATTAACATTGATTGTAATATTCTTTTTTACTTTCAGGCACAATATCGTGGGCAAATTAATGCCATATTAGCTCCACCCGGAGATTGCCAGAAAATGTATTCTCCAGGCAAAGGAGAAAGTTGTAAGCGAGGAACGACCTTGAAAGTGAAGCATGGTGTTCTTTGGACAAAACACAAAGAAATCTATGATATAAATGTAGAAATATTCCTCAATAAACAATTTGGTTTAAAGAAACTACTTTTCTTGAAGCATTTGGTGCTTCCGGTGCATAGATAGTTTTTATGGCAGAAATCATTCGAAGTATTTTCAGGTCTCAAATCTAAAACAAATGCTTTAGCAGACAAATTGAAAATTTTGGAAAGATGATGAGACTCAAATTTAGTCAACATTTGAGCGAATACAAAAGAAGGACAAGAATCTTCTGACGAGGGATCTCAAAATTCTCCTTTTCCAACTAAAAAATCTTCTTCTTTTGATTTGGTAACTTCACGCAATTGTCTAAATACTTCGAATAATTCCATTTTTTTCTGCTATAAAAATCTTTCTATGCACCGCACATCGCTGGCCGCATTGAAGCACCAACTTGTTTATTGGAAATCTTTCTACATTTATATCATATATTTTCTTGTTCTTTGTCCAAAGAATAACTTCCTTCACTTTCAATATCGACATTTCGCTTAAAACTTATATATTATTATATTATATAAATAAGAATATAAATATAAGAAGAATAATATAAATAATAATATAGAATAATATAAATATAAATGTTCTTATATAAGAATATAAATTATATTCTTTTGTCTGGAGAATATATTTTCTCGCAATCTCCAGGTGAGTTAACTGAGCTAACTATTAATAACATTTTTAACAGTTAATTGGCGAGTTCGAGTCTTAATCATAGATATAGTATGTTATTGAGTTTCGTATTATTTATTCAAAAATTGTTTAAGGCGGCTGGCCTGTTCTCACTCTGACCATCTGGCAACCTTGCTTTCAGCCATCTGGCAACACTGCAACACACAAACCCCAACATGGCAGAAGAAAAAGGCGGCATCGAAACATTTCAGGTAATGTGATATCCCAAAAGATATAAATTGTTTTAAATTGCTGAATGTAGTGAACATTTTTAATTTTAGTTTCGCATGAATTATATTATTGTGGCACGCAGTTGTGGCACTATAAGCTTTGTTACCATCCGCACCCACTCCCAGATACCTAACTGGGCTGGGGAAAGATAGCTTAGAGCGCAGAGCATTTTTTAAGAAATTTCCACTACTGGGGAAAATTTGCAAATAGGGCCCAAAAGTGTAATAACAAAAGGAAGCACACAGGTCTATGCCGCTGTAAAACACACTGTTTTAATTAGAGAATTTTCGTAATTACATACATTTTATGAGAAAGACCACATCTCTAAAGAACTTTTCAAAATCTATCACCGTGAATTACAATAGTCGATATAAATGGAGTAGACATTGTACTTATTAATAAAACTGATGTTTTGCCTTCTTCAAGTTTTTGGCCATGTTTTTTTAGCCACAACTTTAGGAATAGTTCGAATTTCAATGCTTTTCTTGCGTTTATGCTCTCTTTGGTTAGTAAATGTACGGTTACAATTAAGAAACTATTAAGGAATTTTGAGTACTAGAAGTTTGCCAAAACAGAAAGTTCCATATATAAAAAAGCGTGTACTCCAAAGGAGAAACGGCAACAATTTTGAAAACGGTTCACATCTTCAGTTTAGTTCGTAAATTGAAAAAAATTGATTTAAAAGTTGATTAAAAAAAAATAATTATGTAGATAAGTGAGAGATGAAAGGGTCCAAACTACTGGGGAAATTCTGTGATTTTGGTGCTCACTACTGGGGAAAGCATTGGGCCTACTGGGGAACTTTCCCCAGTAGTCACACTGTTAAAAAATGCTCTGTTAGAGCGAGAGGGGGTAATTCTACCTTCCCAATTTTAGCCTATACCAGTATTCTTATTATTGTGTTAGAAGTGCATGTCTCTATCTATCATTTCTGTTGTCTACTGTTATGGTATGGAGTTCCCTGATAGCTCTTACGGCACCAAGCCCCCCCCCCGAATCAGTGCTGTTGAGGACTCACCTCCGTGAGTCAGTGTTACCTTGCATTCGGCTGGTGGGTGTCTTTATATGATGAGCGACCCCAACTTCTGCCTCTGGTCGTCGTTTGCTATATCTTTCTCTCTGCATTTTTCATCCTCATTCTCCACTTTCCCTAGGACACTTGTTGAATTTATACACCATCTAACTCTATATGTTTTTTATCAACTTATTCCCAGGACAAGAAAGCAGCTCCTGTCGAGATAACCGAACCAAATATCCTTTTCCCAATGTTTTTGAAACGTCTCACTGCACTGCAGCAAAAAGATTACCACCATTAACTATCGCTATTAATGAATTTGATAATAAAAAAAGCACCAGCATGCGGCTAAACGGAGGAGGATTTGAGGCCACGCGCCTGTTAGAATGACACAAACAACAAGCTAGATTTTTTTCGACAAGGACTTGATTATATTCTGTTACACAGACGCTCTACTACCACGCAGCAATTAAATTGAATAATTATTTATAACAAATCTATATAAAGAAGACGAAGACACATCATACAATAATCGTTTACCTTAACCCTACTCTACTTTAACCCGTTAACTACCCTACCCTACTTTGTCGTACAAAACTCAATCATACCCTTACCCATATGTTATTCTATTAAATAAGTTCTGATATCCTATTACATCACGTTTCTTAATATTTCTCTTAGCCATTTTCGCATCTGCCTTTTGCGATACTAGTAAAATGATAATTGTTAAGTCGTATTTTCGGTGAGTGTTTTTATTTCGTCAGGTAGATGCAAAAGTAACAATCATTTATTCCGGGCATTGCTAAATTGTTCAAGCTTTACTTTGTTGGTGTGCTATAAACATGCATTTAGCTGTCATTGAAACTTTGCCAGAATGCCAGTTAAAAGGAGTATGATCTTGCTTCTGAAAGCTGCGACCCTCCAGCAGTAAATAATTGGATGAAGTGCGGCATTAATATGCGTGACCGCATTAGCAAGCCTTCCACAAACATACCTGGCTGAAAAACTGGCATCCTCATCCAATTTCTCATAGGCAAAACAAGCAACTCTCGGCACATAGCTAATGATAAACGACAGCAGTATGAAGAGGTTTGTTTTTAATTGATAAAGGTTTCGTTGTCGTCTTCTCTCCTGAATCTGTTGGCTCAAGGCTGAATTCATCTCAGGACGCACTTTGTAAACACGTCTAACTCTTATGTAGCTGCATATAACGACGACAAGACTGCTCATTACTATAGACGTGCAGATGATGTTTAAAGTGAATCTAGAGACAATCTTTACGGATGAAAGGCCGACCAATAGAGCCCAGGATATCCACACAAATGAAAGAGCCACCTTGAATTTCATGAAAGAATTCTCGTGCACCACGTTGGGTATTGTGAGGTAAGAAATGCAGACGAATCTGTGAATACTGATGATTATCATGTGCATACCTGATATACCGGTGAAAAAGTATGCAAGAATAGCCGCCCATATTTTAAAATTGCACATGTGAATATTCCTGAGATCTTGAATTCGGTTGATAGTGTTCATTGGCTGTGCGATCAAGCCATTGAGCAAATCGGATACGCATAGCATACCGATAAGAAGGTTTGTTGGTTTTTGCAGTTCACTGTTCTTTGCCAAGATGTAGAGGATCAGAGAGTTGAATATTGCTGTTATGATAGATGTTGTTATACTGATGCATGCTAAAATTATGGCAGAACTTTTCAAAGATGTTGTTATGCGAAAATCGATGTATCGCAAACCGAAGCAGGTAAGTGATGTGCTTGTGTCATTCATCTTCATCGAATATCCTCAAAATCTGCATTTCAAACCATGAAATATATTCCAATAAAAAAACTTGGAAGCACAGAGGAAGATGTGGAATCTTTTACTGTACTGTTTTAGCTACTTTGCAGCTATTTTGCCATAGCAGGCGAATTTATTGCGGGATTCTCCCACGCAATGACTAGGTGTATTTTTTTGATGTAGTCATCCTTGTGATTCGCCAATAATTTTGTTTTAAATATACAGACGTCGACCCCCTGGTAGCATAAGTTGCATTTTGCACACGAGGCAACACCCCGGCTTGCCGAAAGTGACAAAATTTTTCGTTACTTTCTTTTTCTGTTCCTTTGCGTTTTCTGCGCACCCCTTATCTTACCACCGCCCCATTCAGCAAAAACCCTGCTAATTTAAAGCAGTATTAAATAAATGATGTATGTAGGTATGTATGATGTATAGCTCATTGCATTAATTGGTAGAAGATATGCAATAACCTTCAACTTGCTGAAGTTTGCATTAATTGGTAGATAGATAGATAACTCAGTCGCACAATTTATTTTCGTACTAAGTATATTTACCTATGTATATTTACTTACCTGAGTATATTTACTTATGTATATTTGGCAACAAAATATTTGCCTTTTTCACTTCGCTTTGAAGGTTGAAAATGTGAACAAAAATTTGCTATCTTGATTTCGCTTCAAAACTTACATTTTGAAATTGTTTGATAATGCTATGCATGCAACTCAATTTAAAAAAAGTAAACCTCCAAGACAAGAAGACAACACACAAACCCAAACATGGCAGAAGAAAAAGGCGGCAGCGAAACATTTCAGGTATATCCCGGGAGAAATAATTGTTTTGAATTGCTGAATATAGTGAAAATTTTTCTTTTTATTTTGCAAGAATTATATATATTGTATAAGCTTTGTTATCATCAGCACCCACCCCCAAAGTCCCAACACTTGGGAAAGATAGCTTGGAGCCAGAGAAGGGTAGATATTCTATCTTGACAATTTGAGCCTAACCAGTAGTCTTGATACACTAAAAATTCCCGCAGGGACAACCCCTAAAATAACAACTTTTTCACGTTGGCACCACTTACATCTTCCTTAGCAACATCTTCAGTGTCCATATTTAGCTAAGTTAGAAGCTTTAAAAATTCACAATTCATGCTTCAGAATCTGCAACGTGACATCAACTGCCTCTCTGATGGTGCAAGGTATGTCAGGCAAAAGACACTTCAAAAACTTCAAAAGGAAATACTAAATTCAAAAGATGTCACTGTTGCCCAGCATGAAGGTCTATTCAAAGAGCTATGTATTCCGTTACTAAAACTATTTCACTATCCATCAGATAAATGCAGAGAGCTTTCTGTCAAGCTGGTCTTAGGGTAAGTGATTATTGATATATATACACAAGGAGAGAGACTTGTGTCAGACATATAGTTGGTCAGATGAATATGTATATATCACTTTGCACTTCTGTGTAATGAAAATTGTCATGCCAGACAAGACAACACACTCTTAGAAATATGTAATATGATGCTCTGAATATCTGCTGCTATTACTGCTGCTCTGACTTTGTAGGTATTTCCTACTTGGGATCAGTTCACAGATGATAATACAGTTATATTTTTTTAGACTCTGTCACAAGGTTGCTGAACCATGGCTATTTTTACAGTACATAATCCCCGTGCTTGTTGATAGACTTGGAAACAAAGAAATTGTTGAACATACAGAGGAAATAAGACTGCTTCAAGTAGAGGCTATTACACAACTGATTGAACTTTGCAAAGAAAAGATCAGTTTATATGTTAAAGATGTTATTCAAATTCTTGAAATGACTCTTGCTGACCCGTTTCCTGATGTTAAGAAGGTATTATATTGCTTATTCTGCTTGGAAGGATTTATTCATAGAAGGAGGATTTGTTCATCTTAATTGATACACCTCTCTTTTTCATCTAAAAGACTAATTTAGTATTAAGATGGCCAAGTGGTGAGACTGTAGCACAAGGCTGTGAGTTTCATTCTTATTCGATTCAAACAAGCTCTCAATGAAAGAGTCAGAAGATTCAGCAGCCTTTTGGTTCTAGATGAAAAAGCAAATGGGAGTTACAATTTATGGCTACATTGAACGGAAGGGCTGGAGTGGCACTGAGATTATGGGGTTATTGAGTCCCGCATTCTTATGCATAGCCTAGAAACGCATGCCCCATAAAGATAGCAAATCCATGTTTTTCATCAAGTAACCTGTCAATGAAATTATTAACTGCTTCCATCTTCTGATAGGAAAGCTGTCACTCTACAGAGAAACTTGCTTTAGCAGTACCAGAAAAATTTTTTCAATTTGGCGAAGCTTTGATTAGTCCTCTGCTAAAGTCAGTCAGCCATCAACACAATAAAGTGAGAGCAACTTGTCTGAAGGTATCTTTGGTTTCTCTCATTTTATTATGCCCCACACTTTTTTGTCCTTTCAAAAAAATTATTCCCTGCCTTTGGAAGCGCAATTGAAGGTTTTCTCATGATATAAGTTGAAAATATATTTTTTTACTATATATTTACTCTAATGATGATGTTCAAGAAGTAGTGTCTGGAGTACAGCTGAAAACATGGGTTAACATGTTACTTTCCTGTATATTATTGAGGTCTTATCTTCAATAAATCAAAGATATTAATTTCAAATAAATTATTTGCGTTGATTTATTAACTCAGTTGTACTGCAATTTCCTAGCGAATTCTCTGTTGCTCAAGGATCTTGGTTTATTTTACAGACAATTGGAGTTGTTTTGAAAGAAACAAGCGGCAAAGAAATTGACAATGTGTTTTCTCACATTGCTCAGAGAACATTCGATCATTCACCCCAAGTCCGGCTCATGGTCACAAATGTTGTCGGAGATTGGTTACTGCATTTACGAGACAGGTCTCCTATTTTGATTAAAGTTTTAACGCCAGTTTTTTATAAGAAACCGGTTTATAAGAAACCGGTTTATAAGAAACCTAGTTCTAGACACCCTAAAAATTAAGATACGTTTACCACAAGGCCTTGAGCCAGGTTTTATAAAAATCGTGTACACGATCTTCACCGTGTCCGTGTTGTTTATCTATTAACTGGTGAAAATGCTTTACCGCAGTAAACAATTTACCTACGGATATGTATTATATGTATTAATACTTGTTAAAAGTGCAATTTTTTCTAAACTCGGCGAACGCCCGATATGTATGCAATATAGTATTTGTTATTTCCAGTGGCGTTCTGTCCAGATACCGTTGTAATTTTTTTGATTTCAAAACGTAAAAGAAGAGAAACATTTAATTGAAGTAGAAAGGAAATTATCTAGCACGGCATTGAATAATTTTATTTTTATTTTTCTCAAGGTATTCGTATTTTCACAAGCTGTTACCTTTGCTGCTGACTGGTTTATCTGACGAACTAACAGACATACGAGAAGCAAGCATGGATTTATTTTTACAGGTGGATTTTATTGTTTTTTTGCTCTCTGACCATTAAGGCTTGACCCAATTAAACACTGTTCAGGACCAGACCAGAACTTCGAACAGTGATATTTCTGAATTTTAATGAATAGATTTATTCTTCAGGCTGTAAGACTGAAGATTAAATCTCATTTTCAGCTGAAGATTGAATCTTCAGCTGCATTGGGATGAAGTTACCGAGATCATGATGATATTAGAATCTGATCATGATTGCTCTGAAGGTTGTGATGAAATATCGTCGCGAATCACTGTTTCTGCAAGCTGTGGATTGAGTACTAACATAAGAATGTCTTTCCTAAGTTTAGCTGTTTGCATCGTGCTATTGAGATGCCTCACTTTTACTTTAAACCATTCATCCTGTGTTCATATGTTGAATTTCTCCATCTCTTTCTTTGTCCTTCTTCGTTTCATTTTTCTTTCTACCATGCTTTCAAATTTCGGTCTTGAAATGCCCATCTCAGATTTTTCATGTGCCCATAGAGAGTCAACACTTTACTTTCGATGAATGAAGTAGATGAAAGAAGTTCCCATATTTTATTATGATCAGAATGTTTTTGATCTGTCATAAATCGCGTTATATGATTTTGAAATACTTAATTTTTGTTCAGGAGTTGTGTTGTCCAATTTGCACGCTCTAATTTACGCAAAGCAACTGAAAATACATGGTTAGCGAATATCCCAGCCTTAACTTTATGTGGATTGAAGTGGAGTTTATGCATTCTTTTCCAACGCAGTTAGACCTATAAACCCATGCTGTAGCTTACTGATTCCTCCTCCATGGTTTTAAGAGGACAACTTGTTGCAAAGATAAACAAAGTTGGAGACTTTCATTTATTACAACATAAGACAACAATACTGAAATTAGGAAATATCTAAGAAAGTTTGAGTGTTGGGTTGAAAAGCCATGCATGTGAGTAAACTTCAGGCTTTGGGTGTTCCATGAGGTTTTTTCTTAAGAGCGAAAGTTTTTGTACTTCTGTGAAGGCCGGCCGGGTATTTTAAAGGCTAGCATCATCATAATTTTTCTAGTGCTATTTTGTATCTTCTCTTAGGTTGGCCACCAATATGAAACGGAAAATGAAGACGAACTGAAAGAAAAACGTGATATTCACATTGTCAAGCATTTCGAAGAGTTTAGGAGTGAGTTGTGATAGCAAATTATTCTTTTCTAATCGTTAAGCAAATCGTTTGTTTTTGCAACTGCGTGACGAGAAAAGATCGAAACTCAATATTCCAGCACTTTCTTTGATGAATCTCAATCGACTTATACAGCAATATCATCCAACCACTTTCTCCATCAACTTCATCAACAATCTGAGACAAAACGCCATTATATTTGCAAATTTGTTCACTCTTTCTCAATAACTCTTTGAAAATCAATAACATAAACTTGTTTCCCCCTTACTTCAATGTTGTTTTTGTGAGAAACTACAATGCACCTTCCATTTTCATATTTTCGTGATGTTGAAATGAGACAAAACAACATTGAATTGGCGGTTGGGGACGGACTTACATATGCTCAAAAGGATAAGGGGTAATTTCGTTCGGATTGCAACTCCCATTATTTCTTCTTTGTCTCACACCTATTCTCTATGTTGAATAAATATATTCATAAATAAAAAAAATCGAAGTCTGTATATCGGATACCCGTGAGAGTGCTCAATACATTTAAGCAGAGCCAGACATATGTGGAAGAGAAAAGAGTCAAAAGACTAAACTCTGCATTTCGACAAGCCTCTTTCCTGGTTTCCCACTCATCAGGTACATCTCCTGATGAACTTAGTTGCAGATTGTGATTGTGTTTATTCTTGCTTTTTCTTTCCATTTCAAGTAACAAACAGATCTCCCATCGGGTGCAGGTGCTTGGTGCAGCGGAATTTTTCAAAGATTCTACCAGCTTTACTTGGAGATTTAAGAGATTGGGTTGTCGACACAAGAATTAAAGTAAGTTCAACAATCATAACTCGTGTTTATCATATTTTATTTCTTTGACCTTTTTTCCGCGACTCTTAAAAATGCTATATACGGCTATACTTTATCGCTTAACAAATTAAATTTTTGCTTCAAAACTGATAAACACCAACTGATTTTGTGATTGAAATAGTGAATATTCTCGAGATAGCGTCACGCTCGCAATCCAATAGGCAGTCGAGATAACGAATTTTAATTCTCCGAGTATCAATTTCCTTTGGCGGCTGACACTTTAATTAATTATCGATTACACGTTCAACTTTCTTACGTAGGCCGCACAGCTACTCTATCAGCTAATATTTTACGCAGAGGATCACATCACCATGCATTTAGAGCCTCTCTTTCAAGGTCTCTATAAGTCGGTGCAGGATGAAGAGGAGGCTGTCTCCAGTCAAGTATGTATGCCTAAGACTGATACTCATACTCACTCAGCATAACGGACCTTGCATGTAACAGCGATGACTTCCCTTTATTGAAGACCAACCATTTGATCCTTTAAACGGCTTGGTGGTACAATTAGGCTTGGTGTAACAGCCGCCCTTGGGTCTTAATAGACTAAATGCTCCCACGCAGAGGATGAGGTGTACACGCAGGCTTGACATTGATCAACCTGATACCAGATACTGTTTTCTCGTAGACAATCAAGTGTGCTGAATTGATTGGAATTTACGTTGAACCATCGATACATCTCAATTTGATATTACCCCAGCTTCAAGCTTCTTCCGTATCGTCTACAAATGCTTGCGCTGGAACGCTGGCAATTATTGCAGCTTTCGTTAGAAATGCCAACCCCACATTGATCAACAACGAGCTTCAGGTAAGCCAACGGCCATTTGTAAAACATGGAATTGAGGAATGGACCACTGGAATTGTTGGATAGAGTAGTGGGAATGCGTATCTTAGTTGGTTATTCCAATGAAACATGTGTTCTACTTAATGTTCCCCCATTCCACCTAGAATTTAAAAGATGTCCCATTTTTGCCATTTGCAATTGCCAAAATAATAATAGTAATGATGATGATGATGATGACAGTTAAACTTTTTATATTTTCAGAGATTGTGCACTGTTGTGAATTCTCCTGACGTCTGCTGCGACGTCACTCCAGATGTTCACACTCGGTTGAATGAATTTGTCTTAACCATTTTATCGAAAGATTATATTCATGTGAATGATGGCATTAGTTGTATGATATTCAGTATCCTACTGCACGTCACTGCGTTAACACAAGACCAAGACGTGTTGCGTCAGGTAAGGCCTCCGTTCAAACTACTACTGCCATGAAATTAGTAGGTAACTTTCAAGAACAGTCTTTAAAATCAGTAATAGATTTTAATTGTCTTGGTATTAACAATATTCCTTATTATTCGTAATTGTATTTAGTGTTAACAGTAGTACTTTCCAGTGGCGTAGGAGCGTCTCTGGAAATACTACTAAAAAGTAGGGGGTGGGGGGGGGGAAATACAGTTGAATCCCGTTGAGTTGTACCCGGATAGCTTGGACTTTCACCAAGTCCGATTGATTTTCAATTTCAATGGAGGTCCGATTTAAGGTGATTCAACTGTAGTATTTAGCATTAGTAAGCATACCTAATTATTGGTGCATAAAAAGTGAACTCTCTAATGTAGTTTAGATAGTTCACTTTTTATGCACCAATGATTTCTTTATGAAACTTTCCAGTACAGCAAGTTAAACATACAGCTAATTCTTTCATAATACTATGTGGCTTCTATTGATCGAACTCCTGATTTAGGGAAGTATTTTCTATTCCATTAAGGGACGTTATTTTCTCCGTACTTAACTTCATTTTTACTTTTGCTTGATACATGTTAATGTTTTTTGTCTCCTAGACTGAAGAACTTTTTGAGAAGTTAAGCATTGTCAGGAACTTGAAGAATGTAGATGAATTGGTTAAGGAGCATGGCATCGCTGTTCTTCAAACACTCCAGGTGGTCAATCACGTCTTTTTTTACTCATTTCTCCACTTTATTCATCTATCATTACTTTCTTCTTCTGTTATTTTCTCCTTTTTTATTACTTTCCCTCTGCTATTATTACTTTTCTTATCTGGGAGTATTTTCCCAAATCTTTCATCGAATCCTGAATGCGGTTATTTTATTTTCGAATCTTTTAATACCTTTTTAACATGTAATTAAAGAATTCTGTCTCTTCAAAAGTTTTTAATGAACCAAGCCTTGTAAAACACACCTCTGTTCCCCAAGGTGTTAGAATTTCACAGATTTAGCTGTATTAACAGATTGATACCAAAAACATTGCATTTATGGCCCTTTCGGTACAGGAAAGAATTTGGTCTTAAGATGTATCGATTTCATCACTGTTTGTCTTGAGATGATAAGGCTATTTGATGTGGCCCAGTTGTTCAATGTGTTTTTGTCTCGTTGTTTCAGACCGGTGCTGATTCTTGGACGAGTAGTTCGGCTGAATGCTTTGTATTTGAAAGTTTGTTACTTCTTCGCGATGGTTCCCTACCCCTGTTGCTAGACGAAGCCATCAATATTTTAGTGACAAATTTGAAGTTGCAGAAAGACCCTGAACTAAGATTGAAGTACGTACATAATCATTATTTATCATTAACTCTGTCATTAATTTTATACCATGCTTTATCCTTAATTTAATGATTTCGTTTTTCGTTCTCGTAAAATGCCGCCAATTATTATTGTCTATAACTTTCACTTATTCATCCTGTCATGATCTATTTATAATTTATGTTTTCTCATTTTTGCCCTCTCGATCATTATCTACTTTAACCTATAATAATGTCCATTATTTCTTTCTTAAAGACTATTCACTTTGACATCCAAGTTGGCAATGAAAGCTATTGATTCGACAGAGATTCGTGTTACCTTTCAAAGCCACTGCATAACTCTGATACAATCTTCTATTATACCAAACTGCGTTTGGAAACCTGGAAGGTAGCTAAGTTTTTCATCAATTGCTAACGTAGTTTGATGAGTGATTCTGCCTCGACTCCCAACCCTCCAATTCGTCCACATCCATTGCATTACGCTTCTTTGTATGTTCTCTTATTTCAAAGCACCCTTGGCAAATCGTTCTATTGTAACTTCGAATTTTTGACGTTATCTGTAATAAACTTATGCATCAATATATCAAATTACTTTCTACTCCTCTGAATGTCCGATTTGGTTGGATCCAACGTCCAACTTTTTTCATGTATATTTATTGATCGATTTGTAGGGTTGTTGCTGCTGTTAGGGCAGCCTCGATGTCATGCCTTTGGTCGCTGTTTAGAGGCCGAATCGTTGAGACGCATCATTTGGACTGTGTATTCGCAGATCTACTTACTCAGGTAGCAAGCAGTTCTGTTTATATATACATTTTCTGAGCTGCTTTGGATTTTCCACTTCAAACGACACTTATTAGCGCCATTGGTACGCTCACAATTGAATTTCAATAATCCTTTATAGTAAAGTGAATACTGTCTAATTAGTACACCCCGGGGAAGCATGATAATGTTCGAATTGCAAAAATTTGAATTAAAGGGTTGTGCTACAAGGATTGGTGCATTAGTGATCTTTGAAGTGGCGGAGAATTTTGTTCGAGTTAGATAGAGCTCGAATTACAAGAGTTCGAACCAGGCATAATAGTCCAATGACTATACTTCTATCCCTATTGTACTTCTATTGGTTATTATTCCAATCCTCAATCCTATTATATTATTATTCCATGTTATTTGTCTACTCGTCAAGGTATAAGTGCACATGTGCTATTCGTATTTAATACTTACAGTTTCACGTTGATACTCTGTAGATGATTGCCTGTCTTGATGATGATAATCGAACAACCCGTATGGTTACGTGCAAAACATTACTCAGGCTGTTTCTAGAATGCAAAGCCTATTTCGATGGTGAGTAGCAACGTCGTGGCTTTTCATCCCCATATTTGCCAACTCTCCACATTTGACTAAGGCTCGCTTTGCTGATAAACAATATAGGCTGGTGGTACATTTTTCTGTTTTGAGCGACATTTGATTGACTACATTACATGGGCCAGCCAAGGCTTGAAATGAACAGATCACACATTATCTTTGATTGTGTTATTCATTGTAGCCGAACGACTGAACCTGATTTATCCTGAGCTTCTGAAAAGAATGGACGACAGTTCAGATGAGATTCGAGTAATAACAACAAAAGTGTTGTCAGCCTATTTCAAGTAAGATCTTATGTAATTAGTGAGCATGATTTGCACACCATGACGTGCATTCTTCACTAAATTCAAAACGGCCCCTAGTTTAGGTGTACGTTATGCCCGCCTTCTCTAGAAACACACTTTATCTATTTATCTAAAGATTCTTATTGTCTACACTGGCATCACAGTGCTCGATGTACAGGAGTACAGAGCAATAGAAGAAAGTAGACTTAGTTTTCTGTATGTATCTATATATGTGTACTCTTGCAACATATGTATGTATATATATATTTATGTATTGAGTGGAGTAGATAAAATTCAACAACTATGTTCATCTATACAAGCCTGTTTGGTGACTTTTCACCCACTCGTCAGGAGATTTATATACTCTACTCAATATATACTTTGCTCTACTTAAATGTATTGATCACTCTCATACGGCGAATAGACATACTGATACTATATCTATATATGTGCGTATACAGTAGAAAGAAGCTACATTTAGTGAATACGAGTCACGGAAAATTTGTCTTTTCACTCAGTGTAGCTTTTACTGTATTATTGCTATGTGCTTTTATGCATCGAGCACTATAATGTCAGAATGGGCATACTCATCTATTAGAGCTATCTGTATGTGCGTATATTTATAGCGAAGAACCAGTTCAAGCATATCCTTTATCCATCTAAATGTCTACTGTATTGTTACACATTTTCATGGCTTTCTTGTTTATTTCAGATGTTTTTCCAACTACGATGTTGATTTGTATCGATTGCATCTGGAAGCGATTTTCAAAGGAATGTTAATCCACCTTGACGATCCTGAAAAAGAAATTCAGGTAACCATTATGAATCAGCCTCCAACGCACAACACTCGTTGCTCATGTGTAAGATATACATAACTACTTGCCAACTCCACCCTCGTCTTGGTTCAGCCAACATCGTGTAATCTCACTGTAACGAACTCTTTAGTATGCCGGTATATTCGTTTAGTCCGTTGAAGGTTCGGTAGAATTTTATCTTGGTTCAACTACAAAGTATTCTTTTGCTCCATTCAAGGCTTGTTCTATTGTGATTATACTGTATGTTTTATAAGATTGTTGTGAAATATCTTTCTCAACAAATGTAGTGCTCTATGCAATTGTAGACAGAGTGAGTTTATAATTATTAGAATAACAACGCACAAAGAATACTATATTGGTTGTTGCTACCAATGTGGTAATAAGCAATTTTCATTATTGTACACCTTATGTGTAAACTACATTTTCTTTTGTTTAACCAGGAATAAACTTAATTTCGGTGTGAAACGATTTTCTCCTTTTTCCAGGATGCTGTTCTTGCGGCTCTGAAAGACAGTAGTTTTATACACCCGAATTTATTGAGAAGCAAAGTGGACGAAGTTAAACACAAACATAGATTATCCAGGTTTGTGAATCGCGCAGTGTTTTATTGCTTCTGAGTGATTGTAAGCTGCATATTAGAAGCCATTCAATCCACGACAATACACTTTTTTATAAGAAACTTAGATCAGCATTTGGTACTAAAAGTTTCTTAATTTAACATGACAATTTTGGCGTTTTAATGAAGCTAAGCTATTTTGGATGGATATAACCCAAGTCGTCTTGAAGAATCCTGCTGATCAAGGTTAAAAATTACCATTTTTTCCAAGCAAAATTCATAATGTTTGCTGAAGTGAAACCATGCTTTTCACAAGCTTAAGTCAATGGACTCGTTTTACGATTGGAAATGTTACAATTTCTTAATTATCTTTGAGTTTAGTACTAACGTTTCTTGAATTTTGACCATCCTGGCTCTAGTTTCTTATTAACGAGGTCTCATGCTTGTGTCATGTTTGTGTTAGTCTAATTGTCAGTTACATTGACTACAATCAAAAGATTTTAGAATGTTCTGGGATAATCGTTTTTAATGATTCTGACAAAAAGGGTTGTTGTCATTCATGTGATCTGGGCTGAAAGAAATTGAAAATTGCCATCAACTTATGATTTTCTTTACACCATTTGATTTCATTTTCTTTTCAATTTTAGATACTGTGACGATCTCATTAGCCATATTGACACGGTTCTCATGACGCAAACCGAGCTTCAACAGCAATCGTGATCTATGACGATGAATATCAAAGATCCCTCTTGAATTTGTTATCTGTTATAACTGTTGATTGTGGAACTATCGTTGTTTTGAAGCCATGTAAGGCTGACAATAAGAGATAGATGTATACATGTTACACAGTGAAAAATTGTCTCGTTGCTGTGTATTTATTGCATCATGCTTTTACTGACCCTACACTGGTGAAGATGCAGAATTTTCTTAGTGGATGGAATATATTTTCTGAATCTTGGTCCCATGTTTGACATTTTGTACCTCATTGCCTCTATACTTTTCATGGTTGTATGTTTTTATGATGGTTCTCACTTATTTAATAAATGTATATTGTATATTGAATTCATTTGTTTTTTATTTTATGACTGTTTGATGAAATGATAGGGTTGGAAGGCCATTTCCCGATATTATTAGTTTCAACTTAATTCACTGATTTTGCAAATTATGCACGACGAAATACAAAGAATTGGTTCATTAGTGATCCTTGAAGGGCAGAGAATTTCTTTCGAAATAGATAGAGTTCGAATTACACGAGCTCGAACTATGCAGATTTGACTGGTGCGGCTCCTCCGCCGCGTCTCGATATGCAAAATGCAATGCAAAAGCAAAACCAATGCACCACGTGGGGCCTAAACTCGTCTACTCTGTATTCCTCGCCAAGATGAAGAAAAGAAAATTTCAACAGGAAAAGGAAGGTTAGACATACAAATTATGGTTTCAAATTGTTTTAATAGTGAGTCATCTTCACATGGTATGGAGCATTTGATTCCAAATTGCGTGAATGACAATATAATTATTATTTTTAACACCTTTATTAGCTAATGAACAAGAAATACCTTCAATTTCTAAAAAGAAAAAGAAAATACGAAAGACTCCAAAAGGTATTTGCTATGATTCTAATGATTTATATACGTGTGCGACAAATCAGTTTCTAAAGATCACAAAGCTCATGTAGCATGCAAATTTGTTATGTCACACTGGAGTTAATGTTATTGAGATGTTTGTTAAGCCAAATCTCCATTCACTTATTACAGTATCATTTATTGTCGTAGGCAGAAATTATACCATAAGTGTTGCACTGCCTGGCTCAATTTTAGAAAATGCACAGTCACCAGAACTTCGAACCTATCTTTCTGGCCAGGTATGAAGACATTGTGCACACATAAGACATGCAATGCAATGAAATTGTTATAAACAAAATATCAGGGCCACACTTTGTGTAATAAGTAACTCTGCAAATGTAGTTGGAAACACACACTCACAGTTACACTACAACCCTTTCTATTATTTTGCTAGTTAATCTATTTTTTGTCTTTTGTTTGTAACTATGTGCAGTCAAAATTTAATAAATTTTTTCCAACAAGCTCTACAATACTATTTAAATTAGCATTCTATTCTTAAAACTTTTGTGTCTCACAGCCTGTACTTATTTTGATCATTTGTTTGAACAGTTTACTTTTTGCATGCAGATTGCAAGAGCGCTTGTTGTCTTTAATGTTGATGAAGTTGTCATATTCAATGAATCTTCCAAAAATGTTAAAACTGATGGTGATTTCAAAGGCTCTACCAAGGCAAGCGATCCAAATATTTTGTTGGCTCGAATCTTGCAGTACCTAGAATGTCCACAGTACTTACGAAAGTTTCTGTTTCCAAGGCATCCTGATTTAAAGTATGCAGGTAATATTAAGAACTCATTATTACTATTATGATCACTGCTATATATATACTTATTGCTTATCACGCTATTAACTATTTTTTATGTTATTATTCCTATTGCGTAGTCCCGGTCTTGTGATTCTCACACTTCACTTTGATTTATCTACTACTTTAGATTTTTATTGCTCTCATCTACTTTCTTTCATGTTATGTTCTGATACGAGTTGTATTTCCTTTACACTGTTATCTTAATAGGTAAGCTATGAAATGTGTGTTATAGTTAACAACAGTTTAAGCTATCAGTATTAATACTTAAGGAATCAATATGAATTTTTCATCTTTTATATACATTATCTAAATGAAATGAATGGAATAAAAATTGCGAAAATCACAGAGTAAATATCTATGCATTGGGGAATTCAATTTAAATGGTAGCTGGCTTATTGGATCTCAAATGTATTCAGATTCAATGGTAATTTGAATTTCATTTGTTTCAGGGCTTCTTAATCCGTTGGATTGCCCTCACCATATGAGGATTGATGACATATGTACGTACAGAGAAGGAGTTGTGCTTGACAGGCCTGTTAAGAAAGGAGGAGGCTCGTACGTCAATGTCGGACTGCGAAAAGAAATACAAGTTGACAAGCATCTAAAGCCAAACACACGAGTCACTGTAAAACTTGAGGATGCATACTCAGGTATAGTAAATATGTTTCTACCAATGCTTTTACTTTGACTTTATGATTTGTTAAGGTTTTCTAAAACACTTTTATTGTCAATTGTGAAGCAATTTGTGGGGTATGTATGTATAATGTTAATATTTATAATCAATTTTACATTTTGCTGAACCTATGTTTTCATTCAGAGCATCGTAAATCCTTGAATGAGCCCCCACTTTCGAATAAGCCCCCATCCTGATAATCATTTGCAAGGAAATTGAGCGAAAGTTTTCAGACATTGAATTTGCTTTGTGAATGTATTGCAAATAACAGCAAGTTTAAACCAATAATTTCATTGATTGGTTGCTTCGTAATAACTTTTATTTTGCTTTACATTGAACAATAATCCAGCTAAAGCTTCGCTTTTGCAAATAAGCCCCCGGGGGTTTATTCGAGGATTTACGGTAACATGAAACATACTAGCAAGCTTCGAAAATCCATTCTCATATTTAGAGCTTTCCTGTAGAACAGGTTATTAATACAAATGATTTAACGGATGCTTTTTTGAAATAAAAGCTCTTCATACAACAGTCTTGATAAACTATGAAGGAAGTTCAATGGTAAAATTTGTTAAGACAGTTGAAAAAGCAGGCACCTTTTGGTTTACATAAAAAGACCTGTCAAAGCTTTAGAGATATCATACTATCATCGCACAAGTCTGTTTCTTCAAATAGCGTGTGCTATAATTTCTTTGTTGGCTTCTGATCACAATTTATTCTTTTACAGATGAATCACGCGTGAAAGGCAAGATCGTGTCTCCGTCCGAGCCTCGTTTGGAGGAAGGCACGTACTGGGGTTATAACGTGAGATTTGCACAGACATTTGGTGCGGTGTTTACACAAAGTCCCTTCAAAGATGGGTATGACTTATCAATTGGAACTTCGGAACGGGGAGAACCAGTCGAAGATTTGCAGCTATCATCTTTCAGGTAATACAAACAGCTGGGTTTTAATTAACCAAGAGGTTTTTTAATCCAGATACTGGATTCCTGCGATTTGGCGAACCCTGGAGTGTAGTAAAATTATTTCTTATAAGGAGACTTGTAAGGAATTGCCACGAAGCTGTTTAAGGGATCAGAGATGTTTAGGTTTTAATGCCGCGAAGCTCTTTATTTGATGGTTGGGTAATTGTTTCAGGATTCTACATTAAAGGTTGTGATTCCCCAAATAGAATATTAATTTTTCGTTTTTACTGATTTTCTACTTTATTAGAAATACATTGTTTTGCAGGCACATGTTGATCGTATTTGGTGGCTTATCTGGATTAGAGGCTAGTCTCGAATCGGATGAATCGCTGTCTGAATCCGATCCCAGATTACTCTTCGATCATTACGTCAACAGCTGCAATAATCAAGGCAGCAGAACAATTCGAACTGAGGTTTGTTTCTCTAATCTTTGCTCGAATATTTGCTAACTACACGCTTCTCAGAAGCGTTAATGTATCATTGCAGTTCTGGATATATGCTTGCGTTTACGGTATACTATAGCTGCGTGTTCCAACCTCTATGAAATATCCTTGTCTTGATTTTACGTACGTAGAACACGAGGCAAAAGAGAGAAACGATGTTGAGTTTGCTTTTTATTTGATTTGACTGACTCACTGACTGACTGAGAGAGAGTTACATACATTTATATACATTCTTAAAAGCTAAAAGTATGCATGATTTACCCAGATGATAGCAAAGATGAGGAAGGACGAGGTGAAGTGATGTTTAGTTGGATAGAATGGCGAGGTTTGAAAGTGTTAAGTGTTAAGATGAAGGTTGTAGCGCGATTGATAGGTCAGGGACAGCAAGCTTGTGGAATGATTGGAGGTGATATGAAGGAGAAATGAATGTGCCATGATTAAATTTCACCACAACAGGGTCTCAACAGTTTAAGAGCACTTTGATTACACCCATTGTTTGCCAAATTTCAGGGCATTTTATTGGTATGTGAAAGCCCTTATCTTATGGTTTTAAAAAAGTTAGGAGCACGTGCCAATAAGTATCCCTCCCCTCGTTCCTACTAGACTCACTACATTGTGCCCCTGTGCCTGAACGGAACCAGCAAAAACGAGTGAGGCACAGGGATGCAATGTAGTCAGTCTACGTCTCTACGTCCCTACTCGAGTCGGTGGCTCGAATTGCTGCGTTGGTACGTAAATGTCTTTAATATCGACCTTTGTTCTATTCGTAGGAGGCTTTGCTTATCACCCTGTCCGCTTTGCGTCCATTAGTAAACCATGCCGGATCGGTTTGAAGTCAACCATCTAATTGGTATGGGGCAAACGATGCACGCACACAGTTAACGTGAACCGCATGTGACTGAATATCAATACAATTCCTTTGATGTTTGGGTCAATCGCGGTGCAATTGCTACTAAACCGTAAAATTGTCATGGGCGGTGTAAAAGAACTCCTTCGGCGCTAATCGTTGGATTTGGTATTCAACCGCTGAGGTCTTTTAAATAAAATGCAATATTTAATAATGCTATGTTGTATTGATCGTAATACAATCAAATTTTAGAGTTGATTCAAGAAACAAGGTGTTTTCCAATTCAACTAATAAGAGTATGGATTTTGAATATTGATATTTTATTAGATTTTAAGTTAATTATATCATGATGTTCATACCTTAAAATAATAATGCTCACAAGCGCAGAAATGGTCTCCAGTGCACGAATTAGAAGATTTGGTGTCATTTTCCTGTGTAGTTGCCAGCGAAGTAATGTATTGGCTGCCATTTTTTAGGTCTTTTTGTCAGTTATCTATGCCAAAACCAGGGGAATCTCCCTCACCTCTTTATAAGTGTGACTGGATAACCCAACGATAGGGCGTCGCCGTGAGAGGCCCAAGGTCGTGGGTTCGAGCCAAATTTTTCCGAACTTGAAAGTTTGGAAGTTCGATTGTTAGCTTTTATGAATCATACATATGGAAATTCACTTCAGAGGAGTCAGCTCAATCAGCAGAGGACCCTCATTAGTTATCACCGGACCGTGCATGGCCATGTTTCATTAATATGGCATTACAAATTTATTATCTCATCCAGGGGGTAAAAGGTAGACTTACATACAAAACACTTTGTTCGTGGCTGAGTCGTTTTCAAAGCTAATTTTTTGGGAAAGAAATAAGGTAGAGCCACCAAAATTTTATAACAGGGCGGTGTAGGACTATGTTTTAAGGATATGAAATTTATAAATTTTATTATCTTGACCTGGAATGAAAAAGTATATAGCGCACTTTGTCATCGCAGCCTTTACAAAATTAGGCCCTTGTGAGAAGTAAGTTGTTGACAAGGAAAACATATGGTAAATATTCAATAAAAGTAGTATTGTTTTCTACAGATCTACATGCCTTACGTTGTATATATGCAATTTTCTTGGTCTATTCCTTGTTCCATGTATTAGTGCTATAGCCTCGATTTTCTTCACTGAGCGCCAGCGCAGCGCGCACACGTGGTGCACCTATTGAAGAAAGCGAGAAGCAAAGCAAAACATCTTGACAAATGCGACGCCGAAGACATTGCATTAAAAGTTGGCTTTAAATAAGTAGCGTGATTTTACTCTTATTGAAGCTATCTTGACTTTCAAATATTCTTTTTCATTTCAAAACATGTTTGTCTGTGTTTGCGACTGGTTGTCGTCAGGGCTAATATGGGATAGCTAGGCCAGCAAAAATGTCACACCCACCTAAGAAGGGCCTATACCTTACTCTTCTCTTTCATGAGTACCAACCAAGTTTAGTAGAAGAGAACTTCTTATCTAATGTGATTTTGAAATAATTGTTTCAATTTATTTCTAAGCCTTCTATGTTTGCCAAGAGAGGCGATATGTTTGCATCAGAGGTTGGAAACCTTGTCTTGTTTGGTTGCAAGCAAAGCAATGTGGGGTGGGGCAATGAAACCTGGGCGCAACTGATGCCACTTTTTCGGTTTAGTCACCTATAGTATATCTCTTTCCAGAAATTCTGCAAAGCTGTTCTAATTCTGAATGAACAACAATAATTTAGTTCATTGAAAAGGGTCAACTACGCAAACAGCTTTCTTCGAGTGGAACAATGGAACGAAACATCACATTAGAAGCTGTAAAGAAAGACATAAGATCTCTGCTGCTCTCCTCCCAGATGGGACTCAGCATCCAGAAATTACTTGATGACCATCGTACCATGCTTGGCAGACATTTGCCATTCAAAGAACTTGGATATAACTCAGCAATTGAGATGGTCAAGCATATGCCAGATGTAGTTGTTCCTGTGTTTCATGCTGGTGGAGTAATGCACCTAAAAGGTTGGTACTTGTTTGGGATATTATCAGGGACGAAAATAAATGCCTAATTTTGGGGGGTTGTGGAAGAATGAAAATTTTAACTACATGTAAGGAATTTTTCTGCCTGGATATTATTAAGAATAGGATTATGGATATTATTAGGATAAGAATAGGATCAAGTGTTTGCTTCATGACTGTTATGATGTCATTCAATGTCCATTACTTGTAACTATTTTCCATACAGCTGTGGCAGATTCAAGTACAAAGCACATACAAAGGCTTGTAGAGCAACAGAAAAAAACTGGAAAAATAAATCGCATCAGAAAGACTCCAGATGAAGCACTTCGGCGTCCACCTCGGCAGCCATTAATCCCGTTTGGAATTAGAGTGAAACTAATAGAGCTGATGAAATTATATCAGCAAGGATTACCTGCTGACCAGTTTGGTATTGCATTTGTTCGACGATTTGGAATAGAATTAAGGTACAAATCATTGGGCTTCTCGACATTGACAAAATTGCTCGAGTCCTGTTCAGATATTGTTGAGATCGTTGAAAGAGTTGTAGGCAAATCGAGGCGGATTCTGTTGTTTCCAAAAACTACTAATACCTTGAAAAATATCAACAATTATGTAGACCCGAAATCAAAGCCAACTAATCAAGTATTTAGTGAACCATCAAAGCATGCTCAAAGCTCTAAGTTTCAAGTCAAAGATAAAGTTATTGATAAAAATGGGCTTGTGAATTCGGAGAGGAAGTTATCAGATAGGAGGACTTCTTCACAGCAGCAAAAGAAACCAGCTGGACTGATGGACCTTGATGGAGATGAAGACCTGTCATCATCACCTTCATTTGAAGAAGATCCTGTAATCAAAGTCACATCTGGTGTATCTGAAGAATTAAAAAAAAATCTTACATCTGTAAGTTTGCAATTATTTATAAATGTATATCAAGTCTAGAAGGGGGAAATAAATTGCTCTGTTATTTCCAAGGCTTGTTAAAGCCCAGTGTAAATTTCAATCGAAACAAGTAGATTGTGGATCCAGATTTGTGTGAAAAACTCTGAAGCTCGCTCAGTGACTTGTCTGGCTGGAAATTGCATATATAGTTGATTAATAAAAAAATGAATTTTTATTTTAGCTGTTTTCTGAAAAGCCAAATGGTGTGTGGATGGCAAGATTACCATTTGAATATAAGGTGAGATTGGCCAATGCTATCCAGAATCCAGATTGATGACTGGGTTAAGAATTGGCTGTAAGAACTTAAGATCAATCTAAGTTAAATGTCGCTCTTCTCATGCGCATGAGAAGAGCGACGTTTAACTCAAGTCTAAGGTGCCACGTATCTTTTTTACTTGCTAAAATTAGGGATTGGAATTTGCTGATTCCGAATCTTTTTGTATTTTCCATCTGACGAGTTGTTTTCGAGTTGCGAGATCTCGTTAGCTGCACATCGGATTTCAAAAAACAATAGCAGTGTAGTCAACCTGTGCGTGGATCTGCTGATGTGTACATGAGTGGGAATATTTTGTTCGATAGAAAAAATTTTCGAAAGACCTTGACGTCGAAGGAGCAGGATACCTGAGTTTGGTTGAGATGATTGGTTCATTGCCAGACTTGATAACAATGCAAAGGCCGGTGAAAAATGGCGACTGGCTTTTGACTGGCCAAGGAAGAGGTATGCTGTAATCAATTCAATATTGTGTAAAAACTATTTTCATTTGCTACTCATGGAAATGATGAGACGAGAGAAGCGTTCCTGGTTGGAACTTCAATCTAGCAAGCTGGGTTACATAGCGAATTTTCCCATACAATAAGCTATATTTCCTGGAGTTTTTTTATTTACTACAATTACAACGTACTCTTGGTTTTAAGCATATAAAATTTCGGCGTTTTAACCCCAAGATACAACGAAGTGCAGTTGATTTTTGTCTATCTTGAACTCGGAAAGGAAATGGATGTTTACTGGACAAATCGACAGATATCCAAATATTGTGCAATCTTTTTTGATGGGATGTAGCGATGATGTTGAGATAACCGATATTCAAGAAAGCGATAGTTAACTATATTTTGATTTCTCTCACTTAAGTCTTGTTATATAAGGTGGGGAGGGAGTGTGGCGGGTGCAATTAAACTTTGATAAGAGAGGTATATACTGTTTTTACATACGACTTTAACGTTTTTTTTTACAACTGTATCGAAACAAGGAGAATGAAAGAAGCGTTCGATAACGCGAGTGTTCGAGATAGCAAGCAGCCAAGACAGCTGATGTCAACTGTATTTGTAATTATTTCATCTTGTTTTTCTTGTATGTAGTTGCGAGTATAATTCGCGAAGATCCGAACCCACGAGACTCCGTAACTGCTCATGGCATATTCAAGAAAGTATCACACCCAATGAATGGACAAATACAGATATTTATTGTTCACATTGTCGATCCGTGGTCATTTTGCTTTCACTACTGTGACGTCAAAAGTGAACACGATAAAATGATGGACAACATCAGGTAATTGATGAATTTTTAACACGTATTTGTTTATTCTCTTTGCACTTTGGTCTGCATACTTATCCGTCAAATATTTTAGAAAACGAAGGAAATTACTTCAGTTGTACATCGGTGAATTGAAGACGGTAGAACTCGAATTTTTCGGTGTTTTAAACTTTTGTCTGGTTCCGTTGAATTTGGTTGCTTTATGCATGCTTCATGCTTGAATTGCAATTTGCTTTTTTCAGGTCTTTTTATACCAGTACTGCATCACAGAAGTATCTTCTTCCGCCTAGTCTCTTGAAGCCAGGCCAGGTATCTAGAATTATAGGACCGTTCTTTTGTCTTCTCTTAGCTGTGTATTTTGCTGAAAAGGCTAGATTGTTGCCTGAAAGTAGTACATAGTGGATTAAAGAGGCCTAACGGCTTTGGCAGATATTATTCAGGGCTTGAGACTTTAGCAGCCATGATGCAGATAGAAATGGAAATAAAAACTCACGGAGAAATTATTTGTTTGCTTTTCCAGGTGTGCTGTGCTGTTTATGATGAGGACGAGGAGTGGTACAGAGCAGAGATTATCAAGGTCATCTCAAATACAGAAGCCGAGGTGCGTCATTAACTTCATTTATTTTGCAACATTGTTGTAAACTGTGTGAGAATCAATTCATTTCACATGCCATCAGAACTAATTTATCTGGCGTTAATATGCCTGGGCTCTGTGGAAAATGTCTGCCTTTTGCATGTCTATCTATTGTTGTTATTATTTAGCCTCTATGGACAAATTTTTAATTTTTACATTAACAGACTATTGAATATTCAGTGCTCGTTAATAAACTAGCATTGCGAACATAAATTGTTGATTAGGCCATTGAACTATCACCAACTCTCTCGTTCTGTTGTTGCAGGTTTTCTACGTTGATTATGGTAATTCGGCTACGGTGCCAACATCGAATTTGCGACTGCTAAAAAAGGACTTCATTGAACTACCTGCAATGGGCATACGAGGCACGTTGGCTAACGTATTGCCAAAGGGGACGGTAAAGTTACTTTCCTTTGTTATTATTATATCTGTCATTGTAATAACTGAGGCCAGTTATTCAGTTTTAGTAGTTCCATTGCCTACAATAGGGGAAACTTTTAAATTAGAAAAAGAAAGCTACCTTTCAAGTTTCTTTTTTGTGGGTTTTATTCAATTCCCCACTCTCCCTATGGAAGTATTGTTATTTCGTGCAACAAACCCCTGTGGTCATCGCGCAAACAGAATTTTATGGACTGTCTCTGGGGACAAGATTGTTTTTGTTCCTGAGGGGCTAACTAAATATTTTTACAATGAGTTATTTGCCCTCACTTTGTTCTAGCTCGACTGGTCAGTTGAAGCAGGAAAGAGATTCTTTGAACTGACCAACAACAGAACGCTAATGGGCATTATATGTGGCCACGACGTGAGTTTTCTTCGCTATATTCAACAGCCATTCTATTCTCACAACTCTTTAGCATCAGTTAATGTTGGATTTGATTCGCAGCAATGCATGCTTAGCAATTGTGTTCCATTGACATGCGTAATGGTAGAGGTTTTGATGAAAAGCGGAATCTTGATGCGGTTGTATCGACGAAATTTTTAGTTTCCATTAAGAGGAACACCATTCTAGGTACTCTGCATATTTTGAATTTTTGACCGGAATATCCAATTGAGTCGCAAAAATGGAATAACCTACGAATGCATATTGCTATATTGGAAGTTTGTTACGTTAAGGTTTAATCGATTTACGAAGCAGTTCAAGGAGAGTTACGAATTTTCCTACAAGCGGACTATAGCCATTTGTCAAGGCTGCACTGTATTGTGTATTCCGTTGCAGTATTCTTGTTAAAGCTACATATAGATACTAATTTTGATGATTTATTGCAGAAAGGAGCTGTCCAACTTCATCTCATTGATACTAATGTAAAACAACAGGTTCATGTCAATGATGTTCTAGTTATTGAAGGATTTGCCATATATGCGAATCCCATTTCGAATCCGACGCTGAATCGCAATCCAACATCAACGTCGTCAAACAATGGTATTTCTTAACATAATCAATTTTCTTATTTTCTTTCCTATTTGTGCGCGTGTGTAGTTGGATAAATTCAAAGCAGTTTATTGCATTTTATTTCCCTATAATTTCTTTTATTTTATAATTTAAATTTCTCTTCAAATTTCTTAAAAATTTCATTTCTCTAAATTATTTAATGTATCATCTTTCAGCAATCCAGCAAAGCTTCCAATCTCTCAACCCGAACACCTTCAAGCAGTTGCTAGCATCATATGACCCTGCTGTTACAAATGTATTACTACCTTACCTTTTTCAGCAATTACAACAAGGTATATCATTTTTACATACCGTAAATGCTCTATTAGACCCCTTACTTGAGGGGCCTAATTACCCTAGGTTTATTTAATTTTCAATCCAGAGCTTATTGGAAAGGGGGCTTAATAATATTTTTGAATATACTTTAGAAGAGTGTTCCTGTAAAATAGCTGAAAAGTAATTTTCGTGAGCTTTAATGGTTTTATCATTAGTCAATTTCAGTTTTATCATTGTTCACGATTTCAAAAACAAGCAGGGCGGCTTATTTTAAAGCCTCATTTCAAAACGGAGGCTTATTAGAGTGAAGCGGGCTTTATCGAAAGAGAGGCTTATTTGAACGTTTGCAGAGATTATCTTTCTATTGGAATGGATAGCATCCTAGATATGGTTTTGTCAAGCCGTTAACTTCTTTCTGTTTAGACCCAGCTTCCTGCTCCCCTAGTCTGCCTCTAAGCTGATTCGCGTGTTGTTATTCCCACAACTACCTACTCTTCTGGCCAAAGCGAACTCGTATACAAAGCCCCGTGCACTTAGAAACTTTTAATGTCGATTAAATGATTCATATGCTTTGATTTGCTAGGCCAGCAACCAAGTTTTACACAAGCCGACATAGCAAGGTAAATACAGCAAGAAAATAATATTCTTCAAATCGTTTTGTCTCAGGCTTGTTGAACCGATTGTATATTATGTGTAGTTTGCAACATTACTCCATTCGTATTAACAAAATATAAAGTTTTCTTTTTTGCATGATTTCTCCTTTTTTTTCACTTCAACTTCTTTGCCTTTGTTTTCAATTATTTTTGTTTTTCTTTGCCTTTCTCCATGATGCTTTCACTTTTTTGTTTCCAGAACACTATCAACATTGCTAGCCGGTTTCAACCAAACTCCACAGCCCCAAATCACCAACCCTGCTTCACTATCACCAGCACAACAGCAACCATCCAATGCTGATATCAAGTCTTCACCTTCGAATACTCAACAGTCTGACGTCACTGCTGCAGATCAGGCTAGCTTGGCATCGTTTATTGAAGCCGTCAACTCCGAAGTAGAGGCTAAACCTCGTACTGAAGGCAGCGCAGAAGACAACAGTGACGTGTTTGAAACTGATTCGAATGATTCTTTGGCATGCTACGTTAATATAAGAAGGCGAGGAATCATTCACATTTTTGTATTATTCACTGTATACAATTCCTATTTCTTTTAATTTTTACTCGTTACAATGTCAAATTTAGTTAGGACATTGAGAACTGAGGTAATAGAGTGGAACATTGTAATTAAGATAATAGAATAGAACATTAATCACCAGGTTTTTTTCAGATTGTTGATTCCAGAAGCATATAATGTCCATGCAATTAATATCGAAGGCAAACCTTACGTGTCCAGTGGAGAAATAGCCGCATTATTCTGGCATGGAGATATTTTAAGAGCAATGGTAAGATACTTTATCTGAATGTTCATATAAATGATATTGGTATTGATATATTCGTGTCAACATTATCACTGATTGCAGCTATGCTTGTTAAGTAGCCTTGACATATAGCTTTGACAAATATTATGTTATGGCACATGCTAATGTCATTGCTCTTATTTATCGTGGCCTTACAGGAATTGGTAATTTTGAACCATTAGGCGTTAGCGAACTTTATAATATAATGTCTGGTTTCCATCTTTACTTGAATTTTTACGGTAGAAAAAATTCAATTGATTACTTGTTGCATTCTGCCTTCTGTACAGTAAACACCCGCATATAAGAAACTGCAGATTTTGCATCCAGCTTATTGTTCGAATACAATACAGTATTGTTTCTTTTGTTGTGTTGAGAAGAAAATTTAGCGTAATGGTTCTTATGAAAACAGCTTCTTACATCCGTGTTTTTACTACTGTGTATAGATACAGACGCTTGAATATATAAGCAGATATATATTTGCGATTTTACTGAAGTCATTTTGTTTTTGTTTGTCTTAGTTGAGAAAAGAGAAGGCCTCCGTGCGGAAGGTTGTGATTTCAAGAGAGGAATACGAAGAACTTTTTAACGAGTTGATCAAGTACGTTCTGCTTTGCTTTTGGAAGTCTTTCATATCCGTTTCTGCAATGTTTTTCGTGAGCTGTCAAGTGCTCGTGCTTGCATGAATTGTTCATTATGGCTCGTGTGTTAGGGCCTGTTCATATGAGCCCGCTTGCCGGGCCAGCTCACTAAGCGAGATCTTATCCACTCCCCAAATCCCATACAAAATTTGTGTTCTGTTCATATGAGAAAGCGGGCTGGCCCGCCAGGCGAGATCTCGCTGCAGCACTACCGAGATCTCGGCAAGCGGGCAGGAAATTTTTCCATATGAACACTCCATCCCGCTTACCGGGCCAGAAACGTGCCAACTGCGCATGTACAGCCATTGTTTTCATTGTCAATTTCTCAAGTGACAAATATCATGTTACAGTTTCTATCTCGGTAGGCGGGACGGAATTTTCTCATATGAACAGAATTTACATCTGTCTCGCTTAGTGAGCTGACCTGGCAAGCGGGCTCATATGAACAGGCCCTTAGAATACTTCTCGATGAGGAATTTAAGCCCTGAAGCCCTGTAGTTTCATTACATACCGGTTGAGTAGTGCCTGTTGAGTGATCCTTTTGCACCAATATATTCGAGTGAAGCTATATTCTGTTTTTACGGTTGTTGATCTATGTAGCGTGCTTTGGAGGGTGGGAGAGAGATGTCAGCGTCGGGACATGTCCACTGCAGAGATGACGAACCAAGCTTGTGTCTGTGTCTTGTTGTTTCTGCTGCCTCCACATGGTTTGTCTTGTAACGTTGTGTTGTTCTTTGTGTTTCAGACACGAGGTTGGTGGAGTTTGCGATGCGAATGGTGTGAAAGATTACATGACAGTTTACGAATTAGAAAGGTAATTCATTTCTGGCATTGGCTTTGTTTTAAATGCATCTTGGGGTGACTAGTAATTTAATAACGCCTTACGCGTTATTGAAGAGAAATGAAGTAAATTTGTTTGCAATGCAATTGTTACCATCTACGAAAAAATGCATTTTTAGGCCAGGAAAAAATATGTTGCCAGATCTAGGGAAGAATATGTTTCCATGTTCAGGGAAGAATGTATTTTTGATCTGGGAAGTTCAGGAAGGCTATATTGCTAGATCTGTTTACAAAAAGCACGCATTAATGACAAAGAGAGACGCAACCAACCACTGTAGAGGCTTGTAGCCTAGTGGTTAAGCGCTGGGTTTGGTCCTTTAGAGGCGATGCCTTCACTGGTTCAAATCCATATATGGTCGGAACCACGAACTACAAGCCGTCAGCCAACTCAGCTGTCCATCCTTCCGAGATCGGTAAATGAGTACCCAAGAATTTCTGGGGTTTATACCAAAACCAACTGGACCCACATTGATAACAGCTATCATAGCTGAAGTGGCTATCCAATATAAATATTCGTACTTACTTACTTACTGTGTTGTCAAAGAAAGACAGAATCAACCCACCTTGTGGACCAAAACAGAGGTTCACAATGCATTGACATGAAAGAGGCACAGTACTTCTAGCTTATGATAAACACTGGACGCACACTGTCACGATTCTCTTTTACTCTATTTGGCCTATCAACCATACATGTTTCATGTTGACCAACCGTACATGTCTCAATTTAACCAAGGATACATACTTTATTCTAATTCGCGGTGCATGTTCCATTTTAAGCAACGACGCATCTTTCATTTCAACCAAGTGCAACCCATGTCTCGTTTTAACTCTCCATACATGCTTTTCTAGCTTACCGACGATATTGCAAACTTTTAAACACAAATCAGACGAGCTAATAGAAATGGTGGCATTGGAAGTTAGCCAGTACAAATGCAATCCTGAAAATTACTGGATCGTAAGTTTCTTCATCTGGTCTCTTTATTTATTTTTCTTTGTCTTTGTTTATTTTGAAGACATATACTTTTGAGTTCCATCATTCACTTAAGTAATTTTGTTCTTTTCAGACCGAACGGGGCGAGGGCGATGAAGGTTCTGATGAAATTGAAGACGATTCACAGGTTTGGAATTTCAAAATATCTTTACACAGTACTTATAACTCTGAAACGTACTTTGTACTTTGCGCAGTACTTATGTAAGTACTGTACAGGAGTTTTATTGTGTAATTGTGTCCTTAATGGGTGAGGCATTGGCCTTAGGGTCAGTGCTAGGATAAGGTTTATGTTGTGCGGAGGATAAAGGTGGTCATCATGCGCAGTGGCTCAGTTATTAGCACTGCACAGGACCGTTGTGACACGACTGTCTTCTTAAAAGCTAAATCATTGGCCTTAGGGTTGCCTGATGAATGATTGCATTAGCGTGAAACTCTGAGTAACAACCAATGTAGTGTTTTTTGTGCATTTTTATCATTATACCATTCAGCAACAATAATTTTAGGATAGGAAGGTGATAAGTGTAATTCGGATTAATTTTAAAAACGTTCTTCTATTTTTCATTCAGAGTTTGGAATTAGAGTTGGAAGAGCTGCGTCTACTGTTACAATCTATGCAGTTCAGAAGGTAAACTGGCTGATAGATAGATAGATAGATTGCTGTCAACACCTTTTGAGCGAACTCTTCTCGAAGGTGGATGCTTCCTTGAAGCGGACAGGGTTTTGAGCTCATGGTTAATGACTCCCTGTTTCACATTGTTCAATGAAGCTTTCACTTTACTAAAGGGGAAATGAGACTCAGGTCCAGAGAGTTATTCGTTTGATAAGAGAACTCGCTGCTTCTATTTGGTGAATGTTTTCGAACTTAGTACCACGTAATCTTAGCGAGACACATTGACCAATACTACAAAGTGGAGCCACATATACATGGAATACCAGATAATAATGAATAATAAATATCATATAAATAATGTGTATATTACTAACTGCTATATAAATTTTGGGTTTGATTTGATTTTTAGAAAACGTCTCGTGAACTCATTGATAAACAAGAAGTCATCACCAATTGTGATTGACGAAATAAAACAAGTTGAAGAAGAGATCGAGAGGGTGAGGAGAAAGGTGCAATCCAAAGAAGGTATTTCAAAGTAGAGTATATTTGTAAATATTTATGTGTGCTATTTAGATATTTATTAGTTTTTTTCAGTTTGTTATTCGCTAACTCGTTTGTGCCGTTGTTCAGTTTAATTGGAATTTATCGCCTTACAGCTCGCATTGTTCTGGATAGACAAAGTAGTAGAGGTTTTATCTTGAACTGTGGGCCTAAAAAAAGCAATTTCAGCTAACCGTGTTTGTTTGAGTGCAGTGTGCCCGCCATACCCATGCGTTTGCATGAGCCTTTCAGGATACGTAATAAGTTTCATCTATGAATGCAAGAGTCGTTTGAGCCGACCGGGGGTGGCAAGGAGGAACAAGCGCCCCCTTTTTATTTTGTCCTCCCCCAAAAAGTTGTCCTTATTCGTAGTGTTTGGCAAGAATATCAACATATATACGACATCAAAACACCAGATACATGATCGGGATTTTGAGGGAAGGCAAATATTAATTGTTTTGTACTTGGTGTTTTCAATTCAAGTGATTGAAGGGTAATTTTTCACGTTGCATTTTGACTTGATTTCAAAAATAAACATGAAATTTTTTTAGACTCATTACATTGCGTCCCTGTGCCTCGCTCGTTTTTACTCGCTCGTTTTTACTCGCTCGTTTGAGGATAAAACCTTGTGTTGAGCGAGTTGCGAGCGAGGCACAGGGACGGAATTTTTATCGGTGAAAATGTTCTACAGTCAAATCTGTATAATTCGAACTCGCGCAAATCGAACTTTATCTAATTCGAACGAATTTTTCCATCCCTTCAAGGATCACTAATGAACCAATTCTTACATATTAAACAAGCCTCTGTAATTCGAACTTTTTGTACTTCGAACATTTTCACGCTTCCCCAGGGTGTTCGAATTAGACAGAGTTGACTGCATACTGACTTTCAAAGCTGCATTCAGAAAGCATTACATATCATTGCAATTTTATTACAAAACTTGGAATCTGTCAATAGATTCATAGCTGACTTTCTTCAATCATATGAAGTTGTTATCGTTATCAATTGTGAATACACCCATTTTTATAAGCAAGTTCGGCTGAGACTCAGTACTGAGACTAACCCGTGGCCAAATTTGAATACTGAAAATTTCTTGGCAATTCCCAAACTTTTTCTTTGCGTATCTTTGAATTAAAACTGGGGGGGGGGGGGCAATTTTCCGTCCACTGAATCTGACTTGATAATTGTTTAGCGTAGACAGTGTACAGTAAAATCCCGATAACTCGAACCTCAAAGGGACCGACCGAAGATTGTTCGAGTTAATGAATTTTTGAGTTTTTGAATGTTAGAAAGTACTTGCAAAGCTTTCAAGAGAAATATAAGTCAGTAACGTTTTTGATACGCAAGTTGATACTCCACAAAAAACCCAATCGCAAAATTTTACATAACAAGTCTGAATTCTAAAATTTTCGTGTCACTGTTCCCTTCATTTTGCTTCTCACCTGCTGAATGGGCCTGATTTTCAAAACCTTTTATTCCTTGTTTATTATTTGTGTGTCCTGAATTCCTGTGCCCTTTTCGTTAATGAACACATTTTGTGCAATGATGAATTTCTCTGAAAAATAAACTAGGGGAGGCATGGAAGTTTTTGAAGTACAAACAATCGATTCATCGAGGTTTAATTTATAAGGATTTGTTTATTTGTGATCTTTGGAGGGACGTAGAATTTGGTCGTTCGAGTACCGTAAATCTTCGAATAAGCCCCCACCTTCGAATAAGCCCTCCTCTCGAATAAGCCCACATCCTGATAATCATTTGCAATGATATTGAGCCCAAGTTTCGAGACATGGAAGTTGTGTAGTGAATGCATTGCAAATAGCAGCAAGTTTAAACCAATAATCTCGTTGATTGGCTGCATCGTATAGCTTTTATTTTGCTTTACATTGAACAATAATCAGGCTAAAATTTCGTTTTTGCAAATAAGCTCCCGGGGGCTTATTTGAGGATTTATGGTAAGATAGAGTTGACAGTGTAGGGAAATTTAAGAATAACGACGGAAAATATTTAGACTGAAAAAAATTAATATATTATTCTCTATAGAAAAGTGAATACGGTTTAAGTAAGTATAAGATGGATAAGTCCTTGGACACTTGAAACATGCGATAAAATGCCATCTCCATCCAAAATGAATTTCCTGTGGGCACCATTTTATCCCCTAAAACAATGTTGTCCTCTTCACCAGACCCTTGTGATTACCGTGGAAACTGACTTTTCTCGATATCGTACACTCTTTTTATAAGAGCCAGTAAATTTTTGCCGATGCTCAGATGTTCTTATTTTTTTATTGTTCTAGGCAATAGATTATTGTTTTCTCTATTGTTCTCCATTTGAAATCGAGCCCCAGTTTTCTCATAAAGTGTGTTCTTAAAAAAAAAGAGGATATTTACCTTTCTCCGAAGGCAACATTGTTTTGGGGAAGAGGGGGGATGAAGGATACGTGCGAAATTTGCAGAAATCGTAAAAGAAAGTGTCGCAGGATTTTGTCCATGATACTAGCTGTAGGTTTAGTTGCAATATATTTCTAATTTCCTTTAATTATTAATTATTATGTGTTGATAGCATGTTCAAAAAGAAATGAACCCAATTTTTGGAAGTTATTTTTCGTTTTTTGCAATATTTGGGTATATTTGTTCATCATTCCATCATTAGAAGAATTTATGAATTCGACGCACGTTCACAAATTGTAGATTTCCGATTTGCCCAATTAAGGTTTTTATCTCAAACATGCCTTTTAATAATTTCAGACGCCGTACCTCCTCGATTAAAAATCCTTGACGTATATTAATCCCAGCTCTTTTAGGGTTTTTTTTCAAAAGGGCGTATATTTCAACAGAATATGGTTCGCTGGGGGGCGTTTAATGGTGGAAATAGTGTGCCTATATTTTTACGAATTAATCATTTCCATACAATGTAACTTCCTTATAAAGCGTTAGATAATTGTAAATTTAAAAATCGTTTGTGTTGTATTGCAATTGTTACAATATGGAATAATTAGGTGTCACATCTAGCTTGTTTTTTTATTAATTGGACGCGTTATTTTGCTGCTTTAAAAGCAGAGAGATTGCATTCTCGTTTGGCAGCCCGTTTATAATTAAAACGCGTATACCAGTGACTTAGCTTTCAAACGCCTGGGTTTTATAGATTGGATACGCTTTTGTGTTCATTAAAGTTTATTATTGTTTTCTTACAGATTAACGTTGCTATATTTCATTGTATTCGGTTTCAGATTGAATTTTTGTAAGTAAAATTATTTGTTAACAGAGAATTGTTTTGTTATGGTTAAGAAGAAGGAATTTTGCGGGTTGATAGTCTTTTTGTGTAATTACAGAAGTGCCCCAAGGACTTTTGTACCATATTGTAGAGCAAAGAGATTGCAATATAAACTAAGACATATTCTGCCTCTTATCAAAATCATACAAAGCTGGTATATCTATAAAATAAAATGTAAAGAACTAAAACTAACAACAACATTATCAATTACTCTAGCATTACATTTTATTATGTCCATTTAACCTTTTACAACTCCAACTAGAGCAGCTCTGAGAGGTCTGCCCTTCAATTTATATCCTATTTTGTTTACTATTGAAACTGTCCCAGGTTCTTTGTCATGTGCAGATTGCATAAACATTGCTGCATGGAAATTAGGATCGAACTTCTCTCCAATTGGGTTAATTTTCTCCAATCCGTGAGACTTGAAAACTTTTTGCAATTGATTATCTGTCATTGCCAGACCTTCAAATAAATTTTGAAGGTGAGCGTTTTTACCCAGCTCTTGTTTTGGCACACTTTCCATGGCCTTTTCTAGAACATCTGCTACTTCGAGAAGATCTTTCGAAAAACTTTGAATAGCAAAGTGCCTTGTATCTTCTACCAATTTCTTATTTCTTGCCAACATATTCTCATTTTCTGCCAATGCCCTCATGTACTTATCCTGAAAGATTGTAAATATCAAGCTAAATGACTTCAAAATCAAAAGCTGCCAATCAATAGACGTTATGTGACATGGTTTTACCTTTAATTCGTCCAAAGCTGTGTTTTTCTCGTTGATAAGATTTTCCTTCTCGCTCAGAAGTTGTTCCAATTCTTCAGTAGGCCTAACCGTTGTCTCACTGTCTTCCCCCTTGCCATCTTTGTTTTCTTTTTTGTCATTAACATCGGAAAACCTCCAGAAATGTGATCCAATAAAAGTCCTATTAAGTGGCTTAAGTATAAAAACCTCCTCAGGCAATCGCCGAGATGAAAGTTTAAAACACGTTTTTAAAATTGATGCCGACATTTTAATTTTCTTTCTTCACATCACACATGTGATCAATCAATTCAATTCAATTTTAGTGTTTTCAAAGAGATCTGCTGTTGTTGCAGTTGCATCTTTTTAATCGTTGCCGCCTTCGTGTAAAAGTGAAAACTTCAGGGATAATTGTGAGAAAAATTATCCATATTTTGAGGCTATTATGACGTTCTGAAGTTAAAAGTAAAATTGGCAAACTTCGGCCCAGGTCCTGGTCACCTGGTATTCTTTTCTTGCCTATACATTGATTCACAAGTCACAACAATATCAACTTTGTGGCATTTTGATGGTCATGTCCCAAAAAGGCTGTCCGAAAAGGCATGGTCACTTTTCCCCAGTCCCAAATTTGGGAATTGCTTTGCGCTGCACGCGAAGTTAGTTCCTTTTTAGAACGACCCCGTTTAACGTCTTGACGAAGATTTTTCAGAAGGTTAGCACGACCTCTATAATTTATTTTTATTACCGTAAGTTATACATTTGCTACATATATTGATTTTTTTGTTTAAATTTTTAATTAAATGAATTTTGGTGCCCTTGTTTGTCTTAAAACTCACAAGAGTCCAGATTGCGTGATCTTCATCCGGAGGGCCTAACGGCCTAAGGTCAAGAACGCAAGCAGCTGGTTTCATTGCGGCTGTCGTGATCTAGACCATTCTATTTCGCTTTCGTTTTGCTGTAAATTTCTATTCCTGATAGACCTGCAAATTTTTATTTCAATAGAAAATGCCGAAGAAGGGAACCGAAAAAGCACCTGATGGCGGCGATGCTACAAAGGGTGCCAAAGTTTTTAAACAAAGATGCTTACAGTGCCACAGTGTAGAACAGGTTGGCTTTTGATTATCTGACGACATTTGCTCTTAACTTTTAGAAGAGTAAATAATATTATTATTTAATATTAACTAATCATGAAGTGTATCAATATTTATTATAATCAAAGATGTTTATCTGAGCACACAGGGTTTCACAAATCCAATCCAGTTTTATCATATTTTTCCAAGAATGTATACTGTACTTACTTATACCTAGAACATAAAACTTAGCAATCTTATTGACATGCTTCTTTTATTATTTAGGGTGGAAAACACAAGACCGGTCCAAACTTGCATGGCTTGATTGGCCGGAAAACTGGACAGGCACCTGGATTTACTTACACGGAAGCGAACAAAAACAAAGGAATCACATGGGGAAGGGACACCTTGTGGATTTATCTTGAGAACCCAAACAAATATATACCTGGAACTAAAATGGTGTTTGCTGGACTCAAGAAGAAAAATGAACGTTTAGGTAAGAATGAGAGAAATTTACAGAATTCATCTTATAAAATTTCTTTTGTTTATTTTGACAAACATATCAATAAAATCGTTTTCAATGATCATAATAAATTTACATGATATTGAAATTGCTTCTGAGTTGAGAAATATTTGAAACATTGTAATAAGAAAACATTTTCTTTTCTTTCAGATTTGATTTCCTACTTAGAAGAATCCACCAAGTAATTAATGAATGAAAATTATCTGGAGTATGTGACAATTGCGTAGTGGTGCTTTTTCTAAATTTCGATTTGATCTTATTTAGTCATTCATTCATTTATTAAATACTACCGGTTGTGTCTTATTTTATTAACATACTATATGATCACTATTGTATCACTTGATTGCTTGTGACTTGTGAAGCCATTGAAAATTATATTTTCATGAATACTTCTATCCTGTGTTTTTCTTAACATATCTTTTAAAGTATCTTTTAATTGCTCGACAAATAATGGGTTGTTCCTCAAGAAGTCTTGAACACGTTATCAAATGATTTTGGTGCATACTTTTTGGACAGGGCAGCGTGTAGCGTAGCATGCATGAGCATGACGTGAATATTTGAAGCTTGGATTTGGAAAGGCCTTCTTCTCTGCTCTGAAATTTATTCCCTGATATTGTTACTGCACGTAGAAATGTCTTTGCAAGTACTCCGCGAGTTAACAACTAAATCAGAAAATACTGTGAAGCATTTAGCTGCAAAGTTGGATCTGTTGAAAAATGCATATGGTAAGATTTACATAGCACGCCTCTCAGTAAAGTGAATTGAATTTTGTTGAAGAACCTAATAATGCTCAAAGTTATTCAAATTTGTTTTTATTATTATTACGCTGCTAACTTTGTCAGCTTATGGTTCAAACATTTGCATTGCAGCACAACAAGAAAAAGCTAAGGAAAAGGTTAGAATTTATAGCCAGCTTGCAGTATTGCAATAAGATTTATTGTCTTGAATGGACGAAGGAACGATTGTTTTGTTTCCATTGTTTTATGCTACTGTTCTATTTTTTTGGGGGGTATGCAAGTGCCTACGTTTGATAAGAAAGGTATTACTTGATGATTCAATATCAATTCAATTATGTTTTTCATGTGTTTGCTATCTTTTCCGTCCTGCAGGAGCAAATAAAGGATCTAACAAAGAAAAATGAACAACTCATGGATGATATTTCAAAGTTGAAATTTACTCTGAATTTCTTGAAAGTTCAAAATGGAGGTATAATGATTTCTTGTTGGATATACAATGACAAATTAAGCAATAACTGTTAAAAACAAATTTTCTAAAATCAAAGTTTAAAGAGTCGTATGCCAAGAGTATCGGGTCCATATCAATTGTGGAATTGAAGTCTATTCCATTGACGTTTCACAAAAGCTTTTTATGATGAAACCTCTTCATGCACAGTGATTGACTTGGCTTTACGACTATTTGCGAAACAACCCTGAAATGATGAGAAAAGGCTTTCAAATGTCAGGGATCAATCGTGCATTAGCATGGAGCTGGAGCCAGAGGACTCTTTTGAAGATCTAAACTGAATATCATATCAATTATGAACTAACATGCTATCTGCACACATTTTTTATAAAAATTCGTCCACAATTTTTGCCATCTTCATAGATTTTAGCTTTGTCCAAAAATTTGTCTAGTGCGAAAGATTTTCGTCCGACATTCTTAAAAAAGCGTCCGAAAGCTTCTTGTCCGAAGTATTTTGTCCGAAATTTTTAAGTCCAAAAGTTTTCGGTTTTAATGTACCTGAAATAATCTTGTGCAATACTTTTTTATTGAATTTTAATTATCTGTCTGATGTCACAATTGTCTATGCACACTTCAAAGGAGAAAAAACCTTCAACTCTTATCTTACTACTGCATTAGTATTATTGTAATAATTTATTAATCTTGTGTATTTGTAGGTAAAGCCATTTCACTGCCAAAAAGGTCTACAGTTGTGCTTCCTGAAGTATTGGAACCCACCAGTGATGTGAAAGTAAACAATGATGTAGTTTCTAAAAAGCAGGTCCCAGAGAAAATAGAAGGACAAGCAAAGAAAAAAGGACAAGCAAAGAAGGAAGGACAAGCAAAGAAGGAAGGACAAGCAAAGAAAGGAGGTAAGAATGGTGATATTAAGGCAATGATATTGAATTTTCCAATAGGAAGTTTGCTGTCATAGATTTTCTGCTCATGTTTTAGCTACAGTACTGCAGTGATGATTATTTTTTGGTTCAATATGACAGATTCAAAGAAACATCTTTTTAATTCAAATCTTCAACCAAATCTTTTTAATAACATTTTTGCTTTGAAATGTCATTTTTGACTTTTTTTAGATCAGACAGCAGATAATGCTAAGCCAGTGGATGTTAGCAGGCTGGATATGAGAATCGGAAAAATAGTTCATGTTGAAAGGCACCCAGATGCTGATTCGTTATATGTTGAGAAAGGTGATTCATTTGGAAATCATTACACATTCCAGTTTACTGCCAAGTCATCCCACCTCTAACTGATGCATGAATCAAAGTCTCATTTGATACCAACTATTTATTTATTTATTCACTCTTTATTTTTATAGTTGATCTTGGAGAAGAAAAACCTCGTACTATTGTCAGTGGCCTTGTGAAGTTTTTAAAACTTGAAGAAATGCAGGTAAGAATTGTTAGCCTGTCTTAACAATGCTTTGTAGCAAGACCTCATAGTTCTCCAATTTCCAATCTCCAAGCAAGCAAGCAAGATCTCCAATTTGAGAATGTCAATTAAGGGCAGTGAAGCAAATGTGATTTTAATTTTGTCTTACATGCAATAATATAAGCATTTCTTTTCCTCCAGGATCGAGTTGCTGTATTCATGATCAATTTGAAGCCTGCCAAGTAAGTTGCTAAGCCTCTAACATTTTCATAGCATATTTAAACGCTGTAGGATGGAATGGTGCATTTTACGAGGGACAATCCGATAGAATCTCGTTAAACCAGACCTAGGGTGCAAGGAAGTTGCCTTACAAACAATTGTCTGAATACAGGAGGAGTTAAAAGTTGTTTAACTTTATTAAACGATTCTTAACTGGTCCAGCTTTATTCACATTAATCTTAAGCACTTTGCATAATACTTCCTCCAATGCTTTCTCTAAAGGCTTGCCTCTGGTATTATTGATGTATGTATGTTTGTGTTTGCATCTAGGATGCGAGGAATATTATCAGAAGGCATGATCATGTGTGCATCGACTCCTGAAGATGTTCAGCCTATTATACCACCAGCAGATGCTGTCATTGGTGAGAGAATCATTTGCAAAGACTATCCAGGTAAGCTTTCACCTTTTTCTTGTACCCCATACTTTATACTGTGTAGCTAAAAATGGTATTCTTTATGCACAACATGACAGCTAAAACAAGAACCACTGAAAGGAAAAATATGCTGTATCATTCTACAGCATATCGAACCTTGAAGTGGTGGCTACAGCCAATTTACATTTATCTACACTAATGGTCAAAAGTCCATTGGGAAGATTGTAATGAAGAATATGTAAAAAGCTTGGGAAAGGCACAAATCAAGAATTTTGTCTGCTAGTATACAAATGGGTTGTGTTTTATTGATTCTTCTTCCTACCAGGCCATTATTTTTATTTTTCTATTTTCCAGGTGAACCTGACAAGCAATTAAATCCAAAAAGAAAGGTAACTAACCCACATCTTGATAATATACTATTATCAGACTCAACAGATTCCTAGCTGCCATACTGTTATTGCAGTTGGATCCATGAGATGTAAAGTAATCCTGGAGGAAATCAAGCAATATTTCTTTTATATATTTTACATGTTGCTCTATCATGTTTTTAGGACTTTTGCATCAAATGAATGCTAATAATAAAGCAAAATGTTTTCATTACAGGTTTGGGAGCAGGTTCAGCCCGATTTGCGTGTTAATTCTGAAGGCATAGCCTGTTACAAAGGTAGTCATCTTGAACTTGGTGGTAAAGGAGTTTGTGTATCAAAAACTGTCAAGGACTGTCCTATCAAATAATAACTGATAATAATTTTTGAGATGAGATAAAAAACAATTTTCATATCGATGAAAAGGTTAGTTATTCCAGTGGTGTCGAGAAATTGCTTTGCTTTTATTCCGTCGTTGCACTTCGTTCCCCGTTTTCCGAATCTACTTTTGGGCGTTGATATTTGCTTTCAGCTCTTCCTCCTACTTTTTTAGTAGAAACAAGATGGAGAAAGAACAGGCAATTAAAACGCAAACTTTGCAGGCCACAGTTGATTGCCAAGGTGTACCAGAGGTAAGAAGCGGACATCGTAGTTGTGCAACATCAAATCATTTATTAGTTTATGGTGGATACAATAAACGCTCTGATTCTGATGAAGTTTTTAGCGAAATTCTGTGCTACAATATTACAACAAAGAAATGGGAGGAAATTTCTTATTCCAGTCACATGCGGCTTGAGTCAGCGTCTTGTTCGATGTTGCTTTATTACGACAAACTCATAATTTTCGGTGGAAGTGGTTTTCCGTTTGGCCATGCGAATTCAAACGACTTATCAACTTATTGTCTCAGCACGAAGAAATGGAATAAAATAGTAGGCAAAGACGGTAACCATGATGTCCCAGTTCCAAAATACGGCCACAGTATGGCTTTGTCCAAGAAAGAAGGGAGACTTTACGTTTTCTCGGGAACTACTGGTCGTACATTCACTGATGAAATGCATTATTTTAATCTGCTGGACAACTCGTGGCATCAAATGAAATGTACCGATAACAGACCTACGAGTCGTTACCGCCATGAAATTGTTTTCAATGACGATTACTTTTACGTGTTTGGGGGAGGGACGAAAACGGAGCTATTTGGGCTTGATACAATATCTCGTTTTAGCTTTACCACACACCAATGGGAAGATGTGCATTGCAAATCTTCAGACAATGGAGCGTATCCCCCAGCACGTTTACACCATAGCTGTATTCTGTATAAAGATATTGTTTACATGTGTGGTGGTCTGACTTATGACGATGAGTATAACGTCCAATGCCTGGATGATATTTGGAAATTGGATCTGCATAATTTCACATGGAGCAGTGCAAATATTGTAAGTTAACTTGGTGTGACCACCACTGTACTATGAAATCTCAATGTTATGAATGAATGACGGTTTAAAGGTTTGGTTATCTGAACTGCTTGTAAAAATTACACTTGGTTTGACAAAGTTTTCATCATAATCTCTTTAAAATTCATTGGGTTTCACCTTCATCCGCTAAAATATGGGACCAAATAGACCCTTTTGACAGTACATATCAGAACATTTAATAATACAGTTGATGCTGCTATCTTGAACCCTTGAGGGAAATTTACATTTTTTAAGATAGCAGATGTCAACTATATAAATATTGATTTTGCTCTCTATATACCCTTTGGATGATGGTTTTGCATAAAGGCAGCACAAATATTAAGTGATTGCATTAAATATGAACTTCTTTTCTTTACATCCAGAAGCTTCCAAGGCCCGTCTACTTTCATTCAGCTGCAGTTTCACCAGAGGGCTGCATGCTTATCTTTGGTGGAGTAATAGCCCTGCATCCTCAACAGCGGACTTCTGATTTACATGAAATATGGCTTGATGTGCCTCCATTACTAAAGCTGTGTCTGAATTATGTTATTCAAAGAATCGGGTATAAAACTAATAATCTGTATGAAATATTGACAATGCTTGGAATACCACCTAGGCTATTGGATAGAATGTTTATGGACGTCCCATTTGGCTGAGACTGGGATGGATATCAAATGTATTTTACGAATGTATACCGTAAACCCTCGATGGAAAAACGAAATTTTAGCCTGATTATTGTTCAATGTTAAGCAAAATAAAAGCTATACGATGCAACCAATCAATAAAGCTATTGGTTTAAACTTGCTGTTATTTGCAATATGTCTGGAAACTTGAGCTCAATGTCCTTGCAAATGATTATCAGGATGAGGGCTTATTCGAGGATTTACGGTATGCTTAAGAGGGAGCCCTGTTTCATACGCATTTTGCATGGGGTTAAGTTATGTTTTTGAAAAATGGTAAGTTTATAAGACGAAATCTGTTTTTGCAATATTCATTACAATGCATTTGCCTGAGTTTACATTAGAACTCTTCTAAATTAAAAACAACAGAGGGCCAGAAAGTGGTGAAAATGGCCAGCAATACTTTGTCAACCTAATTCAGGGGCATCATTCTGAAGGCTGTAGTTGTGTCTTACTGTGATTAGCCCACGTGATAACCAAACGTATGTGCAGTGTGGATTGTGTGACCGTTTGCGGGCGCTAATTTGCAGCTCAATCAGTAGGCTTTTCTGAAATGAAAAAATACATAGCTAAATTGCCATGATTCAGCAGCCAAAGACAATGACGAGCAAAGTTGTCTTCCAAAATTGATGAATCATCAACGTTTTATCACTTTGTGAATCATTCAAAACTATTGCGGTTTTCTACCGGTTTTTTAGCTTACAGGTAGCTCGCATTGACATTGATGATTGATTGTCTCTTACTAGAATACCAACGCTCAAATGGCTGGTATCAACCAGCGCTTCTATGACTAATATTTCATTCCAAACTGCCCAGTTTGAGTTGTTGTTTGGCACCCAGAATACAAACCGTAAATATATGTTACGTTGTCTGGGTTGATAGTTTCTTAGTCAGTTTGGTGTGGCTGCTGAATGTGATGTGATAAAAGTGCATTGCAACAGTGTATTGGTGTTTTTACAAGGCTGGTGCGAATTTGGATTCTCGTGTACACGGAGCGAATTTCGAATTTGAAAGCGGAGTTTTTGAAGCAAATTAGCAAGAAGCAAGTCAGTTGGATGCAATTCAAGCCACCTTATATTTTCATCATGCTTTACACGCCTTGCCTATAGTATTTACAACACAATACAGGACAGTGGATAAAACACAACTTTGGTGTGCAGTACAGATGTTTGCCTCAAGACGACTCTTCGTCCTGCAAATTGTTTTACTGGGCTTATTGCAATTCGTTGCTACTCAGACAAGCCTTGAAAGTGCTTGCTACGACCAGAGTGGAAAAGCGAAAACATGCATGACCTACCCAAAGAATGTGGCTGTGAACAGGAAGGTGACTGCGACAAACACTTGCGGTACTCCAGTCAACGAGATCTACTGTCAAGTCGGTGCGAACAAGGACAAGTGTGCCACATGCGATGCGAGTAACCCGGCCTTGAGCCATCCGGCCAAAAACATGATCGACCCGTACAATCCATTCAACACGACGTGGTGGCAATCCCAGAGTTGGTGGCAGACGAATATACAAGGAACCACGCAGCTTTCAAAGCCTCTCAAAGTCAACATCACCATCAACTTCAGCAAGCTATATCTCATTACTGGCAGCATCCGCGTGACGTTTTACACGGTCAGGCCAAAGAGGATGTTTATATCTCGATCCATTGACAACGGAATGACGTGGAGCGTATACCAATACTACGCGAAGGATTGCCTCGCCGCTTACAACCTCTCAGCAGACCCTGTTATCGACACTAACAACAAATATGACGCAACGTGCACGCAGAAATTCAGCAGTCAGATCCCTTACGCAGGAGGATCAGTTGTTTTCGATCCAAGGATTGTGAGATACACGGTGAGTGAATACCTTCATGTAGATGTGCAGCGCTACCTCGCAGCGACCGATGTCAGACTCACGCTCGAGTACCCTGGTACGGATGGGAGGGAGCACATTAACAGCACGGACATATTGAGTCAATATTATTACGCGATTTCGAATGTGGTCGTTAATGGACGGTGCGATTGTCATGGACATGCGGAATACTGTGACGTTCGAAATGGAACGGGGGAGGAGTGCGATTGTAAACATTTCACTACTGGCAAAGATTGTCACGTGTGTCTACCACTCTACAATAACCGAGCCTGGATGGCTGGCAATGCCACTGACGCAAATGAATGTCAAAGTAAGTTGAATGCTACCGTTATTTAGCCTTCTCTCTATTCAGCCACCTTCCTAATAAGCAACCTTCTGGATCCTCAAGAGTTAAGTAAGTTTTCCTGATGATTAATAGTACTCTTATTGTACTTTCAATACCCTATGATGCTTCAAATATACGCCCCTCTCGTATAAACTGTGGGGAGGCGTGTATTTAAAGAAAGATTCGGGTAATGCTTCGGGAAAATTCCGAAAATCGAATTAAACGCTGCCGGCCCGTATTCAAATTATTACTGTAGTTCGGGAGGCTGTTCTCAATTCTCCCAATAAGATTGAGCCTCAGTAATTTGAATGGCCATAACAGAATAGTTAATTTATTCGAAGCGAGCTGTCTGTTTTTGAACAACGAAGTTTCTGAATTCAAAATAGACAGCTGCAGGGTTGGTTGCCTTCCATTTGCTTTGCATTTGTGCAAGTGCTCGTATAGTAAACTGTTCATTTATTCACCATTCACTATTGCTGTTTGTTTCATAATTAATATTTAATCAATACCTTAAACCGCAATATGTTTTTATCAGACGCTATTTAAACTTGTAGTTTTTCAATTTAGAATTACTGCGCTTTGTGGCCTTAATTTTAACTTGCTTTAGGCAAACTTAATTTAGTACTAACTACAAACATACCCGATATACATACATACACTACAGTTAAATACATACATACCTACATACATACCAACATACGATACATACATAAAAACATAGTATATCCCTGTTGAGAACCTTTTACCCTTGTTAACAACCTCGTTCAGTTGAACATCTAGAGCGTCACACAGCCTTTGTTCTCACCACCATTTCGTTTTATTATTTGGTATACCTTTGTTTCATCCTAGAGTGTGAATGCTATGAACACGCTTCTGCTTGTGTTTATAACCACCAAATTGGCTCTGGTGTTTGCTCAAATTGCCAACACAATACGAGGGGCCGCAACTGTGATATCTGCGTCGATAAATACTACAGGAATGCTTCCAAGCCCCTAAATGACGTCAATGTTTGTATACGTGAGTATAAGTTGTTGTCATTTTTATCGTTCTGGACGAACAATGAACTTATTGGTGTATGCAAGTTCACATGCTCAGGTTCACAACACATGCTATGATATTCAAGGAGGCTTTGATCATCTTGTTAAGCGCATTTTGTCTCTAATGTTGTCTTTATTTTCGTAGCTTGCGATTGTTTTATGCTCGGTGTGACAGACAACGGAACGTGTCTACAATCTGCTTCTCCTCCGCAACAGCTGGGACAGTGCAGCTGTAAGGCCGGCATTTTTGGTCGCAAGTGCGACCAGTGCGTTTCGGGAAAATGGGGATTCGTGCAACCACCCGTCGGAACATGCTTCGGTAAGTTTGTTTTTCTTTAGCTTTTGCTTTGATAAATGTTTTTTTGCCAATTGGTTCAGCAGAAGGCTTTTTAATCTTAAAGATATCAGTTTTTGAAATTTAGGTGCTGTAATGCTTTCATTAAACGCCCGGGGCGTTTATTAAATTTTTTATATTTTAGGGGGCTTCTATTCGAGGGAGCTTTTAAAAGAGGGGGGCGTTTAATCAAAGCATTACGGTATCTACAATGAAACCTAACGAGGACGTACATCCAAGCCTTGTTGATAAACCTTTACTAAATTTGACAGATTCATTCATGATCTTCTTGCAGACTGTGCGTGCAACATGAATGGAACCATTGGAAGCAACATAACATGTAACCAGTACACTGGCCAATGCGATTGCAAAGCGAACATTGAAAGTCGTACGTGTTCCCAGTGCAAGGATACATTTCACAGCTTTCCAACGAATGCTTCTACCGATTGCCAGCCTTGTGGCTGTGACGTGGCAGGAGGGTATCCCATTTGCAACAAACGAACTGGTATGCATATTTTATACAGCATTTATAAAACCTCTTATACAGTTGGTAAAAACCCGCATATAGGAACCAATGCATTAAGAGCTTTCAGGGTAATATCTCTACCCAAAACAACAGAAGAAACCTATTGATTTCGGATAATATGTAGGATGCAACATTTGTAGGCTCTTACATGTGTGCTTTTGCTGTATACAGCAGCTTTGATTCGAGCTCAAATCATCCAGAGAAGTAAATGAAGAAATTAACATGGGGGCATTTGGTCAACTAAGATAGCTGAGCTTTGACAGTTGTATAATGATGGAGTTGTTGAATATGTGATGCAATTTTCGGCTTTCCTTTTTTTGATTATGATGCTGAAAAATTATGTTCGATCTTGAAAGCTATTGGCTCGAGTAGAAAAGGTAAAAAACGTGCAGGTGACCAACTTGAAATTATCTGCTTCAGTTTTGGTTGGTTACATTTAAGTTAGAGGGAATGCCAATCCCAATTTTATATTTAACTTACAGGGACTAATCTGCTTGTTTTTGTTGTAATAGTTGTTACCATGTTTTCTCAAAATCCATTTTCTTAGGCGTATGTACTTGCCGACGTGGGATAACAGATAATCAGTGTACGACTGTCATGAATGGCTATTACTTTCCTAATTTCACCCATGTTAAATATGAATTGGAGATGATGCAAGCAGCTGGCAATCACGGATATTACTGGTTATTCAAAGGCTATCGATCCATCTTTCTTGGTAATTATCATTGCTTACTTGCTTGAGTTTTTCTTGTTCTTTAGTTCTTTAGTTCTTTCTTTAGTTCTTTAGTTCTTTAGTTCTTTGGTTCTTTTGTTCTTTAGTTCTTTAGTTTTTAGTTCTTTAGTTCTTTAGTTCTTTAGTTCTTTAGTTCTTTAGTTCTTTAGTTCTTTAGTTCTTTAGTTCTTTAGTTCTTTAGTTCTTTAGTTCTTTAGTTCTTTAGTTCTTTAGATGTATTTTTAACTTGTAGGTGTTGGGCAAGTCAAGCTAAGCGAGGGACAATCTATCTCATACAATTTCCAAGTACCAGTCACTCATCGCTATACAATCGTGGTTCGGTATTCGTTATACCCACTATCATGGTACAACACTGTCTACTTGTACAACGCCGAATCGGTGAACTGGTCCGGAGATCAACAAATCTCCAGCTATACCACCTCAGCCGATAACAACAACAACAACACAATGAACTGGAACATATCCGTCACCGTACAAGATTCCGCATCTGGGATCTTGAGAACAATGATGCTATCCATCGGAACACTGGCAGTGGGAGAAGGCCATGCGTGGACTGACAGTGTATTCATGCATCTTCTACGCAGCAATACGTACCGTGTCACATTCGCTTATCTCAATACCAATGCAAGATATGGCAGCACTTGGCCACTCGTGCTTGATTCTGTTATGCTGATGCCTGATCTTACGCAGTTTGCTTACGTAACATCACAGCCTGCAGCCATAAAGATGGAAATCGAGCAATGCTATACGAATTCAAAGCGACTGCAACTGATGCCCTCAATGCTGCCCTCATGCAGACAGCATACGTTTGCAATAAGTGTCTTAATGTACAATGGAACATTGCGTAAGTAGCTTCATGCTGAATTTCTCTCGCCATGAAAGTAGCTCTTCTTCCCCCCACCCTTTCTTAGGTGATGAACTCGATGCAGTATTGTATTATCAGGTGTCGTGCCGTGCAGTGTCGTTTTATTTCGTACGATGTTGTGTCTTATTACATTCTTGACGCACAATGTCGTATTATAATGACGTATCGTACGGTATTGTTTTGTGTCGTACGATGTCGTGCCTGGTTGTAATCTTGTCGTACATTGTCGTGTTTTGGAGTGCTGCAGTGCCGTAAGACTCATGATCGCGTACGACACTGACATGGATTGATTTGGCATTGTTGTCATTGATTTTAATCATGTATGTTCTCTTTGTTTTGATGTAGCATGCGACTGCTACGGGCCTGGAAGCGTGAACTCTTCAAATTGCCAGCAGTATGGGGGTCAATGCACATGTAAGCCCGGATATGGAGGACGAAGATGTGAACATTGTCTGCCTGGTTTCCACGGTGATACGAGAGTAGCTTGTGTTGGTAAGTAGCTCACACGAAAACGTAAAGTACAAACCCGCACGTGAGAACCAATGCATTAAAAACCCCAAGGTCGATATTCTTGCTCAAAACAATAAAGGAAACACAAAGGTCGATAGCTTAGCATGTAGGGCTTTATATAATAGCTTATTATATAAAGCCCTATATGTATTTAAGGTTCTCTATCTCTAGATTGTCAAATAGAAAAGGAAATAAAATTTCTCGGGAAATTGATTGGATTTTGTTTCTTGAGAGGGCATTGTGATGCAAAAAAGCATGCTATTTATTTTTATTACTTTAATCGGAGAAACTTTCGCGAGGCGAAAAGCTCGCGAAATTATTTGGACAAACTTTCGCGAATTTACAAAAAAAAATTCGCGCGTCAAACTTTTGCGAAAGTAGCCAAAAATCGCGAAATTCGCGAATGTTTATCTCGCGAAAGTTTCTCCGATTAAAGTAATGAATTAGCACTACGGGCACTAAGTTCATCAAGCACGGAAGGTTTCCCATTTGCGAATCTGTATTTGGATATGATGTTAATTTCCAATATTCATCTCAACAGCTTGTGGTTGTTCAGTAGCAGGCAGTGCAACGCCCGTGTGTAATCAGACAACCGGCGATTGTTTCTGCAAGCTGAATGTTCAAGGCAGCAAATGCAACAGCTGTAAGACTGGCATGCTTGCACTGACGTCATCTAATCCGGACGGTTGCCAATCCTGTTACGGATTCGGTCATCTTACTTCATGTAAGCCGGCGGAAAACTTTGTGGCAACATTGATCATTAGTAACTTTACAGGTGAGTTTAATTGGGGTGATTTTGAATGAATGAATAAATATGAGTACAGTTGAATGAAATTGCAATGTGAAGGACCTTGAAGAAAGCCAAAGCACACTTTTTCTACCGAGCATTCATTAAGGTTGGGTGAGTCATAGCAAAGGCGAAGTCAAGTAGGGGAATGGGGGCACAACTTTCCCCTTGTATTCTTCGCATTTCGTGAAAAAGGTGTGTCTTACGCAAAAGGGCGTGGTTCTAACAATTGTATAACCATTTCTTCTTCACATAAGGATTGTGCTCTATTCAGTTTTACTCAAAAACCATTTTGATTTGCTCTTATTTGTTTTTCTGTAGTTGGACTTAATGGCTGGTCACTGATGAATATGGACGGTTCTTCTGCTACTTCGAAACTTCTCGTTACAACAGCCGGCTTACAGTACATTGATAACACTGGGACAATTCGCTATTTTCAAGCGCCGCCTTTGTTTCTTGGCAACCAATTAAACTCATACGGGCAGCTACTTTCTATTGAGGTATTACTCACTAGACACCTTTACTGATCAAGTAGTGATGTGTTGATATTCAACGCATTGAACCTGTCTATCTCCCTTGAATTTGACTTGATGTATGCTTGATGTGCCATCCTCGATAGCTAAAGCAATTTCTCAATGCTTACAAATGAACTCAAACAGCTTCATCGATGTTATCAAAATTTTATATTTCCTTTGGGTTTCAAAGACATCCAGGTTTAATTGCATAATGATTTGGTTTGCTCCAATCAAAGCAATGAATTTTGGAACACAGAGATGTTTTTTAAAAACGTTTTTGGGGTTGAAGTTTTGAGCAGTATCAACATTGAATTGTGTTTATTTTTTCTGTTTACAGATTAGAATAGCTTCACAGATAGAAACTTCGATTACCCAGACTTGGCAGGTCAGACTGGTTGGAGGTGGAATGACTGCCATTTTCAACTTGCATCCATTACCAAATAGAAATAGAACTCTGTACACTATTCGAATTCACGAGAAATTCATGGCTAATGCAACGAAATTGTCAGAGTTTGATTTCAAGAGCTTAATAGGTAAAATATGTTTTACTTTTCTGCTAAAAATGCATTAGATTGTTTGCATTTGATTGTGATGCAAATTTGCTTACATGCTTCATGCTTCACAAGAATGAGATACAAACAGATTTTGCTCATGTATTCATGCTTATACTGCTTAGATACATGTATATTTTTTTCTTGCTTTAGTTATTTGCTTCCATTACTTGTTTGTTTGTTTATGTTTGTTTGCTTTTTGTTTGTTTTGTCTATTTCTTTGTTTGTTTGTTTTACTTCCTACTTTGTTTGTTGGTTTTCTTCTTTGTTCGTTTACCTGGCTACTTATTCGTCGGCTTACTTCTCTTGTTTGTTTTATTGCTTGCTTGTTTGTTTGCTTGTCTATTTTTGCTTGCTTGCCTTCTAACTTGTGTTTGAGCTTTTCTCTCTTACCTTCCAGGTCAGCTGACTGGTATTCACATAATTGCCACTTACTCCTCTTCTACAACGAACATCACGTTCAAATCCATCAGCATGGAGAGTGCATCATTGAATGCAACCGTTAGTCTCCAATCCGTTGGACATGTAGAAAATGCAACGTGCTTGATCGGTTACGAAGGCCTCTCTTGCGAGCAATGCAGTAAGGGTGAGTTCATTTAACCAAGTCTACTTTAATGTGCATTAATTTCCAGCATGCTTTGTCTTAATGTTGATTGAGGTAATGTTTGTAAAATTCACCACGACAAGAGTGTTTTTCCGAAGAAAGGTTGTTGTATTTTTTAAACTGTTCAATTATCAGTTAAACTGCAGTGTTCAAGGACATCTCGGTGTCCACCTTACTTCAACTAACTTCGATAATAGTCCACATAACTTGAATAGCAATGTGGGATATCCCGGTGTCCATACTTCTAAGCGAGTCTTCTATGTTTTCAAATTCGTTAGTGATGATTCTCCAAATCTTTGTATAAATCTTCATAATTCTTCGTTAATCGTAATAATCTTCATAATTCTCAGTAATTCGCAATAATCTTCATAACATCTTGTAGTCTTTGCAACATGATACGTGAATTGTTGCCGCTGGCTTCAATCAACAATGATAATAGTAATGAAATAGTGAGCTACAATAATAAAATTATGATGTTAATATAATTGACCGTGACCCATCACAGATAGCGAGGTGGTAGAGATAAACCCTACTCGACATAGAGAAAGTGAACCGTAACACGATATATTGTCGTTTTTCTCAGGCTTCACAAGAGAGGTAGCAAACGGAGGGCCACTCTTTCGCTGTGTTCCATGCAACTGCAGCAAGCGCTCGACAGATTGTGATCAGCAGACAGGAGTGTGCAAAAACTGCAGAACGGGTACAACAGGAGATCATTGCGAGAAATGCATGCCAAATTTGATGCAGCCAAATTGCACTTCTTGCATGCCTGGATTCTGGAAGATTTCGTCATCCGGATGCCAGCGTAAGTGAACTTTTGAATTGTGTGAAGTCAGCAAAACCTCTGTCTTCAATAAGTTCTATAAAGGTTATATGAGTTCTAATAGGCTTCCAACATGGCTGTGTTTTGCAGAAGCTTCTGTTATGACTATCTTTTATGATATTTTATAAGCTCTATGAATCTTTTGCCAGTTTCGTGAATTTTTATTTTATAATTGTCTTTTAATTTTTTGCCATATACCAGTGGCGTAGATAGAGGCGGGTCAGGGGGGCGAAAAGCCCCCATGTAGAGCTAAATTGCCGTTTTGTCGGAAAATTGCTGATCTTGTCGGAAAATAAATATCTTCTCTTTAGGTTCAATTCTAGCTGATTTCCTTACCTTATATTCATAGTCTTGAAGAAACAAAGATGGTTATAAAATTTTTGTCGGAAAATATGAATTCCCCCCCCCCCCCCCCTATAAAATTTCCTATCCACGCCACTGTCCTATACCTTGTCCTTTGAATGTCTTCTGGACTATTTGCTTCTTTCAAACTATAATGGCTTTGTTATGTATTCCTTATATGAAATATCATTGCTTTTTATCCTTGTATAACAAATATTCATTGTACCTCATAGCTTGCAATTGCTATTTACCTGGAACGCTGAATGGAAACACGATCACGTGTGATTTAGTCACAGGCCAGTGTCTTTGTAATTCTACGATGCATGTTGAGGGAAGACAGTGTAATCAATGCAAACAGAATGCCTACAACGTTTCTCTTGGAGAGTTGCGATGCAAACGTAAGAAGCATTGCTTAATTCCTTATTGTTTCTTCTTCTTTCTTTATTGTAGAATACTAGGACAATAAGAGCTATTGAACGGTTTTCGAGAAGGTTCTTTCACTAGAAATGACCTTTAGCGAAAATCAAGATTCAGTAAACTTGAAACTTTGTTTACTCAAGCAAAGCAAGTTTATGTTTTCTATGAATGCCTGACACATCATAGTTTAGTTGAATTGTTTTTGTTTGATTCCTTGAACATTATCTTTTTTAGAGTGCCCTCCTTGCTACAGCGTAATTGAGCAGGATTACATTATACTCCACTATCAAATGACATTGCTTCGAAATGAGGTGAATCTTTTGCTGCAAGATCAACGACTGGCATCCATACCTCCATTGTACCAATCGCTTGCGACGGTTTCCGTGATAGTTGGTAACCTTACTGCGCGTGCGCAGACTTCCCTTGCAATTGCCACGCAGTTGGACTCGCTGTGGACCAGCATGCAAAGCAATATAACAGCAATGCAAACCAGCTTGTCTACAACAACAACTACACTGTACAACAAAGCGATCGCTTCGACTACACAGATTCTCACACTGTACAACCAGTCGTATGCTTTGGTAGTTTCCATCAGCCAAAAAGTCGTAGCCAGCTATACTCTCCTCACCACCACCACGACAAGCAGCATTGCAAAACAACAGGCCGCAATTAGACAACTGAACGTTCTTTTGAATGAGTCCACTGCACAACTCGCAGTCGTCAGAACAAAGCTGGGCGAAGCAAACCGTCTCAAAACGACAGCTAACACGAGCATTGCCCAATCAATTCAAATCTCTACGTTGGCAGCAACAAACTCGCAGTCTTATCAAAGCAGTGTTTCTAGCATGAGTTCTTCTATGAGTGCAGTTAGAGCGTCTGTTACCGGCGTACAAAGTCTGGCTAACGAACTTCACCAGTTTGCATTGGAGATGAGGATGAATGCAAGCTCTGCATCTGTGTATGCTAACAAACTGAATGGAGATGTCACGACTGCTTTGACAATGAATTCACAGGTATATTCTTTAAATATTTTGCAATAACTCATTGAAGTATACCTACGACACATCTTTTATTTTGCTGCTACAGTTGAACGTCGGCAGATCGACTATGTAAGTCGAACCTTCATCGTTTCGGTAATATTCCTGCCTCCCCTTAGTCCGACTTTCTTCTTGCATAATGCTTCAACCTTGACCAGAGTTCAGGAAAATATCCAAATTTCCTCTGAGCGTGATACTTTGACCCAGATTCGTCGTTGAAACAATAGTAAGAAAGTTTAGTTTTGATTGTTCTTGGGGATTTTCTATTGGTGCTCCCAACAGAATGCCCCAACCTTTCCCACAATTGACGGTCGCACGACCGCCATTTTCTGGAGTCAGGTTAACGAATTTTCGTTAACTGGAAATAATTTTTTCCCATGAGTATTCAACACATGGAGGCTCAACTTCAGCAGCAGCTGTGAGCTGTATTTATCTCCAATGTTCCTTGGCTGTCATTGCTGATCTTTCCACGAGTATTCACCAACCTCTCTACCACTCTATGCAGTAATATTGTTCATGTTTTCAATCTGTTTGGCTTTATCTATCGCTGCCATAATTTCACACGTCGTATCCTTTTATTTTAGGTAATATCCAGTGTAAACACTCAAACCACAACTATTTCCAGCCAAGTAACCAGCCTGAATACACTGATAACCACTGCAAACAGTCTCAACAATGGAGTTGGCCAGCAACTTACCGTCCTCAGGCAAAGCAATGCAGTCGCTACCTCCGAAGTGTCTACAATAGAAAGACGACACAGTGCTGTGACGACAAGAGTCACTACAGCCTCGACTCAAGCCACCAGCGCGTCGACATCTGCAACGAATACCCGAAACGAGGCTATTGCAATGTTGAATACTGTGCAGAATTTTCAATCCGTCTCCCAACGAGCTTCGATTGACGCTGCCAATGCATCGAAAAAAGTATGCTTCATAATACGCCTTGCATTTTCATTGCATCCTTTCTCGCTGTGTCACACCCAACAGGTTTTTATAGGACACAACTGCTGTTTTAATCGTATCCTTGATGTATTGCAACTTTTTCTTGATCTCTCATGAAGTAAAGAGAAAGTTGATCAACACATGATCGCCCGTTGCTTCGTTTACTTCAAACATACCCTCTTGAAGTTATTTCAAACATACCCTCTTGAAGTTTTGTTAACCAGACTGGTCTCTTATCCACTTGGCGTTTCGCTTGTACGATCGAGATTCTACTGTATTTGCTTGTGTTGAACCTTTGTTGAAGCTCTATTTTCTCAATCAATTTTGCCTTTTTGCGTTTCTATAGGTCGGTGACGTGATTGCTCTAACCTCTTCTGCCATTAATAAGACATCCACAGCCGATGCGCAGCTGTTAGCAGTGAAAACTAAAGTCAGCCAAATAGTGAATATTTCGGCTCAAATAAATCTGCTGACAATGGTAGAAAAGCAGGTAACGTAAATTAAATGCAATATCGATGGATAACATCCACATAAAATATCGGACAAGTGGAGTGTGTCGGTACACAGTGAAATCGCGACAAGGGAGCCATGATGAAAACTACGACTCTTATATTTAGGGGGTGTTAGTTGTAGGGAAGTGTAAGTCCTATGCTAAAAATTAGTTCATGAGACCAAGCTAATTGGATGTCAATTAGTTTGTTGTTCCAAATTTCGCTTAATGGGGCCTCGTCATGTCGAGATTCCACTGTGTACAACGGCAATTCATTTGTTAACTATGAAAACACTAATTTTATCGCCAGTGGTGAGTGCCTGATATTACCCTTCCATGAAGATTCAGGGTATCCCTACTTGGTCACCGTACCTCTATTTCTTGCACACGTTAAACTATTTTTTTTTCACGCATTAGGCCATCGAAACAGTCCACAGCTCTGCAAAGTCACTCCAGAGCCAAAGCCAGTCTGCAATGTCTACAATCACCGGCCTAAAAGTTCAAGATTACATCACAGCTACAATCTCTCCGCTGCTTTCGCGCTGCGTAAATCAAACCACGGAAGCTAATAGTCTATTGCAGAAAGCCCTATCAGCCCATAGCAAAGCCCAACTATCACTAGCAACGTCACAGAACATCACTAATGCTTCAAGTGAGCTTCTGAAAACCACTGCAACGATACCGTCCCTCAACATGAGCCAAATTCCAGCCATCACTGACGGCATATCGCGTTTAAGTGTGGCCTATGGGGCTTTGAATATTCAAAATGACTTGACAGCTTTCAAGATTCACATCGAAGCAATGAGACTGAAAATTGTAAACTATCGTTTGAAAATAGACCATCTCAAGTCTCGAGTTGCTTCCTTCAAAGCGAGCTATGCATCTCTAAGCACTTTAACATGCACTGTTCCATCTGCGATACCTTAATCGGCATTAACTTCGAACATTATCGATTACCATTTTCGACTTTTAACTTTATTATTGATGCAGTTAAGCTTCGTTAAGTGGTTAAGTCGGCTATTGCCCAACTTGAACCCCAGCATCGAACGTTTTCTCTAATTTTTCTCTGATTTATGTAAATAGTTTAGGTTCGACCTTTTGTAGCTCGAAGCTTCATTATGCAGATTATTTAACTTGAACTTATTTCTGCTCCCCCCCCTGATTGGTGTAGTTAAGCTTTGTGGTGTTGTATTAGTTTCCAATTGCATATTTCAGCTGAATATGGAATGGAATTGGATATGGAAAAGTTTTTCCAACCATCGCACTCTTCCTCTATTAGAAATCGAAACAGTGAGAGATGTCTTTCAAAATATTTCATTTTTCCACACAACTTTCTATTCTGGCAAGCTAATAAACTTCTTTTTATATTGTTTTGTTTGCAGTAACATTTGAAATGCTCACTTGTAAAACTCATACGGTGTCGTGTGAGCGAATAGGTCTTAAAATATGGGCACCATTAAATATTTGATGTGGAGAACGGAAATTTTTGTTGATCGCTTCACTCCTGATCCCTTTCCACGTTTTAGCTCTGCTCTTACAAAACCGCGAATATTTGAACTTGAAGGTATTTGACTTTCAACCGTGTTCGGACAAAAAGCTTTTGTTATGGTAAACATTATCTATTGTTTTAACAACGAAATCCTATCGGAGTCATCCTTGTTGTTGAATTGTTTCTACGGAAACAAACGAGGACAAAAATTGTGTTATCCACTTCGCATTCCTTGATTTGGTGCAGGTGGTTGTGAACTGCTTTTCTATTTGTTTTCAAGACAGGCTTTTGTTATTCATTCCGAAGAGTCAAAGATTATACATTATTTATTCATTACTTCGGCATTAATAAAAAAGCAAGAACAAGTTATTATTGCTGCATTGAATGGGAAGTTGTCAGCCACTGTTCTTTCAACGGACTCAAATTTGAATTCCTCCTTTGTCAAGAAAATGAAGATGGCGTCCGGGTTGAAATCAGCTGATTTTATGGTGATATTATTGTTTTGTTTTTCGCTTCTTCCTTGCCTCGTACTATCTCAGACCAATGTGAACTGCTTTGATGTTAACTTCAACCCATCAGTCTGCATTCCTGGACCGGAGAACATCGTGCGTGCTCGAGATATTGTCGTTTCACCCCAAGGTGGTACCTGCGGAAGCCCTGCCTCTGGTTTTTGCCACCCCAGTCCAAGAACTGATTGCTACACCTGCAACGCTTCCAGCCCCAGGCTGAGTCATGGTCCCGAGAAGATGAAAGATAATGACTATCCTTCGAGTTACTGGGGTACTTTTTACCAACCAACGTGGTGGCAGTCCATAACATGGTGGGATGCTTCTCAAAGAGGACTTCTTGTGGATGGCACAATTAAAGTCAATTTGACGCTTTCCATGAACAAATCCTACGATATAACTGGTGACATCAAGATGATATTTTACTCTTCAAAGCCAAATGCATTTATTATCGAAAAAAGTATGGATTTTGGGGCATCGTGGATTCCTTACCGATATTACGCAGACAATTGCAACGTGAGGTTTGGCTCAACGGTCCCAACTTCATCAGCAAATCAATTTGAAGCAGTTTGCATACAGGCAACTAATGCAGCCCGAAGCTCGGTATTATTATTTAAAAATATTCATTTATACTTAGCTCAAACCCCTGTTAACTCTAAATCCCTATAATTCAAAGCATTTTTTGGGTCCATCCGAATTGGCAAGAGTTATCTGTAATTCATTTATTTTTGAGAGACATTTATAGACACTCATTCTTTGCTTTTAGGGAAGTGAAGTCAAGTTCAATCCCATGTCCTTCTTTCCAAGTGCCAACTTCTGGCAAGCTAGCATACAACAGTATGTCATGGCGACAGACATACGAATCCGACTGGAATACCCTTGGACCAATGGTAATGAGAATATCAACCAGCAACGTGTCCTGAACCAGTTTTACTACGACATAACCGATTTGCAAGTGAATGCCAGGTGTCATTGCAATGGACATGCCCCGTACTGCCATTCTCCTCAGGGGCAGATGGTCTGTTTCTGCAAACACGAAACTGAAGGTGTCGACTGTGAAAGGTGCAAACCGTTGTACAACAACAAGCCGTGGAAGGCAGCTGAGTCTAGTGACAAGCCAAACCCTTGTGAAAGTAAGTATTGCTAACTTTCAACTTTGTCTTTCACTCTATATTTGGGGGAAGGGTACTGAGAAGAGGGGATCACTCTGGCCCGGGGGCCATAGCTGCATGAAGCCCATAAATACGATTTCCAGTGTTTCATTTTCAGTATTCTCTAGGTTGGTGCACCACACACAATGGGGTACCTTTTTTTCTCTGATCATTTGCCTTGTTATTTCTCCCCATGGCTTTCCTTGGGGGCAAATAGGGGCAGTTTCGTAAAATCTAGAATCCTAGGGAAGCAACTCATTACCAATGCATAATAATACATTGGTAGTTGCAATAAGTAAGAAGACTTCTCAAAGGACTTTCTTTAGAACAGTAGGATTTGTGATTGAGTTTAATCAGATTTCCCAATCAATAAATTGGTATTTCACCTCTTTCATTTACTTTTAATTTTTTTATATCCATATTGTATTAAATCAAGACTATATATTATAATACGTATCTATTGGAGGGACCATTTTTTAATTTTTTTAATTTCCTGAGAGCAAAGTTCGTTTTATTAAGTGGGAACATGACATGTAACGAGATTTCAATGTTGTTCCCATGCGCTGTGCAGTTGCATTACGTCACTGCATTACGTCATCAATCTTATTGTTTTGATCTTTTCACAGAGTGCCAATGTAACAGCCACGCTGCAAGTTGCGTTTATAATGCGACCCTTGGATACGGAATTTGTAACGATTGTGCACACAACACGACTGGCCTATCTTGCGACCAATGCAAAGAAAAGTTCTACAGAAATCTTTCACTGCCCGTCAACAATATCAAAGCTTGCTTGCGTAAGTTTTCCACATGAATGCATATTTCAACATCGATGTTTGATGTTAGTTTTGTGTTGTAAAAGAGAATCATGGCGACGCTTGCTCACGTGGGATGGTGTTTGTTTATTGAGTAAACTTGTTCATTGTTCCATGTGCTTTTTGCAAAGCAGAGCTAATCCCCGTGGGTTTTGTGTTGCGTTTCAAATCTTAAGTCACTTGGTTGGCAGAGCTTGTCAGTTTTTGATATTATATTGCACCGCTCGTTGGCTGTACTATTCAGTGCTCAATGAGCGCCTTTCCCCATTTACCAACAAGCACCCATTTTCGTTAAAACGGGAATATCATTTAGCCCCCTTCTTTAATCAAACGCCAGCTCTCCTAGAAGGAATTTTAATTAACGCTCCTCTCTTTTAAGCGTTTTAAGTGATATATAGAAAAATAACACACTTTCAATTTGTTTTAATTTTCCATTTCAGCTTGCGATTGCTTTCAACCCGGTATCACCAACAACGGATCGTGTGTACAAAATGCCACGTTGAGTCCACTCCCCATTGGACAGTGCCTTTGTAAAGGTAATTTTCGTGGTAGGAAATGTGACTCGTGCGAAGCTGGTTTTTACGGAATCACTATCGAGCCGATCGGAGAATGCAAAGGTAGATGCAGTGCATATGTTGTATGCTATTTTGTGCCGCGTGTTTTTTAACCGTGGTTGTCATCCTTAATTCTGATCATCACTGGCACTTCCTCCTTCCTTTATCACTTTTCCTTCCTTCAGCTACCGTAAATTCTCGAATTAGCCTCCGAGGGGCTTATTTGCAAAAACGAAATTTTAGCCTGATTATTGTTCAATATTAGGCAAAATAAAAGTTATACGATGCAGCCAATCAATAAAGTTATTGGTTTAAACTTGCCTTTATTTGCAATACATTCACTAAACAACTTCAATGTCTGGAAACTTGGCCTCAATATCCTTGCAAATAATTGTCAGAATGGGGGCATATTCGAGGATTTACTATTCTTACCTTGCCATTAATGGGGCAGCAGCAAGGTACGAAATGCCTGTCAGCGAACAATAATAGATTGATGCCCTGAACTTTATTATATCATATTTTACCGTTCGGTCTCGTAAACTCCCGATTTTAAAAGTGGACTTCGGTTCCCTTAACGAGGAGTGTTATATTTGGATACCACACTCTAGCCTATCCTTTCAGCTACAATGTCCATGAATCATTAAATGGCTAACCTTTTCACGTTGTTTTCTTCATGTGTTTCAGCATGCAACTGCTCTCTGACTGGAGTTGTCAATGGGTCGATTGCCTGCCATCAAATCACTGGACAATGCACGTGCAAGTCTTCAGTGGATGGATACCAATGTACTTCGTGTAGAAACGGTTTTTATGACTTTCCCAACACGACTGCCGGTGAATGTAGACAGTGTTTTTGCAACCAAGGTGGAGCATACAACAACATCTGTAACAAATTATCTGGTAAGCTCTTGAATCAATCAATTTCATCATTTAAACCAGTGTTTAGATAATTTTATATTGCTCGATTGATCTGTTTCCTTATCCTATATTTGTTTTCATTTTGTTGACTTGGCTAAAAGTTAACTATGTTAAAGAAGTTAACTTGGTTGACTTCTTTCTTTTTCCTCATGCTTTATTGTACTATATTATGCTTAACGACATTATACTAAGCCATGATATACTATGATATGCTATACTAAACTATGATATACTATGCTATACTAAGCTATGCTATGCTATGCTATACTAGACTGTGATATACTATGCTATACTAGACCATGGTATATTATGCTATGTTATGCTATACTAAACTATGCTACTATGCTATGCTACACTATACTAGACTATGATATACTATGCTAGACTATGCAAAATCATGCAGACCACGCTATTGTGCTAAACTTTGCTAACATTGCAACAAAATGTTTTACTATCGTTGCCCATCTTCTTTCAAATTAATCCACGTATTTATACATTGGCCAAATACGCTCATACAACATCTTCTTGAAATACGTTCGCTATACTATCATTATTTCTATTGTTTTCCCTAGGTGAATGTTCTTGCCGACCAGGGGTATCTTCTTTCTCGTGCGATAGACCCATGCCCGGTTATTTCTACCCGGATTTCGATTTCTTAACTCTGGAAGCCGAATCTGGCATAGGCAGCTTTGAAACTGTTTCCAACGTAAATGGTGCAGGAAGTGAATTTACTGGCCGTGGATTCGCAAGACTAACAACTGGCTCATCTGTTACATTCTATTTCCAGTCTCCATTCACTGCAAGGTATTCTTTCACTTATATTTCTGTTTATTTTGCGGACCATTTCATTTTCTTTAACTTTAGGATGAAATTTCATCAGATTCCTTGTCCCGCTTCACCGTTGGAAATTTTCCCTTGGTGTAAAAACCCGCTTTGTTTTGCGAAGAATTGTTTGGTGCCCCTTGGAATTCGTTACATCGGAATCTCATTGTATTTTCAACTATTTATGTTGTCACGATCAATACTGTGTAATGCAAATACCCCAGGAGATAATGAGCGTGTTCCTAGTACACGGTGTTCGAATTATGCAGCTTGTTTTCTGAACGTTAATTTTTGGGAAATTCCGAACGACTTTTATTAAGATAAATCAATGAGTATACACGTTGCTTTGAATGAGTACGAGTTCTGTACAGATTTGACTGCAGTTGCTGTTAATGTTGCAGGTATACAATGGTAATGCGATTCAAGCTATTGCAGCCGAACAAGCAGTTGCGATTGCAGCAGACATTTCACTACAACAACAACTCTATCAGCCTGCAATTCTCTTCTTTCAACGTAACCTTACCATCTGCTTCAACGACCGCATTTGCCACTCACTACCAACCCGTTCCCACGGAGCTCTTGGCCAACGGCAACTACTCTGTCACGCTTACGATTGCAGACGTGATGAACTCCACGAATCAAACAGTGGACATCGATTCTGTCGTTTTCATGTGGAATTATGAAATGACTAAATTCTTCCTCTCCGCTAATCAAACCATGAGAAATGCAACTGCGCAATGCTGGAATAACAAACAGAGTTTGCTCGCAACTAATCAGGTTAGCAGCCTATGCAAGGAAATCGAGTTTTCAATTAACACGCAACTGTTCAATGGATCTCTAGGTAAGGGGTGTGCACTTCTACATATTCTCATAAATATCAACTTCATTCTTTTTAAACGCATCTCATGAAGCTATCAAAACTCCAATATTAGCAAAGTAGAATAATCGAAGTAGTTATTAACGATCTGATAGTTTGAATGCATTACCGTAATGCTTCGATTAAACGCCCGGGGCGTTTATTAATTTTTTGATATTTTAGGGGCGCTTATTAGAAAGGCGTTTAATAGAGGATGCGTTTATGTGTTTCTCTTAGCTTGCAACTGCAATGCAATGGGATCTGTGAACACGAGCGATTGTGAAAAGTACGGTGGACAGTGTCAATGCAAACCAGGTGTAACTGGTAGAACTTGCGACCAGTGCATGCCGGGATTCTATAATTTCACATCCAATGGCTGTACAGGTGAGCCCTTTTCCTGATTTTCTTTGCTGCTCTGTATCTTGGAATGGATTTTATTTTTTAGTTTTAGTTTATGTCATGTCATTATGTCAATCTATAGAAATTAGGTCAACATTTCCTGATTTCCTCATTACTAATTCTCAAATCATTTGTGTTGAAATAAACTTTTTGCAGTTAAAGCAATAAACATGATGCGAGGTGTTTTGAAATTTTAAACAGGTTTTCATATCGTTGTCTAGCATGAATAGCGAGTGAAACTAGGCAATTGCCAATATCAATGTTTATTAACTAGCTACCTTATTAATTAAGCACGCTTATTCCATTTTTAATCCTTACACGCAAGGTTATTATTACACTGGATGCGTTTTTAATTGAGAGGTATTGTTACAGTACCGAAAGAATTCATAATACATCATATCTTGACCGTGTCTCTCTTTGAATCCACGAACAGCTTGCAATTGTACGGTGCTCGGATCGAAGAGCCTCGTCTGTGATGTCATTTCCGGCCAGTGTCCCTGCCATCCCGGCGTGGTAAATCGCACCTGCAGTCAGTGTAGAGACAGTTTCTACGGCTTCCAGACAGGACGTGGATGCAACAACTGTTCGTGCAACTGGGACGGATCCAAGGGAGTCTACTGCGGCGAAAATGGAGAGTGTGACTGCAAGAATACGACGATGGGCCAAAAATGCGACATTTGCAAGCCTATGCATTTCAATTTTTCCTCAAATGGCTGCACGTGAGTATTCTGTTGTTTCTGATTTTCTAATGATTAATCATTCATCAACTGGTAACTTTTGATGAAGTACACTCTTTAACTCGGACAATAACTTGATATAGTACAGTAAAAGCCCGCATATAAGAACCTGTAAATTTTCCTTCCAGCCTATTGTTCCAAGACAATAGGCTATTGTTTCTTCTATTGTTTTGAGCAGAAATATCACCCTGAAGGTTCTTAATCCATTGGTTCTTATATGCGGGTTTTTATTGTAATCCGTAAAGTAGCTACAGCTTTTAGGTCTTGAGCTGATTGAGAACGCCCCCAGATTCAGAGAATTTCGCGATTCAAGCTATGGAGCCAAAGATAGGTCGCACGCTCATCTTTATTGGAGGTGATACAATGTGTTGTTTATTTTAGGCCATGTCAATGCGACCCATCTGGCTCAGTGAACCTTCAGTGTGACGTCAAACAAGGCAACTGTTCTTGTAAACAGAGCGTCGAAGGAACGAAATGCAACCAGTGTAGCTCTGGTACGTACAACCTTCAACGCACGAATCCCTACGGGTGTCAAGCCTGTTTTTGCTACAACCAAACCGAACAGTGCTCCTCCGCAGCTGGTTTCTACGCATCGCCGATCAGCTCAACGTTTACCAACACAACAGATTCGTGGATAGTTAGGTATACGGACGGCCTTAATGCAGTTTACAGTAACACATCAACTGGCATTTCAATCACACCTGCTAATACCGCGTCGATAGTTCTGCATTCTCCACAGACTTACCATGGGCAACGATTATCGAGCTACGCTCAAGCATTGACCATACGACTGACCCTGAGCATGCCTTCAGATCAGACAGTAGCCACGGCTAGTGTCAGGGTCATCATCCATTCAACGTATGGCACCAACGCTGCATTCACGTTGCCATTGAACACCTCCAGGCAACAAGAGCAAACGGTTGCTGTCAGACTTCACGAATTTTACGCAACCAGGAGAGTATCAGCGTGGAGTCTTCAGCACACCATGTCTTCGATCAGTCAGCTGTCCATCCAGTTTGATACAGTGAATGTGTCCCATGTGAAAGTCAGCTCTGTTGCACTGTCGTCGACAGCTAATGGTTCACTGGTTTCTGATGCGTTACAATCAGGCTATGTAGAAGTCTGCAGTTGTCCTACTAATTATACTGGACGCTCTTGCCAATCATGCTCATCAGGTCAGTTGACTTGCGCGTCTACATCATAGTTTTTGTTGATTTTTTGCTAGGGGGAGGGGGTGAGAAATTTGTTTCATAGGGGGGGGGGGAGAAATTTCTTTGAGGGGGCGGGTGAGAAATCTATCAACCCAGATTCGTATCATGGACAGCTACGATTTATTTGTACACAAAGCAAATCAAAGTTGTGACGGGGTGAGAGAGAAATCGTTTAACTTATCAAGGAAATCGACTTGGTCACTCCATACATTAGGATCTCCCTATGCACTATAGTGCATGCTATCGTTGTTTACTGTTATGGTACTATGGATTACATACACAGTATTTTGTATGCTTATTCCTTAGTTTTTGCTTTTTCTTTTGCTGTAGGTTATACAAGAAATCTTCCTGGAAATGACTCCTACGCCGGCTGCAAACTGTGCTCTTGCAACTCGCGATCGCTAAGCTGTGACCCTCAAACTGGCGTTTGCAGCAACTGTCGACTGGGAAGCGAGGGGAGGTACTGCGAAAGGTGTCAAGCGGGTGTTCTTGAACCGGACTGCACTAGATGCATCCCTGGATACTACGGACTCAACGACACGTCATTTCCTGGTTGTCGACGTAAGTTAATTGATAGTAGCACTGTTAATCCTCGAATTGGAACTCCCCGCTTCCAAATATGTCCCCCTTGAATAGGCCCCCATCAGAAAACTCAATGTTGCAAGTAAGCCCTGGGGTTTGTCTGCTTCATTTCACCAATAAGAAGACTCATATAGGTGCAGGTACCTGAATACGTTGTATTGTGTTTTTACAGCGTGTAACTGTATGCTGCTGAACACAGTGGGAAGAAATGGCTCAGTTTGTGACCAGGTGACTGGGCAGTGTGATTGTAGGCCTAACATTGGTGGAAGAACGTGTAATCGTTGTGCTGAGAATGCTGTCAATTCCACAACGGCAGGATGTCAGAGTAAGTGTACCTTTCATCTTCTTCAAACCAGTCCCATCTTGGGTGTAGCCGTAATTGTCCCTAAATCTAATAGCCAGTTTAGTTGCCCCAACTTAATCTGGCCATCATTGGTGCCAGTTTAAAACGTTGCGTCAGAAGTGAATTTGTCCGAATATTTTTGTGATGAAATTATTTTCAAGATTTCCCTCTTTGGATTGAGCTTTCATGATCCCATGTCTCCAGCCCCCATGCAGCTATTCAGTGTAGATGTTTGGGCTGATGGACTTAATCTTTGAGGCTTTTTCTGCTCTGTTTATCGAATATCTTTACTATATAAGTGCTAAAATACAGTGCATTCTTGTTATAGGTTGTTCGGAATGTTACGGCCTAATTCAAACCGAGGTTCATGCGTTGCGTAGAAACGTTGCGAACATCACAACCACGCTAACTTCCGTCCAGAGCATCTCTCAGCTTAGCACCACCCCAACATTTGGCCAGCGGTTGGATGCGCTGACACAAAGCGTCACTGCACTGGTTACAGCTGCGCAGAACTCGAGCAGCGTAGAAAGCGGCCTAGCTGCGGAGCTTACGGCTTTGAACGTCTCGCTGGACAACATGCAGGCGACATTGCGTGTCAATGTGTCAAACGGGATTAATCAAACAGACGAGAATATCGCCGTGTTGAATGCAACCACGAAACAGATCGATGTGATGCGTACCACCATATACCGGCTGCTTTGGGCGAGCGTGTACGTGCTGGAAACGGATGCCACACGAAAACGCAACACTACGAACACGATGTTAGGTGAGTTGAGCTCCATTTCATCGAATGTTTCTTCGAAACTCGCCGAGTACGAGCTGATATGGAATGCCACTCGCGGGAAGACTGCACAAGTTTTGACGCAAACAGCCAATGCAACCAGCACAAGTGCCACGATATCCAACCAACTTGATGGCAACCGTGTCCGAATGAATGGATCTGCAACGAGAATACAGCAACTGAAAAACCTGACTTCAGATGTCGAATTGAAAGCAAAGACGCTTGAAAACAACTTCAATTATCTGCGCAGCAACATTTCCGCGCTAGTGCAACGATCAAATTCTACTCTCGAAACTGCGAAGGCGCTACGCCTCACTACGAATGCATCTGCATTGGAGCTTCAAGCGAGATACGAAGCTCTTCAGAAAAATCTCACTGCACTTAACACGTCTTTGAATACCATGATGTTTCAGCAAATGTCTTTGAAACAGTCTGTTGACGATGCAAAGAATCGCAGCTCAGGACTGAATAGCTCGTTAAGTCAAATGGAAAGCCGACTGGTGTTGTTAGCCAGTCAAGCCACGGGTGCTGAGCAGACAGCCAACGCTGCCGTTCGGTCTTCGATGGCCTTGCCCAAAGAGGCCCAAGACATGCTGGAAATCGTTCAGAATTTCAACAGGACTTCGACAAATGCAGAAAACATGGCTTCTCTTTCACTGAAAAATACGCAAGAGGTTTGTAATTCTTTTTATCATTCAGCATCTTCTCCATCAAGTTATTCTTTATTGCATTTCCATCAATCATTCTCTCCCTCGTCCTACTACCATCTCAACATTATCCATATTGATTCTTACGACTAACACCATCACAAAGTTTTCAACAAATTCTGATAACTTGCATTATCATCAATCATTCGTTATAATCTGCATTTTTATCACAATCAATGGAGATATTGCTTTCTTCGTAGCTCGAAGACTATTACCAGCTTATTGCATACCCGCTTTATACTGAACCATACTTTGATTTTTATTTCAGGTGAACACAACCAGTAGACAAGCCATTGCGAATACAGAAAGAATCGGAAATGATCTCACGACGGCCAAATCATTAGCCGAGCAGTCGTTGGCCATAGCGCGCCAATCCAGCTACCTCTCTGGCAACCTCTCAGTGGTACGTGTTTTATGACATAATAGCATTACGTAGGGCATGATGTAGAGAGATTTCACATTAAGAGCTACTGCGACACTATCTTGGCATCTTCTATTCTATTTTCTGTAGTGTTTTTATTTTCCATACTAGCTCCCTTGTACCGGTGTTTTTTCTATACCAAGTCAGACAGAAATCTGTGTCAGAATTTGTTGCAACCAGACCCGTGTTAGCTTGATACCATCAACTGTGCCTTGTTTACTGATTTCTCTCCTGCTATAACTTCGCCACGTAGAATCCCAGTGTTATTGTTCAGTAGAGTCAGTGCTGTTTTCAAACGAGGCTGCTCGTATACTGTTCACGTGTAAACTGAAGTTGTAATATTTCTCATTTGTATTGCAGAGTCTCGCTGCTTTATTGGCAAGTGCACACGCGACGAGTGAACGAGCATCTACAAGCCCCTACGACAAAAACAACTATTTCAACGAGACAAGGGCGAACGTATCCAGAGCTTCAGTGCAGACAATCCAACCTGCGTCAAACGTGTGCAAGAACTTGACGGAGAGCGGCAAGGCGGCATTGGTAGATGCGAACCTTGCATCGCAGGCGGCTGCCAATGTATCTGCGGAAGTCGCAGCAAAAGGAGCAATGGTCCAGCAAACTATGGCTGCTTTCCAGAATATCGGCACACTCAATGCCACGTCTTTACTCGAACTTCAGAATTTGCTGGCAACGCATCGTGACAGCTTCGATGCTTCGAGCGTGAAGACGATGCTTGCCCAGCTGAGAACTGCATACGCACGTCAGCAAGACAGCATGCAGCAGTACAGGGCGAGGATAGGCCAGTTAAGAACTGAAGTAACAAGTGTGAAAGGAACGATTGATGAATTGTCCACCCTACAAGGCTGCAGTTAGTCAGCAGGTGGTGACACTTTCGTTGTTGTGTTCATGCAGCCTCCAGGAACAAAAAAACGATGCTAATGATTATTTAAAGCAAATTGTAGACATGCATGTTTCTTGGGAGACAAGTTAAGATTGGTCTCGAATCGCGCTTTGGAACGGGTCACTTGAGATGAACATGTTGAAGTACGCATGCGTAATTATTCCACTTCAACGGATGATGCGAAACAAGATGCTGTTCATCCCCAGACCCCAGTGTACAGACAGCAAAATATACCAACAATTATTCAGAATGCAAATTTCTTCAATATTTGTACATCGATCATGAATGCATGACAAAGCCTAAAAAACTACAATTGCTGCATAAGTTTTAAGCTTTTATATTGCTCTATAAACTACCAATTTTTACAACACGTTTTATTTAACTACTACGTATCTGGATGAAAAACCCAAAAGTAGCTAGTTTATTTAATGTCCATAACCTATTTTATATAGACTTTAAGTTGTTCATAATCTTCGTAAGTGAGTAATTTTATTTTATGCTATGTTGCATGTTGTATGGTATAAAACAATCTGTGCTGACTTTTTTTTAATGTATTAGATGTCCTTGTATTATTTGTTTATGATTTAATAGATCCTATAGCTATAGCTTTATTTTTATACCATTATTCCCTTATTTTATAGATTTAGTAAGAGTATTTTGTATTTGTATATAGATAGCTGGATTATCTCATCTCTCAGAACTGTTTGTGGTATCTTATATTTTTTTGAATACTGTTTTTAATGTGGGCATTTTGGTTTTGGGAGAGGGGCTTGTCCCGTCAGCTTCCCCCAAATTTTATTTTTTTCACCGAAAAGAGGTTGCTGTTCAAGCCATGTGCAACTTTGAAAACAAAAGATCAATCAAATCCATAGAGGTTTCTTCTGGCGCCATTTTGCAAGGGCAAGTTGATGTTAGTATGCACCAAAGTTCCAAAGACGTTGCACGAAGAAATAAATTGGGGTTGGGGTGTTTTTGAAGGGTTACAGACATAGGCTGCCTAAAAACGAGGGTGATTATAAGTTTAATATGACAATTTGAGCTTCAAACTACGATTGCAGTTAAAGCGAACCTTATTTTTCAATACTGAGTTGTGACGTAGAAGCATGTTTTTGGTGCATACTTTAACTTTTTTTGCATTTTGAAGTTTCTTTTCATGTGGCCTACTTCTGTTTTATCCTTATTCTAGAATATTAATTTGCTTTTACCTCGAAATGGATGCAACGATACCGGCTAAAGTTCCAAAGATGGACATAAAAGCGGGAGAAGAAAAACCGGCCAATGAGAGTGCCCAAGAAGCTCAGGATTTGATAGAAGAGATAGATCGAGTCCAAAGTCAAATAGATTCTCTAAACGAAAAGGCGTCTGAAGAAATCCTGCTAGTCGAACAAAAGTACAACAACTTGAGGAAACCACACTTTGATACACGTGCAGATTTGATTAAGAAGATACCTAATTTCTGGGTAACTGTCGTATCTTTTTCATTCATTGATATAATGCATTTGTTTTGTGACAATAAATAAGGTCAACAACAAACACAGCTATTGTGTTTGTTGCCACCCAATACAGCAGATGCTTAGCTCTCTGAAGCCGAGCCAATATATAGTTATTATAATTATCGCTAACCGCTTGACATTACCGTGGTATTGCAAACCCTTAGTAAATAGGCGCAGTGTCAGCAGAGTAAGAGTTGGAGTAAGTCAGTGAGTAAGTGACCTCTTGCAGAAAGTGGGCGTGGCAGGCAGGTGGTGTTTTGTGGTCAGTAGTTTTAAATGCAAAAACTCGCAAGTTTGAAAGTTTACAAATTTATGGCTCCAAGGTTATAATTCTTTTAAATGTATTGAGACTTACCTGAAAACTTGCATATTTGAAAATCTCTGAGATTAATTGAGGGGCCAATTTTTATCAGTTGCATATGATCTTTTCTTGACTTGAAAAAGTTTGTTAACCATCCTCAAATTTCTGCACTGCTTGACGAAGAAGACGAAGAAGCTCTTCATTACTTGATGTCACTTGAGGTGGAAGAGTTTGAAGATATCAAATCCGGATACAGGATACGATTTGTAAGTTTCAGCGTCTTTATACCGTTATACTGTAAAAGCTCTATTAAGCCTCCCTCTCTATTAATCCCCCCTCTCTAATAAGCCTCCCTTTTGAAACAAAAACTGAAATAAGCCCCCTCTCCTTTAAGCCTTCTTTCATACAAGAAAGACTACGAGTAAAGTGCAATGATTTAATGATTTAGTTCATGATGTATTATTTCGTTGTAATATTGCCAATTTCTAATGATCTTTTAAATGAGCCCCCTCTCTAATAAACCCCCTCTCTATTAACCTCCCTTTAGAACCTCAAAAGTTAAATAAGCCCCCCAGGGGCTCAATAGAGCTTTTACGGTAATTTTGTGAGCTTGATGAGCTGAACTAGATTCTAAAAATATATCATAGGAGTAATTAATAGACTTGATTTTTAAACTAAGTTGAACTTGTTTGAACAGCATTTTTCAGACAATCCTTATTTTACAAATGCAACTCTTTGCAAAGAATTCCTCGTGAATGAGAGTGGAGAGCAGTCTTGCAAAGCCACTCACATTGAATGGAAACATAAAATGGTAAATATCCATGTTTTTTGCTCCTTGATTTGAGCTTTAAGAGTAGTAAATTGCATCTTGAGACCTTTGCTGCCAAAAATGAGTACTCTTTGAGACGCCTTGTCTGAAATGTTTCTCAGGATTTGACGAATAAAGGTGACAAGGAGACTGGTGAAGCAGGACAAAAACGACATTTGGAAGAACCAGAGAGTTTCTTTGCTTGGTTCAATGATCATCTCGAAGGGCAAGCTGATGAAGTTGGCGAATTGATCAAGGATGACATCTGGCCCAATCCATTGCAATTTTATCTGGTAATTTATATTTTTTTCCCAATACTTTATGCTGTATTGATTAGTTTAATGATGTACTTTTCCAATCCGTTCATTCCTACTTATGTTCTATGCTTGCTTAGTTACCTTTGTTTGCTTTTTGGAGTTTCTTTCCAAACAATTGCTTGCTCTTGCAATTGTTACAATTACAATTGAATCTATTAATTGCTATTCAACTTACACAGCACTAACTCACATGAAATGGTGACATGAGATCTCAAAACCTGACAAATTGATAGCTTATTTATTGTTAAAGCATTATTAAAGTGTTCTTAAACTGTTACTATCCTATTGTTAAACCCGTTCAACACCAGCTTGTATGTTAGCTGAGAGAAAGTTATCTATATTGTTTGTATAAACACTCTGTTGTTTGTTTCAGAATGCTGGTGGTGACCCAGAAGATGGAGATGTAAGTTAATATTGAATATACCCATATGAGAAACCAACCTTGAGGTTGGTTGGTTTCTCATATGGGAAACTTAACAGTTGGTTTAGTTGGTACTTAACACTTAATGCTGAGCAGCATTAAGTACTCCTGTTTCTTAAGGCATCAGAAAACTTCAGAACTCACAGACCTGACCATCTGAGGCGGGCGATTGCCCTGCTCCACCTCCATGCCCTCCTCATTCACCCAAGGTGGGCAATATATTGCCTTCCTCTTCAATCAAATTTCAAAGGAACTGCCCCCTTAAACCATTGTTTCTTTCAAGAATAGCCCACCTTACATCAATGAGGAGGGCGATTTACCGCCCACCTGCTAAAAATCTTACGACCAGGTTTGAACTCAAGTTTCTTAAGAGTTTTTTTAGGGTTTTTTATGATTTTTTATAAAACATCACAAAACTATGAACATAACAATACCAAGAGTGAACAAAACAATACCAGTATGTGAACAAAACAGTAACATGACAGTGGAATGTGAAGGATAGTGCAAAATTTATCTTGATATAGGACCAGTGTAAATTTCAACAGGGCAAACAGATTTCGCTGTTGGAAAGTATAAAATTTAGAATAACGAATTAGCAGAATTATGTTATTCTATCATTATGAATACATCGAATTTGATTTAATTTCACGTCGTTTATTTTATAGGATGAAAATGTGGTCATAATTGAATATGATAATCTTGGAGAGGATGATGATGATGATGAAGGCGGTGATGATGAAGAATATGAACTCGAAGGAGACGAAGAGGATTATGAACAAAAGGTTGGAATATTCATTATTTTATTCATTATTTTATTTTCAATGAGCTATGAATACACGTTTCTTATAACAAGGAACTGGTTTATAAGAAACGAGAGCTAGGATGACCCAAAATTTAATGCTTTAGTACGAGGTTCAAGAATAATCAAAAGACTTCATAACAAATTATAAATTTCGATTCTTAAAAATTATTCAGTGCAAAGTGCTGATCTAAGTTTCGTATAACAAAACGTGCATCTATCATTTTATTTTCAATGAACTATACACCATCATCTATATACGTAATGATATCCATCTATTATCTATTATTATCTATTATTATTATTATTATTATTATTATTATAATATATAGGAGCTGATGTCACGTGACGTGCCCTAAACAAAGGAAAACTCGCCCTCCGTTGTCAATGAACTCCTCCTACAGTTTTCGGTCTAGCGCCGCGAAAAACGCACCAAACTGCTCGACGTATCCTTGGGAAAATAATGAAAATCTATTGTTTTTTGCAAAAGAATCGGCCTCACTTGCCACAGGAAGCAAATTTCCACCTCCATTCTCGAGTGGTTTTCTCCGCAATTCTTCTTAAATTCATTTCGAAAATTCCACATAACGTTAGTATCGAGCTCGCCCAGCAGCTCGGTGTTTTTCGCTTTTCGATGTTCCCATTATTTCCAGAGATGTGCCCAAGTTAAACTAAACTACCGAGATCTCATCTCTAAATGTTGTTTCCAGCGAGAGCCGTTCTGCCCTCGAGTCAGGATTTACGTCATTATTTGAAACTTGATATATTTTGGTATTAGTCATTCCAAAATCGGAGACGGCTATCTTTAAAACACCGAGTCCGGAATCTGGAATACGGAATTGGGAATGAGGAAATCTAGAATAGCATACCAGATGTGATAAAGAGCAGCATAAAAATGGCTTCCTCTTGGCAAACAATCACAACATGGGCCGGGGAAGAATGCAATTGCAAGTTATGCTTTATATCGTAAATATCTTTACAGTATGTTAAATGTTTAAATAAGAATAACTATTATTTTAGATTCAACATTTCGAATTCCGTATTCCGAAATTCGCATTCGGGATTTCGAATTCCATATTCCGCAATCGGTGTTCTACAGATGGCCGACCTGAGACAATATGTTGAAACATCGAAGACATCGAGGAGGGACGGTTTCACTGGACCTGAGGAACGAAAATGTTCCGCTATTTCACTCAGATCGAAGGCCAAAACAACAGAAACCCACCCCACTTTTGTTCAAGATCACTGTCCCACTCACATCGAAAGCCAAAACAATAGAAATCCACCCCACTTTTGTTCAAGATCACTGTCCCACTCACATCGAAGGCCAACACAACAGAAACCCACCCCACTTTTGTTCAAGATCACTGTCCCACTCACATCGAAGGCCAACACAACAGAAACCCACCCCACTTTTGTTCAAGATCACTGTCCCACTCACATCGAAAGCCAAAACAATAGAAATCCACCCCACTTTTGTGTTCAAGATCACTGTCCCACTCACATCGAAAGCCAAAACAATAGAAATCCACCCCACTTTTGTTCAAGATCACTGTCCCACTCACATCGAAGGCCAACACAATAGAAATCCACCCCACTTTTGTTGAAGATCACTGTCCCACTCACATCGAAGGCCAAAACAATAGATATCCACCCCACTTTTCTTGAAGATCACTGTCCCACTCACATCGAAGGCCAAAACAATAAAAATCCACCCCATTTTTCTTCAAGATAACTGTCCCACTCACATCGAAGGCCAGAACAATAGAAATCCACCCCACTTTTCTTGAAGATCACTGTCCCACTCACATCGAAGGCCAAAACAATAAAAATCCACCCCACTTTTGCTCAAGATCACTGTCCCACTTACATCGAAGGCCAAAACAATAGAAATCTACCCCACTTTTCTTCAAGATCACTGTCCCACTCACATCGAAGGCCAAAACAACAGAAACCCACCCCACTTTTGTTAAGGATCGCTGTTCCACTCACATCGAAGAAGGCCAAAACAACAGAAACCCACCCCACTTTTGTTGAAGATTGCTGTTCCACTCGGATCGAAAGCCAAAATAACAGAAACCACCCCACTTTTGTTCAAGATCGCTGTTCCACTCAGATCGAAGGCCAAAACATCAGAAACCCACCCCACTTTTGTTCAAGATCGCTGTTCCACTCAGATCGAAGGCCAAAACATCAGAAACCCACCCCACTTTTGTTCAAGATCGCTGTTCCACTCAGATCGAAGGCCAAAACACTAGGGAGGTGGCGCGCGAAGCGCGCCAGCCTTCCTAGTTTTAATAAGAATAGACGTTTTATCATGTCATAAACAGGAGCGCTTATGAGTGCCACATTCCGAGAGACACAGGCTAGGAGTTATTTATGACAATCACTGAGCAGCCAAACAAGAACATATTCACCGCCATCTATATATATTGTAGATATATTGTAAATGTATTGATATTTTCAACATTTTTCACAGTAATATCTCTGAATTTTCTTGCCAAAATAACTGTCGTCATTCACCCTGTCATTTTTCGCGCCAATCCAAAATGAGAAATGTATTTCCACGCAGACGCATGCAAATTAAGTCAATCAATTGTGTTCAGTCATAATTCCAGTATCTCGGAATTATGAATCGGAACAATACATATGTTTCACTGCGCCATCCTAAATTGCTAGATTTGATTTTAATTTTGGAACCTTAATGTGGCTAATTAGCTTGACATTGGCGTTCATAGAATTGCCATCTTTTGGCATATTATTACTACACCGCTGGAAATGGTCTAAACTAATCAGACGACCCTAATTAACAGGATTAGACTCTTTATCAGGGATATTTTGTATCAATTTTGAATGTTTGATTACAAAAACTGTAAGAGAATGACTAATAAACAGTTTACACGCTTTTTTTATAAGGAACCGTTTATAAGGAACCTACATGTAGAATGTCAAAAAACTTAAGGAACTTTTACTGCTAAAGGCCAAATCACAAAGGAACTTTTTAATTTTTGAATATATTTATATTTCCGCACAATTTACAATTAGGAAGCCGGTTCCATTGATTTTCAATACTTTTACATTATATGAAGCTTCTTCATGTTTTAACCTGTTATCTTTTCACAAGTTTATAGCAAAACGTTGAATTTGAATGCTTTTCTTGCGTCTGTATTAATTATTGTCCACTAAATACGAACTTAAAATTAAGGAACTATTAAGGAACTTTTAGAACTACAAAGTGGTCAAAAGAGGTCTCAAAATAAGGAACTTAAAGAACTAGGCCCTGAGCTAGGTTCCTTATAAAAAAGCGTGTAGTTCAATGGGTGTATGGACTATATCTTCATACTTTATACACGGAAATTTCAGTTTTGAAGCTCATTGCAGTTAATAGATATCTAAACTTGGAAATATTTGGGAAGTGGTTTGTTTCTCCGATTCAAATACAGGTGTCTTGGCGATCTGTTCCCATCAACTTAAGAAAAACCTAAGTTGTATCGTCTTCACTTCATCCTTGGATTGAGTGAAGAGACCATGGACTTCATTTATTGATCATGTCATATGACGTGTCGTGAAAGGTTAAACTTAATTCAGGCCAGGGAATCCATGAAATCTTTTTTCTAATCTCGCTCGTCTATAATAGATTACGATATGTCAAGCATAATTGAAAACAATATTTTCATTGTTCATTATATTATCAGACGCTGGTTTTACAGCTATTTATTGATTGACGAGTAATGTCAATTTCTCGTATATTGTGGAAAATATAAAAGACAGGTTTGCCTATTTCATGTTGCGAATTCACATGGAACCAAATAGCTTCGATCTGCCCGAATTTACATAGCACTTACAGAGCATCTCATATTTCATTTTGACGAATTTGTTCCAGTTGGGAATTATATTTTTCAGTCACTTGCTTCCCACGTTTTCGTATTTGGATTCAAGTTTTTGAAATGGACTTTTTGAAATGATTTACTTTTGGTTTGCTGGTGTCTCATCTATGGTTTCAATCCATATAAAGTGTTCATGGCTTAAAATAGGCCGTGTTAATTTTCTTCTAACCCCAGTGTGGAAATCGCTGTCAGATTTTATGTTGTGTATTAATTGCAGATGCACCACAAGCAGCTTTATTTTGAATTTATGTCATATGAACACTGCAATGGCAATTCTATATGGCTCTACCATAACCAGATATTTTGGTCTCTTTGTGCAATATGCTCCTTTCAAATATGCTTTAAGAGCTGTTGCCATTTCTCCCAACTTGTCTCATCTATTTTTGTGGTAGATTTATGACAAGGATTATTCGTTTTTCTTTGTCATCTCTAGTGTATAGCACTTGTAATTCCTAATTATTACGGATTAATAATAGTTACGTGTCTCAGTTATCTTTCGTTTATGGTAAATAATTTTTTTTATCTCTGGTAATACTCGCACACGTTTTCTAATAGAGACTTGTTTATAAAAGGATGGAGTCGGGATGGCCAAAAGTTTAAGAAGGCTTAGCACTAGGTTCAAGAATAATTAAGAAATTGTACAATTTCCATTTTTCCATTAATGGAAAGTCCATTAACTTAACTGTTGACTCTTTTGTCATTGCCTTCGATCTGAGTGTAAGGGTAATCCTCAACAAAAGTGCAGTAGTCCTCTTGTGTTTTGGCTTTCGAGCTGAGTGGATAAGCAATCAAAAGTTGAAAGGCATTATTAAAGGCATACACTTATTTTATTCAATAAGCAACCGCTCAATAAGCAACTAGGGCTGGATCGACCCTAACATTAAGCAACTCGAGGGCTCAATTGAATTACTGTTAGCAACTAAGAATTCAAATATTATTTATTTTAACATGCCAAAACTGGGCAGGAATTTTCACTGTGCTGTTGAAGTTCTTGACTAACATGTTTACACTTACTGTCTCTTAAGTCTTGTGCTGTAGGCGTTACAGTTGATGATTTTGACCCACGAACTTAGGAGAGGCTGTTATAGGCAAAAAAATTTAAGCAACCTTTAAGCAACTTTGAGGGCTAAAATACCGAAAATTTTAGGCAACTTTCAGGGCTGGACCAAAGTCTAGTTGCTTATTAAAAAAAATAAGTGTATGCAAGTTCTTCATGTGTGTTATATATGTATATATATATATATATAAATTAGAATTTAGACTCAATGAAAGTGTAGTCTGTCTGATGAATGCGAAAGCATGAAACTCGGAGTAACAGATAACTTGTCTTTTCATTAAATTTTAGTTTATTACTGCTCTGTACTTATGTATGTATATCGAGCACTATAATCAGAATAGGCATACTCCTCTTGAGTTATATGTATGTATATATTATAAAGGTTTTTTAAATTTTCATTTGCTTTATCAACATTTCTTTAACATTATCAAAATATTACTTTCCAGGATGAAGGAGACGATGGGGAATAAATAGCTGCACTGGAGAGAAATCTCAGTAAGCAAATAAATAAACATGTCGAACCGGAAATGTAAGCAAAGTTTCAGGTCTGGTAAGTTTTGCATTTATATTCTACGTTGTAATAAAGTCATATTGAATCACATTAGAAACTTGATGTATTTTACCAGACACTAATCTTGTAGTTTCGTGCTTCACTGCCAATCATGTCTCGTGAGAAGTTTGAAATATATTTTTTGATTTGATTATATGTTGTTGTATGTATAATATTTCGCCTATCATTTGCTACTATACTACAACTAAAACTAATCGTTGCTACTACTGACATTGGTGCTATTACAATGAAGCAAAGCTGGGACCAGTCAAAACATAAATTAGTGATAATTTAGTGCCCATTTGGGGATAACAGTCATTGCAGTTCACCACGGTATTTACTGGATTGAGCGCCGCGGCGGCGCTTAATCGAGGGCGGCGCTTTCAAAGGAATCTGTCATTCGCGAATTATGACTATAACTTTTAATCATGAAATCTCAATAAAAAGGCTTTAAAATACACTCACTTTGAATTAAATTGCGTTGGTATACAAGAAAATAAATTTCCGAGATTGATTTTAGATTTGTCTTTTTTTTATACTGTAAATCCTCGAATTAGTCTCCTGGGGCCTTATTTATTTTTGATATTTTTGGATGGGAGCTTTTACGAGGGAAGGCTTATACGAGCCAGGGCTTATACGAGGAGGGCTTATAAAATTATCTGAAACATGACACAAAAAAGCCCATTTTGAATACGATATTTCATAATATATGTATGATATTCTCGTATTACCAGTGTTAGGACAACATGTTTGGGGTGGGGGCTTATTCGAGGAGGGGGTTGACTGTGTTTCGAATAAGCGCTCCGTTTGCAAATTAGTTAATCGGGCGTTTATTCGGAGGTGGCACCTCCGAATTATTCGAGTAAATACGGATTTTGAAATTTAGGGATGAATTAGGGACCAGAAAGTAACAAAACTTTATGGATAAAAACCCCGTTTTTCTGCAATGTTTTGGGATAATATTTGTTTGCTCTAGTTCTGCCACTCCTTTTTAAAATGTGATTGCAAGTTTCGCTATAAATTTTTATAATTATGTTGCAATGAAGACTGTTTTGCGTTTGAATGATGGAGAATTGCTTTTCGAACCCATTTGACCCTCTGTATTTTGTGTTTTGTTGACTTGAAATGGATGCGCTGCCTTTTATGGCAGTTTTAAATTGTTAGCAGCTTACGTTTTGAGATATGCCCAGAAGAGCGTTCCTATCGCTGTATTGGTATGCCATTGATTGTATTACCCTGTTGCATGCCCTTTGGCATGGCAAGATAAGCTACAAACCCATATACTGGCTTTTTCTGGGTTGGGATGAAAGTTCCAGCTCAGTTGGCTTGCTGAAAACTGATACAAGCACACAGCTGTTTGCTTATTGAACCGTCTGTTGAACAACAAAGTTGGTACGTGTTGCGAGTGGAGCAAATACCGCGCACATATCTCGCAGTTGGCACGCAGAGCTCGTCGCGGTTTCTGTGTGTGTGCCCCGTGCTTTGTGCCATGTTGCTGTTGTAAACGTTGTTGTTGTTGCGTTGGTAGAAGGGGGTGCTGGAATGTGTGATGACAGGCCAGACGTGGCGAGACGCAAACATGAAATAAAATTTAGCCACCATGCCATGCTTCTCGCTGATGAGTCGACTTGCGTTCGCTGCTGAGTCAGTTTATTGCGTGTAAAGGAGAGAATATCCAGTCTGTCTGTTGCTGGCTGAGTTTGGGCTTATCATTCATATGAAATTTAAAGGCTGCTAGAGTTGTTAAAATGGAATCACTTTATCGCATGTGAAGTATTCATCTGTATTTCAGTTTTCTCTCTCGCACGCTTCATTTCATCATGATGAGGTTTATCAGTAGTAGCGGCATTTTGCGTTTTGTGTTTCTTCCTGTATTATTATTGTTTACAAACGTTGGAGAACATCATGAACTGGACGCCTCGAGAGTTTTTGCATTGGTTGGAAATCAAGGCGCTGTTAATTCCAGCTTCAAAGACATTTTGAAAAATCCTTCGGCTAGAACATTGTCAAAAAACATTCGGGCAAGAATAATCAGTAGTGCAGCCGGTGCTGAAGCAAACTTATTCTCCGACGAAAATGGTGAGTGAAATGTTATTTTTATTGCAATTATTGTTGTGTTGTTTTCTCAAGGCCTATCCCTATTTTTCCTTCCAACCGAGTTATATTCAGTAAGCTGACAAATGTTGGACATTCATAATTCATTCATTTCATGGGAATATTCTGTCAACTTTCTGCAAGCATTTTGCAAAATTATTTTTAATTAAGTACATAGCGTGTTATAATTTAATTTATATGTACCTTTTTGGTTTACGTTTAGAAGAAAACATTTGTTTTATTGCACGCAAATTCCAAAACAATATTAAAAGCACGTTAATTGAAAGTCAAATCAAATAAAGTTTCAAATTGCATTTGTTTCCAAGCTTATGCCTCCATTTGTTTGTCTTCCGGTTACGACCATGGAGGAAATCGCTGCAAATCTAACGAATTGAAAGCTTGCCAAAATTGTCTTATATTCTTTACGTCTGGGAATAAACTTTCTGCGTCAGTAATAAATTTTGTGCGTAGGGTTCGTAAACAATTGCCAGCCTTATTGCAGGGAACTTTTTTCGATGAAAGATTCAAATGGCATAAACAGAATGTAGAAAAAGTCAAGAGCAGCTGGGTGTGTTAAAAGCTGTAATATTGCGATAATAATTCGAAATATTTTAGTTATTTATTGGGCAAAAGTTTTTCTCAATTTCGCCTCGCCATTGTGGCAGCTAATAGCCAAATCGGATTCTTTCAAGAATATGATTTTGCACGTACGTATTTCTTGAATTTCAATGGACATTTTTTACCAAATGGCAACGAGGGAAAAGTTTTGAAGTATTTCACTTGCTTAGCTTATCAGATTTCTTGTTAAAACTTTCGATAATAATAGCATGCTTACACCAACAAGCGTCGCCATATATCTAAAAAAATATACAACATGTAAAAGAACGTGAGATAAAATTTGAAGTTAACGCTCTACGGATTTTTCAATCATCCAATGAAGTAGCAGGATATTCGATGTTTCGTGATGTGATTGGCTAACTTCTCTTTCAGACTTTTCATTGAACAATATTTCATGTATCGTGCCTGGGTCGTGCAAGTTTTGTGATAAACAATTCTTTAGTTGAAAGGTGGACGATATATTCAACGTTTTGCGTAATCTTACTGATATTAGAGACTTCGATGACGGCCACCCATTGTACTTCTGATATGTTTACTTTTGCCTGAAATCGAAAGATGAGAAAGAATAATTCTCAGCTGTGCTGTGCATAATCGATACATTCCAGGAATCTTCATTTCATCCATCTTTTGAGATTCAGCTGAACTTTGATAAGTCGAACGTCAGTCCAAAGAAGCTGTGCCAGTTAATTCGAGTCATTTAGGCTCATCCATCATAATGCATGCTTTCATAAAGAAATTAAGAAACTAAATCATAGGAGGAAGCGAAATATTTGACGTGTTCTGTAACCAAGGAGTTCAACCGAACCTCATCATCAAAATGTTGAGGTTTAATTGAACTTTGGTCTTGTCAAAATGCAAATGGTGATACACGCTTTTTTTTATAAGCAAGTTCGTCTAAGGCTCAGTACTGAAACTTCCACTAACGGCCAAATTTGAGTATAAGCAATTCCTTAACTTGTTCTTTGTATTTCTTAGAAATAAAACTAGTCACTAATTACACATTTTCCTGGTTACTGAAACTGGTTTGTTAAATGTTTAATGTTAACGGGATCCACAAAATGTAACTTTTCAAATTCCTTAGCAGTTTCCCATCCAGTACTGGGAATTCCTCTCGGTGTCAAGAATAACTAAGAAATTTGCAACGTTTAGAAAAGAGACTGTAAATTAAAAAAGGGGTTGCGGATTTTTATTGTGTGCGGCATGGCCTCAGTGAATATAAAGGATTTTGTTAACTTTTGTTTTGAAACTATTGTTTATTTGATATCGATGCAAAAATGTTCAACTTCAGAACAATACGGTAATTTTAGACCCAGAAAATAAGGGACTCGCCAAAGCCAAAATTGTCAATGTCAAATTAAGAAACTTAGGAATCCAAGTTTTTTGTAAAAGATAGTTGCAATACCACTGTATACCACTAGCTAAGTTCTTGCAAGTTTTTCCATGCCACTCTTCCAATTCCAAGTCAAGTTATTGCTGCCTGAACATCACTGCAGTAATAAAAATGTTATATCTCTGTCTAAGAACTGGGCCTTAGCTACATAGGAATAGAATAAGACATGGGAATCACAGTAGATTTAATACAATGCACTTGTAGCCAAGTCATTCATTGCTGACCAGGATCGTAACCTCAATCAGAGCCCCGGAATTTGCGCCGAACCTATTGAAAGGGAATTTTGTAAATATAAAGTGACCACGATTAAACAGGCTTGCCACTCCAGACGATGTTCCAACGATCTCTAGTTGGCCTGTTTGGAAATTAAAGTTGCGAACATACAAATATCAGGCATGGTTTGTTCCAAGCAGCTGGTAACTGTCTTTGCATGGCATCTTTTATTTATTCTCTTGTTTACGAATGCAAAGTTGCAGCAAGTCGCGAAAGATGATGGCAAAAATGAAAATAATAAAAGTGGTAATTATTATTTTTTCTGTTCAATTAATTTCGGTTAACGTTCATAGCACGTTTGGGTTACTTTCTGTCAAGTAGCTATGTTATTTTGATATTTAACAATTTATCCTAGTAATACATTCGCAGAAACTTTAATTAATACATAAGAAACACATAAGAAACATAAAACTGTTATTGATTGCAAGATTTAAAATATATCACTATTTTTTAATTCGACCGAAGAGACCCAAATTCTCATCCAAACATGTAGGTTAATGTTTGCTTTGTGTCAAAATGAGTTGTCGGTAATTTTAGATCCAAGAAAATTTTGAGCTCACAAACAAAGAGAACAAACTGTCCGATGGAATAAAAGCAATTATTTAAAATCAACAAAATGCAATTTTTTTATTTGATGGTTACAGCACTACTGTTTGTTGTTTGCCAATAAATGTTCGATTATTGAACAAGTATCAAGGATACTTGTTCAATAACAATTTATTAGCGTGTTCTTGAAGTATCCTCGCGAAAAATATTGTTCAATTTCAGACAGTCGGATATCATTTCGAATACTACTCGAATAAATTATCTTTATTGCAATATTTTCCTTAATTTATAAAGCGTAGTTTACACGAGCAAGTTTTCTATGACAATTTTTAATTGACAATTTTATTTTGCTCGTGTAGATGAGGTCAATTTGAGCTCATATGACAATTTTTCATATGACAAGTGTACTTTTTCAAAAGCTGGCATGTCAGCTTTTGAAAAATCATACTTGTCATATGAAAAATTGTCATATGTGAAACTTGCTCGTGTAAACGCATTGACAAGTAAACTTGACAATTCTCTTTGGACCCCAGACCACGTATTACACAACGCAAGCATTTTTTGCGCCATTACTTTTTCGTTGCAATGACTGCCAGACTGATTTGGACAGATCAAGCCAAATCTACATTGTTAGAAGCCCTCCGGGAGTTGCGAAGGCCTATGGAACTCCAAATCTGAGAGGTATAAAAACAGGAACATTAAAAAGATGGAGTATGCCGAAATAAAAAATATGCCAAAGGATGAGATCCCTCTCGTCGACTTGCATTTTGAATTTATGTCTACTAAATACCGGTGGCTAAATCCATTGCCTTCAGAACGAAAACTTTTCAAAGAAACTTGCTGCTCATCCACACGAGCAAATGCATTTGACAATTAAAAAATTGTCAAATATCCATCCACACGAACAAGGAAACTTGTCAAAGAAAATTGTCATAGAAAATTGCTCGTGTAAACTACGCTTTAATGTTAATAGCTACTATGCTTCAAACATAATTTGGAATGTGTATTACTATTTATAAAGGTGTGATATGTAATATGCTAAATATTTCAAGGGCGAAGGGTAAATATTTGACTTTGAGAATAATCTGCTGTCCATTACAACCAAAGGAATAAATTTTTTCTCATTTAAAGTTTAGATTTAGGCGTTATTGGTCATATTTGTTTTTTATTTTATTGTTTTTCGTCAACCTAATCACATAATGCCGTTGGCACATAGTCTCAGAAGTTTCCCTTAATCTCACGTTCAATATTTTATAAAACAATATCAATATCTTATGCAAGTTTCGTGCTATGATTTCATTACAGCTGTTACACCGACAAAGAGCAATGCAAATACATAAAACAAAAGTGTTCTAAACAAATTTTGTTGATAAAATACCATGGTTTGTTTTTCACAGTGCCCTTTTTCACGAGTTTTGTTATCGCATGTTCACGAATGAAAATTTCGCACGTCAGTTTGAGGTTTCGACCTCTCCACCACTTGCTGCAACAATTATATTTCGTTCAGTTCAAAGTAAAAAGAACAATTATTTTGTTCAGTTCAAAGTAAAAAGAAATTCTGAGCAGAAATAGTCGAATCGGCCAATCTAATCAAATGAACATTTTTCTTGTTCGTATTTTACATTTCATATTTCATTCGATTAAAGGAGTCTTAATTCACCTTATGCAAAGCCGTACCCAACTTAATTACATTGTTTACATTTCATCACTGCATTTTAATTACGCCTCAATGAAACTTCAGAAAGGATATTTAATTTCGGGGGATAATTGTCGTATCTAGAGCTCTCTATGAGTTTCATTAAAGTCTACCATCTTCAACCGCATTGGTTCTGTTCTTCAATAAAGTTTTGAAGCTTATGTAGGTCTTTACTTGTACATTTATACTTAAGCAAATGTTGGTTTATGTCTGAGTATTAAGACTTAAATATTGTTTTCGTATTGAACACTGTTTTTTCCCGACGCCTTCAAGAATCCCAAGATTCAAATGTAGATATGTCAATACATGGGTCAATATCGTAGTTCAAATTTCAACCAGCCATGATCCAGTTCCTCTATGTATAACTACGTGGCCTAATACAAAATTGTGTCTACGCTAGAGTTTCGCTAAGCCTTTTTTGCAACTTTAAATTACCTATCAACGAGTCTCTCTATTGCTCTATTAAACTCTATTAAAAAATCTCCCCATTAAGCCCTTGTAACAAGCTACCAACCTACCAACTCTTTTTTTTGTCAGTTGACAAAAACAACAGAGGGCTTGTTTGTTACAAGTTGTGGACGACAATAAATTGTGATTGATTGAACCATAAAGACTTGTAAAAGTTATTTTGCAGTTATTTGTACACGAACGTTTTTCTGAAGTTTATTATTTGAGAATTTAAAGTTTAATTTTCTATAAAACCCTTCTTTCTAATAAGCTCCTTTTCTAATATGTAATCTTTGAAAATTAGATATCTCCCGGGGCCTGCTTAGCAGAGCTTTTACTTTAGTTTCATTGCCGTTCATTTCGCCTTGGCTATGATGATGTCACGAAGGGCGTGTCACTTGCTTGAAAACCTAAGACAAAGTTATCACACAATATGGCGTCGAGGTTAGACCTTATCAAACCGAAAGCCCTTTATGCTTTCGAGATATTTTTACCTCCATGTAAACAATGTAATGTTTGTGTTGAAAATGTAGTTAAGCTATGAATAGTCACTATGCAGTTTACGTATCTTGCTTATCAAGACAATAATTTCCTTGTTGTTATTCTCCATTGTGTCAGCAGTATTGCAGGGTTTCCTTTGGGTTGATGACTGTGCATCGGTTGGTCAGAACGTAATTTAATTAACTTAAAACTTCAAGGGTCTTCAAAACCTTGCTAGCTTATCATATTGTGCTTATTGAGTTGAGATATCATCTGAGATTTTGGTCAAATCTGTGACCTGAAAATTAGTTGCTGCAGAAAATTGCTTCTTATCTCACTCGATTTCATTTTCTCGATTTCAAATTTGACAATTGGCCATTTTAAATCACAAAATTTGAGTCAAATAAACACATGTCGCAATTCTGGGAATGAGCCCCACTTCTGAATGGACCTTTCCCTCGAGTCGAATTAGCCCCCATTCTAATTACCATTTGCATGGATATTGAGGTCAGGTAACAAAACATTGAAATTGTGTAGTGGATGCATTGCAAATAGCAATAATTTTATTGACTTTATTGATTGACTGCATATAGTATAGCCTTTTATGAAGCCTCCTCGCAGTAAATAAAAGGTCAGCTAACAGAGTTTATGTTCACAAATGAGAGCCTCCCAGAGTACAGTAGCAAAGTAGCAAATCTTTAAATATTAGTAATTGTAGTATATAAGATACACCGCAGTAATATAGTTATGATTTCTTGCATAAAAGAAACTTGCTACACTTTACTTATAGCAGCGTCGTTACTGCAAAAAACATAATTAAAGATAATGATAATTAAATTAAATTTAATTAAATCAAATCAACCCTTGTACAGTACAAGGGTTGACGCGTGGTACAACATTACTTATCAGTTTTGGGACAAATTGTTGTACTTTGTGTTTGCAATTTGTGTTTCACCTATCATTTTAACGTACCCACCTTTTTCCCTTTTCGATACACCCAAGCTTGGGACTAGCTTTAGGTATGGCCTGTGCCTGGACTCCAGCTTGGGTAGGCTTGTGGACGTGGCGTAGGCTAGGCCATGGCCTAAGGCCTCATATTTTTTGGTTGCACTGTGTTTGAGGCCATAGTATGTCTAGTTTTAGTAATTTTCCAAATAAAGAAGAAATTGATCAGGTTCGTTTGGCGTTTCGAATAGAGTGTCTCCCCAAGAGCTATCATTTTCAATTAAGTTCTAGACAAGATAAGCTATTACAAGTCATATGTTTCAGATAATTTTAATGGTCTTTTCGATTTGAAAGTATTTTTTATCTTTAATTTTTCCTTCAGCCAAGAGTGAAATTGATATCGGTTTGCTGTTGAGCAATATTAACAAAACTTTAAGAATGGACTAATGTGAAAATAATTTTAGTGGCTTTTGGAAGATTAAATCGGGTTTTTGGACAGAGACCATAAATGTATCTGGGTGAAAATAATAATTCCAAATATAATTGATTTTTTGAATGTGTTATAGGGTCTGTGGCTTTTCTTGTTAAATATTCGATGGAACTTCTTGAAACAAGATTTCATTCATATAATTTTTTTCCAGACATATCGTCGGAGCTTGTTACGTCTGACCCCGAAGAGTTTGAACTATTTCTGCGTGGTTTGTCGGAGGAGAAGAGCAAGGAATGTGGCTCTCCCACCCTCAGCGCAGTGCTTCGAGCACTATCAGCCAGTCAACCGCGATCCTACATTTTCATATTCACAAATGGCCCTGCCATGGACTACTATCTGGTAACAAAAGTTCTGGAAAAAATTGTCGAGAAACAGAGCCAGGTCGTTTTTGTGTTGGGCGAGCCATGCGCCCTGAAGAACCACGTGGGCTATCAGGTCTACGAGCGAATTGCATTGCACTCGTCAGGTCAAGTACTTCGTATAAAGAAATCGGACGCGAACCTCGCATTGAAGTTTGTCGAGGCCTCGATTCAGATGGGTAAAGCCCACTTGCTTTCGATCAACTCGAACGGCGGAAAGCAGACAAAAAGTTTCACCTTTCTTGTTGATCGTCATCTGAAGAACATTTTTGTTTCCGCCGTCGGAAATCAGAACATTCGGGTCAAACTTAAGCACCCGGTTGCGGAATATCCAAAGAAGAGCAAGGTCGTGAAGATCATTAAAAGACCGCACATGGTCGTTACAAAAGTTGAGCATCCACAAGCGGGAATATGGAATGTGACGATCAAAAGTACGGGGAATTATTCGCTGCGGATATCAAGCGAAAGTGATTTCTTCGTCAAATTTGGCTTCTCTACCAAGAAGATTGACGGCAAAGTTGATATTGCCAAACTGGACAGACGACCTGTCATGGGTGAGAATTTCATAGTACATTTTTAATGTCTTCTTAACATGCGCATCACACCACAGTGCCATTGACATTGTCACAAAATTAGAGAACACATCATCTCACGTCATATGCTGCTAGACACAAAACCTTTTAAAGCAACCGAACTAGGCCCAAAGCCCTTTGAAGCAACCTGTGGGTTTACAGTGCCACACAACCTGTGGTAGTAAACCCACAAGTTGGGTATCATATGGATTTCCTATAAGATTCTGTATCATTTGGCGATGCTGTGGAGAGCTTGAAAATCGACTTTCTAAATCAGCAAGTAGCTAGCTAGTATGGCGATTCAGGCACTTGGAATGTGAGATGTTATATACGGCAAAACGTTCGAAGAAACGACCGGGGGCATTTCTTTATTTATGTACACCACTGCGATGTATCACTTAACAAAGCCTTTTATCTTTCACAGATGGAAATAATTACTTGCACATTGCATTTGCATCGAAGAAGAAAGATGACAAAGCTCATCTTGGTTTGTTGAAATCTGTCGAAGTTGTGAAACTGAACGGCGAGAAAATTCAGACGTATCCGATCAGTTTAAACGCCTTGTCGGATGACAGCTTTGTAATTGAAATTGTGCCCCCACGGCACCCTTTTGTTTTGCGCTTTGTTGGCATCGATGATAAAGGAGACTTTGCCCGCATTTCACCCACCGTTATTGACCCCAAACTTCCAGGTAAATAAAACGTTTTTCGTAGCACATGCAGTGCAGCTTTTGTCCTGACATAACCGACCTTGAAGAAGATCTCAGGATCAAGATACAAGAAAGGTCTTAGTGCAGTTTTTAAGCTTTGCTGTGTAATCTTGTGTGAAGCCCGTGCTACTTAAACTTTGACTTATGGCCTTGATTTTTGACCTTACACTAAGCATAGTACTCAGAAGCAGAGAACAGAGATTAACAGCTGTAGACGATAACCAGACGGTTATAAAATGACCAGACGTTCTTTTTCTTTTTTAGAATTACCAGTCATTTCAATGCGAGAGGAGTACCACACCTTTATGGGTCAAGACATCGTTCTACACTGCTACGTGTCCAGCTCTGTGCCATTCACCATAACATGGAATAGAGACGGTGCACCACTCGACAATCCAACCAAGTACATCAAATCGGTCAACTCCAGTCTGTGGGTGCCACCTAATGCTTTCAGTGGAACTAACAACTTCACGTGTGAAGCCAAGAACGTTGCTGGTATTGCCAGTAAGACGACGACAGTAAAGGTGAGAGGTAAGTTTGTATAAACATAGTTTTTTATTTTTGCTTTGGATGCAACTCTCACCCCACCCTCTATATAACGAAGTCTTCATGCAATGAACTGAAATTGTGACGCCTTTAACTGCTTCTTTGTACAGTTTTGGCTGGTGTAAAAAGTAAATCATGTTGTTGCTTGTTCAAGTTCATTATTGCCGAATTTTACTGTGGATTATTCATAACATTAGTGCTTCAAACGCCCCGAGGCGTCTATTCGTTTCCCAAACGCTTCTTTATTTGATGTTGTATTTCCGAAGAAGTTTTGGTTCAATTGTTTACTTTAATTAGGGGGCGTTTGAAAAGGAAGGGGGCGTTGAAAGGGAGGGGGTCGCAAAACATTGGGTTATGCTGTAGATTTACTTGTTGCAGGCACCTCACTGATATATACGCTACACACAGGTGAACAAGATATTTCTGTTTCTAGTAGTTGTTAATTACGTTGATTGATTGTTTTTGTGATTTTCCTAGTATCACCGCCAATTATCGAAGTGATTGGAAATAAGACTGCGCTTGTAGGAGAGAGGGTATTCCTTCAATGCTTGGCGTTCAGTACAGAACCGATAACGATTAAATGGTATAAGAATGACAATGAAATACAGACCAGTGGTCGGTTTGTGATTACCACCGATCTACAAGTTTCTATCACAGATGCAAGAAAGGAAGACAGAGGCTGGTACTTTTGCGTAGCAGAAAATTCCGGTGGGAAATCAGTGGAATCCTTCTATCTCGAGATTTATGGTATGTTTTGCATGGAGTCTTTGTATGAAGAACCCACGAAACTCCTTCTACCCCGATGAGTTACATGATAGCATGAGATTCCCGAATTATCTAGTCTTTTCAACTGCATGTTGGTATAGGGTATCCTTGGGTAAAAGATGTCTTGATATAGCGAAGAATGTTACAGATTGTTGCAGTTTTTTTGCTTCAGTTTGCTTTATCAAGATTCCACTTTTAACTTTTGTTTGAAACCTTTCACTCAAACTCTGGTTGGAGTGAGTTGTTGTAAGAACTAAATCTATTCGTTCGCACCTGAATCATTCTCTTTTTAATGATGTCTCTTTTTCTGTTTTCCCCACAGATGATCCTGTCGTGACAGTTTTCCCCAAAGTGCAAGGCTTTAGAAAGGGTGAATCGTTCAGCCTGACATGTGACACTGTGGGGCAGTATGCCCCCACGGTGACATGGCTAAAGGACGGAACAAAGATCAACAGGGATCCAAGATTTCTCGGAAATCCCTCAAATGAACTCTACATTGCAAACGCAAAGGAATCGGATGAAGGTGCATACACTTGCAAAGCAGATTACTCGACCTTTCGTCGTGGGACTATCAGACAAGCATCAGCTATCGTTGAATTTCGCTGTAAGTTTCATTTCATTAAGTTACGCTACGAATTGTTAGAACGAAGAAGGCTTGATGATGGATCTGTGTTGTTCTTTCGTTTCTTTTTTTATTTATTGCTTTTTTCAGACACTTTTGAGGCATTCTTTGTTTTCTTTTCTCACTCTTTTCTCTTTATTTTCTTTTTCTTCGTTCTGAATCTTTTAAATTAACCATTTTTTCCCTCGGTTGACTTGTTAATCTCCTTTTTCCTCCCCGTCTCCCCCTTTCCCGCATCTGTTCCCCATCATTTTCATTGAGTCTGTGTCTTCATGTTCATTCCAGCAAAACCAGAAGCGAAAATCTCCCAATTCGAATATTCGGTTGCCGTCGGCAATCCCGAATCTCTTACTTGCTCAGTCAAGGGCAAGCCAAAGCCAAGCGTAGCCTGGAACAAGAATGGACAACCGGTTATCAGTGACGACAGGATTCTATTGAAAAACAGCACACTGCTTATTCTGCAAGCCAAGCTGGAGGACACTGGCAGCTATACTTGCATAGCTCAGAATTCAGAGGGACTAAGCTTTGCCAGCACACATTTATTAGTTGGCTGTAAGTGTACTTTGATTCTCTCTCATTTGTGGTGTCACGTAAAGATTTGTTGCTTTATATACCGTATTTCCTCGATTAAACGCCCCCCCTCGATTAAAAGCCCTCCTCGAATAAACACCCCCTTATGCTACCATTTTTTGCAATAAACGCCCCCTCGATTAAACGCCCCCTCTTTGTGCAAAACCATGGCGACTTTCATTTTCTACGTTGTTGCTCGATAAAGCAAGGCTCAACTAAACCATTTTCTCTTTTTCTGGACCCAATGACAGAGCCTGTGATCTTGTACTTTCTAATAAACGCCCCCTCGAATAATGGCCCCCCTTGATTAGGCGCCCCCCTAAAAAGTGCCGAGATTAATAAACGCCCCGTTTAATCGAGGAAATACGGTACGCACATTTATGAATACAACAACAACTTGTGTATGATCTATCTCTGATGTGGTATCTGATGTATTTCTACTTCATTAGCAAAGCCAATAATCAACGAAAAGAAGAGAGGAACCATAGATGTTGATGATGGACGAAACATTACTTTGGGATGCTCTGCTTCTGGTGTTCCGCAGCCATATATTTACTGGCTGGATAAGAATGGCAAGGAGATTGATGGTGAAAATCACGATGGAATGAAGCGATTGCCCAGTGGCAAACTTTTTATTCCAAATGTGAGCCGCATCCATTCCGGAAAATACACTTGCAAAGCTGAAAATGAATTTGGAGTCGATCAAACCGAAATCGCAATCAAAACAATCGGATTAGGTGAGTTATGTTTTCTTCTATGTATTCGGGACTCGCCATGTTAAAAGTGTCCTTTTATTGAATTTGTCAAAAGGGCGTTACCACTTGGAATTGCTAATGCCGATACAATGTTGACATATTCGTGTTAATAGTGAATAATAATAATCTTTTACTTGCTTATTTGATATGTTTGCTTGACTGATCTTACTGTGATAGCGAGGATGATTTTATTTGTAGAAAAGCCACAAATCAAGAAGCTACCACAAGGCTTTTTATCTCATACTAAAGTGGGAAGCAATGTTACGTTGCCTTGTGAAGTCAGTGGCAGACCAAAGCCTAGAATCAAATGGGTTCGTCGTGGTGGAAATTTCAATTTGAACGATAACAGATACCAGGTGCCATGTATATTTGTTATTCTATTGCTTTGTGTCAATTATCGTAAATTGACGGATGATTCAATTGCCAGTCTTACATATGTATCACTTTGCTTGAGCTTTCAAACAAATATCCACAGTCTTAATAATCATGTATGTTGCTCGAATAAGTATAGAAGCTTATCATGTTATGAACAGTAGTGTTTATGACACGGTAAAGTTCGGGAGTTTATCATTAACCTTTCTCACTTGCCCCGTACGACGAGAGAAGTTTTTTTCGAAACGTGACAGTGACACTCATAAACATTCCAGTTCATGAGATGATAAACTTATGCTGTCAAGTGAAATGCAGCTCAATAAGTTATCAACTGTATTCAATACAAGCTCATATACAAGTTATAAAGTTGGCTATAGCACATCAAATTGCGTAATATACATTTTATTATCAATGACAATCACTGAACATGGAAATGCAAATATATTAACTATATGTTGTTAACAAATGTATAATAAAGTTTAACTCTGTTTAGGTCCATGATAATGGAAGCCTATCCATCCAAAGTATCACACCAAAAGATGCTGCGACGTACGTCTGCAAAGCCTCAAATAAAGCTGGACATGTGAAAGCTGAAAGAAAACTTCTTGTAGCAAGTAAGTGATTTTGTTTAACAGTTAATCTAGCTTCGTTTTTTGCTTTGTGGTATCCTTTAGGCACCGTATTGTATCTATGTGAATTGCTCTGTGCTTCTGGAGAGGTAATTGGCCAGATGCAAAGGTCTGTCAATGTGGATGCAAAGCATAGACCGCGTAGATGCAAAGGTTTATCTATGTGGATGCAAAGATCGCGTAGATGCAAAGGTCTATCTATGCGATCTATGTGGCTTCGTTCAAATTTGTTGCACCAAACATGACCACACGAATGTATGTATGTATGTATGTATGTATGTATTCAATATTTATAGTGAATAACAGAGTTAAGCTAAGCTTGTTTACAATCTGGTTCACTGAAAAGAAAAAGGTGAAAGATATATATAAATAAGTAAATAAAGATAGTAAATAAATAAATAAAAATATATAGATATATTAGTTTGAGTTTATTTATCAATAAAAATTAGTAAAGTCCAGCTAAACTGTCCATTTATATTGAGTGTAATTTACACTCTTGATAATACCCATAAAGTAGTTGAAACTGTGTTTTTTAAATTTTTCGACTGAAGACGCTTGCCTTATTTCAGTTGGCAAAGAGTTCCATAATTTGCTTCCATGTTTTGCCTTTATTTAGCAACGGATGGTAATATTTGAGTAATATTTTAATCACTACCACGCTTAATATTATTTCAAATTCATTTTCGTCGTAGTTCCACCTGTACTGAAAATCCAACCAGACGATTCTTATAACGTGTTCGAAGGTGACGAGCTGCGCCTCGAATGCTATGCTACTGGAATACCCACACCGATAGTTACCTGGAAGCACAATGGTAAACTGCTTGATACGAAGGGAGTCTTATTCATAAAAGAAGTGCAGCAGAGACACAATGGCACTTATAAATGCATAGCCAGGAACGAAGGTGGAAAAGTAGCTGCCACCACGAATGTTTTAATCAAAGGTATTTTATTTATTTAATTTTCAACTTTCTGACGTCTTTATCACTATTTTTCTAAACTTCTATCACTGTCCAAGTCAAGACCAAGGGATTGGGAATATTTTGCTCAAGGCCAAAGTGATTTGTTGATTTTGTGTTTTTTGTTTCTTAGATTTCTCCTTTGTCGACGTTTCGGTGTTCGGAGAGACAGGCTCGAAGTCTCCAAACCAAGCTCTCGAGAGGCGACAGATTGGTAAGTTGAAATTCTATTATGCTTTCATGTTCCTGAAATGTCCTTTTTCACTTCTTTTGCCGTTATTTGCTTTTCCAAAGCACCAACCTCTTTTGATTCTTGTTTCTTGGAGTGTATATATCCATGTGTTTTAAACGCTCTATTAAGCACCTGGGGGCTTTATTTACTTTCTGAGTCTTCAGAGGGGGCTGAATAGGGAGGGAGTTTAATGGAGAGGGGTGGGGCTAATAGCATTCTTCAATAAACTTTAGAAACGCATTTGTGTAAAATAACTACAAAATAACTTTTCAGAACGTTCACAATTTTGAAAACAATTTTAAGAGGGTTGGAGATTAATTTTAAATTTTGTTTAGTTTTGAAAGGGGGGACTTATTAGAGTGGGGGAGGGGGTGATGGAGCTTTTACGGTACTTGTCATTGCTGTGTGTGTGCTATACGTATACATGTTTTGTTTTTAGATATTCTGAAGTTCACTAGACTTCCAAGCGATGCCGCCGTTGATGCTGGACAATCTCACGTGTTCAACTGTTTGGCACAGGGTTTTCCAACACCCAAGGTTACTTGGCAAAGAAGCGGAGTTGATGCTTCGTTCAAATTGGACATTTTGCCAAACAATAGTTTGATCATACGAAACGCCAGGCCAGAGGACACAGGGTTCTACGCTTGTGTTGCTGAGAATGACCGCGGCAAAATCATGAAAGAATTCACTGTAATGGTTATTGGTAAGTCTAATGCAGTAGTTAGACACATCGGGGAGAGATAGTGTTTGTCTGTTTGTCCAGCTGCATGGAATTTGTAGATTTTTTACCCTGACAAATACCGTAAATCCTCGAATAAGCCCACACCTTCGAATAAGCCCTTCTCTCGAATAAGCCCTTCTCTCGAATAAGCCCCCATCCTGAAAATCATTTGCAAGGATATTGAGTCCAAGTATCGAAACATTGAAGTTGTTTAGTGAATGTATTGCAAATAACAGCAAGCTTAAACCAATAATCTCGTTGATTGGCTGCATCGTATGGCTTTTATTTTGCTTTACATTGAACAATAATCAGGCTAAAATTTCGTTTTTGCAAATACGCCCTCGGTAGGCCAAAAATATCCCCGTATCAAGGTACTTTTGATGTATTCATATGGTAATGTTTAGCATGGACAATTCTAATTGTGTTCTTATTATTCTTTTAGTGCATGGTGGATTTAGTCAGTGGAGCAGTTGGGGTCCGTGCAGTGTATCTTGTGGTGAAGGTCGTCAGCTGCGTAATCGTTACTGCAACAGTCCAGTGCCACGTAATGGTGGCAGACGATGCGACGGTCTTTACACACAATACCAAAGATGCAATCCAAAGGTTTGTAAAGGTAAGAGACTAGTCAGAGATGAACGTTTCGTAGATTCACAGCTACGAAAGACGTGCTGGGGTATCTGTTTTTGTGGTCATCTTTGTTCTATGCTGAAATAATTGCCTGCCAAAGTTTGGGGTGACTAAGTTTAAAGAGAAGCGATTAAGGGGACACATGTGAAGGCGACACGTTAGATAGTTACGAAATGCAGCTTAAAGTGATACGGCGTATGAGTATATAGCCTAAAGAGAAGCCCTCAAGAGACAGTTATACGACGCATGAAAAAAGATGATACAGCTAATTGTGACACATTGAAGATGAAGCAACATAAGGTAACACAGCTTAAAGAGAAACAACGTAAGGTTACACAGCGCGACACAGCTGATGGACAGGTAAACCTGTAGTTGAGATTATTCCAAGGGATAAAACTTTGAAGAACACTGCCAAGGTTGACTCGGGTTAATGGGGACACGCTGGTAAAGTTAAACATGGTCTAACTAATGGAAATACGGTTAGATATGCCCTATGTCAATATATGACGTAGCTTAGGATGTTAATCTATGGCAATGATGCGGTGGCGCTACTGTTCTCATTGTGATGTGTTTATACGTTGTTGTTGTTGTTGTTGCAGAGGAAGTTGTTGAGTCGCAGTGGACTGAATGGCTTGCGTGCAGCCGATCGTGCGGAGGAGGACGACAGTACAGAATTCGACCGTGTCAAACTGGCAGCTTTAATTGTCCCAATGGTCTTCAGATTGAAAACAGATTGTGCAACAGGTTCAAATGCGGCGGTAAGTGGTTGTGTTTGCACGTGAATGTCTTCAGGTATTTCAACTAAATCAATTTAGAATAAATTTCACAGAATACCCTTTATTCTCAATTAGTTCATCCTCTTTTGGAAAATGCTCATAAGCGTAATATTTGTGCAACTTTGTCTCTTCATTCCTTCACGCGCTACTCTGATTGGGTAATACCGTAACGCAAATACAAATTTGCATGCTTAATTACTGGACGTTTTCGGAGCAATAGGACATTACCGTATCAATGTACCATAGTCGAAATGAGAGGAAATAGATGGCATAGGGAGCTACGTGGAAGCTTATAGCAACCACGCTTAATTTAAGGGTAATTTCTAGCTCCCTGATAGGCTTTTAATTGAAGGTATCAATGTATTTTGACTTCGAAATGTGACAGCTCTAGCTGTGAGAGTATTGTCCGCCATTTGTTTTAAGGTGACTGGTTGGAAGAGTATCGGCCATCAGCTCTCTGTAGATTATCTTATATCCTATCTCTATGGGTAATATGATTGCTGTTTTTTTATCTCAGGCTTACCCGGTATGACCGAGGTAATCGGCAGCGTGAATGGTCGAGTGAACCGAATGGTGCTGAAGAATGCAGCATTGATTGCGAATATTAGTTACGTAGAAGGTTTCGTCAAAGTCAGCCTCGATCTGATGAACATACCACGGCCGTTGGTCTACCTGTTACGTTCTGTTGCATCGTTCCTGGTGCCGATTTATTGGGCAGCGGTCAAGCAAGGCAGCAATGGATTCAGCGGTCTCTCCATTGCAAAAGGATCGTTTGTTTACAAAGGACTGGTAAGTGTTTGTGTAGCGTTTACTTGTTACTCCCACCTTTTCCATTGATGTTTCCAAATCTCATTACGTCATGTACGTCATTGAACAGTGCTATATAGATGGCATATATAGATGCTATAAATAGAGCAGCCTGTATCTGCTTTTTCTCATGATATAAGCTCATTATTCATCGCTTATAGCTTGGGTTGTGGTACGAATAACATGTCAAATGCCTTATCCTGATTAATGGGGGATTTTTTCACCGCATTTATTTTATTGAACATGATTTATAAAGTTTTCTTTCGACAAAAGATAAGGAACCTCTCCGGTATTAATTATTGATCGCGTGTGATATATATAGACCTCTAGTTGAAGCAGGGAGATGGGATGACAAGGTGATATATTTGCTAATATGTTTGTTTCATCTCTTCAGTAACTTTTAAGTTACAGAAGAGATGATGGGTACCTAGCAGAAGAGATGAGGGTATCTACAGCTATTAGCTTTGAGAGGGGTGGTCTTTAAAGGGCTACTCCCACCATATTTTTTTATTTCATTTCTGGGTAGTTTTTGACGGAAAAACAGGTACTGCATTTTTTAAATTTCGAAATTCGCTCATTAACACCTCTTTTCACGGCTCCAAAAGTGCGATTTTCAGGCCATTTCTGAAAATGTCGCGCAACATGAAACGATCTGGGCCGAGGTTGTGTGACGTAGATGCCGGAACGCAAAAAAACTTCTCTCTTTGGCTTCAGTATGGAAAAATCAACGTCGCGTCCGGTTTTCTCCCTTGTTTTCAATGATAAACACAAATGTTTTTTCAAACCACTTCAACACCATCATTAAAAAGCTTATTGACATCTCCCCGTGTGTTTTTTTTTTAATTTTCGGCATTGTTAAGGGCTGAAAATTGACCCCAAAGCTGATGCAGTGACAATGGATTTTTCCAGTATTCACACGCCTCACGTGGTTATGTGTTCATCACTCAACCTCTTCCTTCCTCCTTTCATTTTGCGTGATAAAACAACCAGCAAACGTTCGTGAATCGTGATATAATAAGTTTGTTTATCGTTTCCATCAGTTCTATACTCTATTTTATCAAGCTTTGCCGTGTGCTTGGTTTTAGCAAGATAATTGTGGATTATTTTTGTATTTACTACTTGGGTTTTTGTCAAAGATATTGAAATGCTAAAGTGATATGCGCTGTTAAAAAGTTGCTCAAATTGAAATTGTTTGGCTGACATATCCATGGAGTTCTTGTTATAAATTATATATATATCTTGGTGATTACATTGAAACCTAAGGCAAAGTAAAGGTGTATATTGTTGACAAAGTCAGACAATATAACCAAAACCAGCACACCAGTATGAAGCCCAACATTGTGCTGGAAAGTTTTTCTTCGAATTCACATTGAACTTGTGAAATCTTCGATCTCTGGGCATTAATGTTTACACTCCTGGAAGGGATTTTCGAGTTTTTCCACACAGTTATGACCATAACTACACTTGAAATATTACCAAAATATGAGCTGCTGCTTCAAATACACACCAGATAAAACAAATGAGGTTATTTGCATGCATTATTAGTCCAAAATAGCACTATTCTACTTTACCCGTGCCAGGACCTGCTCGGCCTAGCGATTTTGCAAATTTTTGACTGACCCGATTTGGTTTAAATCTTATAAATGCGTAGATAAGAGCTCACAAATTTTCCATACTATCAATTCTATCGAAAAATTGTTGAAAGAGAGCTTCCTCCTCTTTAATTGAATAGATTTCGAATTCATATTGTTATTTAAAACCATCCCGCACCACTGAAGATTGTATGTGAAGCTCGCTCGAGACTGCGACGTTGAGGTCGAAAAACATGCCGGCTTGCAGCGTAAGCGTGAGCAAATCATCCTCATTTGTGTAAAAAACTCACGCTTTTCATGATAAACGAGGCATCAACAGATTCCTTAGATCCTGAACTAGTGCGTGGCAGGGTTTAATTTTTTAAATACAACTTGGTTTTGACTATAGACATGCAAAACGTTTTCGTGCGAGCTTTGGTACTGAACACAATAAAGTAAATTTTCTGCGTTCCGGCATCTGCGTCACACCGGCCTCGCCCCAGTTTTCTTTTTGCCCGACTTTTTTCTGGAATGTGCATGTTTGGAGGCGTAAAAAAGGGTGTTAATGAGCGAATTTAAAAATTTAAAAACTGCAATATCTGTTTTTACGCCAAAAACTACCCAGAAATGGAATAAAAAAATATGGTGGGAGTAGCCCTTTAATAAACTCCAGACTATAACTACAAAATAGTTATATTGTAGTTATAATTCTGTAATAAACGTTAGATTATAACTACAAATTAGTTTAAGTTGCAGAAGAGATGAGTGTATCTACGGCTATAAGCTTTGTTCATGTTGCCTGAATGTGTTATTTTTGTCGTTAATGAGTGTTTATTGTTTGTATGTTTAATAGATACGGTATAACGATGTTCAAGTTCTCACTACGGAGTGTGTGGTTTCGTCTATCCCTGGCAGCAAGTCACTGATGATGGAAACGACCTTATATGGTGATGTCCAGCATTTGCCACGCATGACTCTGTCACCGCAGGATTACAGAGAAATGTAAGTGTTTTCATTATCACCTCACAATTCCTGCACGTTTTTGCAGGACTTTCCTATATCTGTCAATGTCATATGATAAGAGAGTGTGGCTCTGTTTTGGTACCAATTTCAACGTCGAATCTCGCCTGGGCTCCATGATTAATAACCGAGTGATATGTTCCAATTATCTATCTGTCCCAGCTTGTTTAGTTTAGTCTGCCCCAGTACAGGGAGTCTATTTTGGAAGCCGTGTGATTCGACAAAGCCATTTGTGTTTATGCAGTACAACTTTAGTAATTATTTTTATTTGAGCCATTTCAAGCACCTCAGTTGTATGAGTCGTTTGGACTTATTTGTTCACCCTGAGTCATTTGAGCCCCATAAACTCTTTAGTTCGATTGAACCGACACCCCAAAACAATTTGTTAGTCGTCAGAACAACTTGAGTTATTCGGTCAAATAGAACAACGTTATTTGAGCCACCGCAGAAGGTGGCTACACAAAGGATATGCACGTTTATTGGGTGGATATCTGGTAGCTAATTGATTCTACTCAGTGGATATCTGACGAATAGTAAAAATTTGACTATTTGCTAATGTTTGATGCAAATGTATTGTGCTATATTGATTGTTGTGTTATTTGACCCCAAAGTGCCCTAAATAGATGATATTTGACACTGAACTAACTGTTAATTATGATAACTCTCTCTGAAGGTTCCTGCAAGTGTCACCAAATACCATATATGGCTATTCGCAGAGGTACATGCTGATTGGTCAGAGTTCCACGGTGTTTTCACTTACTCATTCTATAACTTACAATTCGAACCAAATGATGGAGAAGCCAGCCCAGCTGTTCAATGTTCGAACAAAAACGTTGAGTGCAAATCTTGCTCAAGGTTCTGTTCATCATGAAATTATTGCGTCCTTTTTGGAAGGTGTGTTTTTGTTTCTATTAATGTCTATATTATCACAGAGATCATTTACCTTGTTTTATTTGGTTTTAAAGAAAACAAGCTTCCTTAATGAAAACGATATGTTTAATTGCTAATTTAAAGAAGAGTGTCTGATTAGTCCGCTCGCCCTTATCAATTGCTCCCTAATCCTCGATTTTTATGCCAAATCCACATTTGATAGGCTGCCAGATTAGGACTTCTATACTTTGTACGTCTGCAATTATTTTGAAATCTTCTTGATGCTTATCTGATACCTCTTGATCTACCACCCTTAGCCATGGACTATTCTAATCTCTCAATAAATGCTACATATCGCATGATGAACCAGTAATTCTTTAGTAGAACGTAGAGAAAAGTGTTGATGCTTTGATCCATCAATTATGTGACGTATATAATCACCTATTCTTGATGTTAAATTCTGTTTCATTTCAGGCAAGGACCAATGCCCAGATGGTTATGCAAAATCTAGCAGATTTTGCAAAGGTTGTTTTGAAATTCGCATTGTAAAGCAGCTCTGTTTAAAGTTATCATTATGATTTATCATTATGACTGTTTGAGTTTGCCATCAGCAGCCTCTCTTACTGGTTACCTTTGTGTTTGTAGATATTGATGAATGCGTCATGTCGACCCGTTGCGAGCAAGTTTGCATCAATACAAATGGAAGCTATCACTGCACGTGTAACAAGGGATTCTTTCTCACCAGAGATGGAGTTTCATGCCAAGGTAAGTCTCATTAACAAGCCTGGGAGACGTTTGCTTGGTTAGGAAGGGATACATAAGTATCTCCTAACTTTTTTAAATCCATTTTGAACAGACATCAACGAGTGTACACAGAGTTTCCACAACTGTTTGGAAAATCAGATTTGCATCAATACGCGAGGAGGCTATGAATGCAAGGACAAGAACTGTCAGCCAGGTTTCATTCTCGATCCTGAAACATTGGAATGTGAAGGTAGACAACTTTGCTTCATTTTCACGAATTTTTCGACATTATCTTCATTTTATGTTTCTCATGAAGTTAACTCTTGACGAGTCAACTACGATCCATATTGAACCCTTTTTGTATTGAGAACATTTCTCTCTCTCTTGGTTTGCTGTACCCATGCTTGAGACGTAGTTTTTGATAGCTGAAGTTCTTGTGAACGTTTTTTCCTTGGTTCTTCGCTTTCAAGGCTTGACTATAAATAGCTGTTCTTTTACTATAATTCTTGACCAGATAACAAACAAATACAACTACTTGATGAGGACGGACAAATAATTTTGCTCTGTGTTCCAAAGCGTTTAACAAACTTGTTTTATGTCAAGAGTGCTTCTTAAAATAAAACAAATGGACCCCAGTATATGGTTGCATCTTAGTAATTTATGAAATAAAGTATTTTTGATTTTTATTTCTTTGTTTCTCCATTCAGATATAAATGAATGTTTTGACAGGAGTGTTTGCCTGGTCGGTCAGTCTTGTATTAATACAATTGGTTCGTTCAAATGCATCTGGGTGCCGTGTCGACCGGGATTCGAACGCAGAGAAAATGGCACTTGTGTTGGTAAGTATAGCCTCGTTCACAATCGAAGAGTTTTGCTATGTCAAGTAACTATCCACTAAGAGATGAGCAACAAGATTCGTTTCATTGCTTCTCTGTTCTTTGCTGGTTTCTTAATCTTTGATGAGTCGAAATGTCTGCTTCAACCGGTGTTGCTATTTTTCAACTATGCATCAGGCTTGATCAGGGATTACTCTAACCTTCTTCGGCTCAAACAAATGTATATTTCTTGTTGATGGTTGACTTGTGAAGATCAATTTGTAAGCATAGACAATTTTTTTTTAATCCTCACGTAGATTAATATAGTGAGCCGTGTTCACTCGATTTTGTCTCTTTTTTATGAGCTGGACTTTAGGCAGACTTTTAGTTTAGTTTTCTTAAGTATTAGCATCACTAGCAGAAAATTAATTAGCACACGTTGACATTTATTGGTATTAATTAGCATACATTAGCATTCCTATCCACTAGCGGAGCATTGGTTAGCACACATTAGCATCGATCAGCATTACTATAAGCAGATTAAATTGAGTATTTGTATACATTTTCAGACAGAAACGAGTGCAAGGAAAACACAAGGATCTGCAATCCAACACAGCTGTGTCAGAACACACGAGGCAGTTATAAATGCATTGATAGAATACAGTGTCAAAATGGGTTCACTCGAGACCCCCAGTCAATGCAATGTGAAGGTATATTTACGAAGCAACACTCCTTTTTCTCTCATTCATTACTCGTTCAATTCAAAGTCTGCGGGTGGCCTTGAAATATGCTCTATTTGGGAAAACCTATTCATCGATCGACCCTTTCAAGTTCTTTTCAATGGTTTGATACCTTCTTTTTGGCATTTTAAATGTGTCAATAATCTAATTAATGCCATGAATGTTTTGTTACATATCCATATCTTGTAGAATGGATGGCAGTTACAATGTTTCAGTGAGTTTAATTGCTTTGCATTGAGCCATTCATATCTGCATGATTTGCTCTTCTTTTTTTATTGCAGATGTCAATGAATGCCTCCTTGATGTTTGCAAGCCAAGTGAAATTTGTATGAATACGCCTGGCGGGTATGAATGTTATCCTCAGACATGCGATGTAGGATATGCTGACGTCAATGGAACATGCAAAGGTTTTGTTACTTGTCCAATTCTCTATTTTCTCTCCGTATTTCGATAGATTCCTTGGGCTACGTTTACAGGGATACGTTTACAAAAGGTTCAAAAGTTTTGGGTTTCCACGGCGTTTTCACAACGTTTTCACCACAACACGGAAGCCATGACATTTTTTTGTTTTGAGATGTAGCGCCAACTTCAACATTGAATATAGTTGTTGTCGTTGCACTGTTTGCAAGAGTAGGCGTTTTCAGTCGCGGATATACCAGTGTTTTGTAGACGGGATGTTAACACGCAATGCAATTGCTGCTTTTTCATTTCAAAATGTGCCCGTGAAAACGGGGCCTTATATACTCATTTATTTTGTAACTACTTCTTTCACATTATAACGTCGCACTTGAAATCCAAATATTAACTTCATGATGTGATCACATGTGGAAATAATTTCACAATTTGACTCTATTCCTTTCAGATGTTGATGAATGTAAGCAAGTTGATATTTGTTCCGGTGAAATGTGCATTAATACAGAGGGCAGCTATTTCTGTTTCCAAGCACCTTGCAATTCCGGGTTCAAAAGAATCAATGGAACATGTCAAGGTAAGTATCCCCTCTCTCCTAGCATTCTTATTTTCTTCTCGGCAATGCACAGGTCTTGAATGTAATTTTTCTGTTTTTACCTTCAATCATTAATGCATATTTAGTCTTTCGTGCCACAATTTGCTCCCATTTCTCTATTTAGCGTTTCGTCTCTGTGAAACCTATTTTTAATTCGTTAAGTCGTTCGAGTTTGGATAATTTCTTTATTTTCTAGATATCGATGAATGTGCGAACAAGCCAAGCCCGTGCCCTGCTGGCTCACTGTGCGTTAACCTTATTTCTTCATTCAGTTGTGTGGTGTCTCCTTGCAAAAAGGGATATACTTGGAACAGCAATAGCAAGCTCTGCGAAGGTATGTTTTACTAGAATCACTAGAATTATGGAATTACGAAGTACTTCTAGTTCTGTGCTTGCTACTTAAATTTCTGTGCAAAACAGCATCGAGCAGTTGACCATTGTTACTATTGATGTATCAGTAAGGGTCTAGAGGGTTCAAACTGATTTTACAGTGGAAGAAAACATGCCACACGGTGATTTCGCTGAAGTGCTAAAAATACTTTAGGGACAATTCTAGGCCTACTGCACCTTCCTGTAGTATTCTTATTGGGAATTAACATAGGGAATTAAAAAGTACCACAAAAGTACACAGAGCTTTAGTGGTACTTTTAAAGCCATATTGCTTCTGCGACAAAACTATATGTTACATTTCGATTTGTTATGATTTTGAGTATTCTCAAGCTCATCTAAGGTTGCTTGCTCTCTTATCATTTCAACTTGAGGCTTCGTTTCAATGTTGATCATAGATGTTTCTGATTTTTTCATTTGATTACGCAGGCATTTTAAGTCGGGCTATTGTATTTCTGTCTAGATATTGATGAATGCACAAAGAAGCTGGACACTTGTTCTGACACTGAAATGTGCGTAAATACGTTTGGCAGTTTCGAATGCAGATCAATGAATTGTGAAGCTGGGTTCGAGAAAACTCACAATGGATTTTGTCAAGGTAGGCGCTTTAAAACCATAGACAATATGGTGTTAATGTATAAAATATTGTTGAAAAATGAACTCTATTGTTTAATTATCATGCACATCTTAGATTGTGACTGAACTTATAAACCTTTGAGACATAAAACCTCAGCGAACCATAATTATTTCAATTTAGCGAACTGTGTAATTCAAGTTCCCGCCAAAACTCAAGGCCCTCTTCCGTCCCAGTCCCCTTTGTGTTTCCATTTAGATGTGTCCCTTTTTTAAGACTATAAATTCGTACATTCATAATGCTTTCTTTTTTAGATATCAATGAATGCACCAGAGGCATCCATTCTTGCAAAAACATCGAGTTCTGTAAGAATTTGGAGGGATCTTACATTTGTACAACCAGCCCAGTGTCATCTAGGCCTTCTCCATTGCCTGACGTTAGAATGACATCGACTGCTGATCCGAGAACAGCTTACGTCAGAGTCGTGCCGACAACCAATGTGCCAACCGAGGAGCCATTTGTAATGGGACCAATAACAGAAGCAATAGTGGGAACGGATGCCGTGCCAGATGGAGGCGCCCGGACTGATATCCCCGTACCGGTATCAACAAAGGAACCTGGAGCTCAAGTTAAAACCGCTGAAATCGAGCTTGGTACAGATGTATACACAAATCCGGGTATTGTTAGGACTGGTGAAGCAGCCACCACTACGGTACCAGATGTCACTAGCAAAAAACTTGATGCAACAACACTGAGAAAGCAAGAACCCGAGCAATCAAAATCGAAACCGCATACTACTGTTTCTGAAAAGACTAGTAGCACTGTTGTTCACACAACAGGTCAACCCACAGTGGTAACTGATGCGGCCATTGGTAAAAAGACCGTAGAATCGTCGACCCCAGAGCCAGTTCGAGGTCCGGAAACCAAAATGCCTGTGGATGTTTTGAGCAGTTTGCCATATGAGCCGCAAACTGAATTCGAAACCGATGCTCCGATAACAGGAGCTGCCACTGATCAAATGGTGCAGGCTACTACTTTGAAAGAGAATAAGGAAGTTGTTTCAAGATTCACCAAACCAGTGACAAGTCAGAGCTCGACGTTACCAACTGCCATTCCGTTGCTGACAGACGATCCAAATGAATTCTGGACATTTCCATTTTTCGGTGTAGATACGACTCCACGTGGATTCTTGGAAAAATCAACAACAAATAGGTTAGTGTCTTCCACGACACCTTTTGAAAGAGCAACAGAGCCACCCACAACTAAAGAAAAGGCAACAGAGCAACCAACAACTAAGCCACCCACAACTAAGGAAAGAGCAACGAAACCACCAACAACTGTAGAGAAGGTGACAGAGCCACCAACAACTGCACAGAAAGCAACAGAGCCACCCACAACTAAGGAAAAGGCAACAGAACCACCCATAACTATAGAGAAGACAACAGAGCCACCAACAACTAAGGAGAAGGCAACAGAGCCACCCACAACTGCAGAGAAAGCAACAGAGCCACCAGCAACTGCAGAGAAGGTAACAGAGCCACCCACAACTAAAGAGAAGGTAACAGAGCCACCCACAACTAAAGAGAAGGTAACAGAGCCACCAACAACTAAAGAGAAGGTAACAGAGCCACCAACAACTAAAGAGAAGGTAACAGAGCCACCAACAACTAAGAAGAAGGTAACAGAGCCACCAACAACTAAGAAGAAGGTAACAGAGCCACCCACAACTGCAGAGAAAGCAACAGAGCCACCAGCAACTGCAGAGAAGGTAACAGAGCCACCCACAACTAAAGAGAAGGTAACAGTGCCACCAACAACTAAAGAGAAAGTAACAGAGCCACCAACAACTGCAGAGAAGGTAACAGAGCCACCCACAACTGCAGAGAAAAAAACGGAGCCACCAACAACTGCAGATAAGGTAACAGAGCCACCCACAACTAAAGAGAAAGTAACAGAGCCACCAACCACTAAAGAGAAGGTAACAGAGCCACCAACAACTAAGGAGAAGGCAACAGAGCCACCCACAACTAAAGAGATTGTGACAGAGCCACCAACAACTAAGGAGAAGGTAACAGAGCCACCCACAACTGCAGAGAAGGTAACAGAACCACCAACAACTAAAGAGAAGGTAACAGAACCACCAACAACTAAAGAGAAGGTAACAGACCCACCAACAACAAAAGAGAAGATAACAGAACCACCAACAACTAAAGAGAAGGTAACAGAGCCACCAACAACTGCAGAGAAGGTAACAGAACCACCAACAACTAGAGAGAAGGTAACAGAACCACCAACCACTAAAGAGAAGTTAACAGAGCCACCAACAACTGCAGAGAAGGTGACAGAGCCACCCACAACTAAAGAGAAGGTGACAGAACCACCTACAACTAAAGAGAAGGTAACAGAACCACCAACCACTAAAGAGAAGTTAACAGAACCACCAACCACTAAAGAGAAGTTAACAGAGCCACCAACAACTGCAGAGAAGGTGACAGAGCCACCCACAACTAAAGAGACGGTAACAGAGCCACCAACAACAAAAGAGAAAGCAACAGAACCACCCACAACTAAAGAGAAGGTAACAGAGCCGCCCACAACTAAGGAGAAGGTAACACAGCCCACTATCACCACAGAAGAAGTGACACAGCCAAGCACGCCTGGTTCAAATGAAGTCATTGGCACTCCTGAGGTGGACAACTATATCTGCCCCCTTGGATTCAGACGTAGTGGAGCAGGAGTGTGCCAAGGTAAGCTACCAGTAAAGGATAGAACTATTCGTAGACTAAGTTTTCTTACAGGACCCTATTTGAGTTTATGGAAACATATCATAAACTTTATCATTTTGAATTGTCGAAGGCTTGATTTAGATAGGATAAGCGTAGCCAGATATATTTAAAATATATATTTAGAAGTATTTAAAATCGAGGAACATGAATGTTTGACGCGGTGAAGAATTTTACTTATCAATCTTCAAGTATTATATTATTGAAATAACTTTGTGACTTTTCTCTGTTTTTTTTTAGATATAGATGAGTGTGTTGAAGGATTGCATTCATGCCAAGGTGATCAGATGTGCGTTAATGTTCATGGAGGACACCGATGCGTATGTAGACGCGGATTCAAAATGAGAGAAGGTGATCGAAAATGTGTCGGTATGTCATATTCTAATTTATTGTTTTTTCAATACGTCTTTTATTTACTCCTTTATCGGCTAGAAGAACCTCGATGCCCTATAAAAGTCGATAGAAGTTTGTAGTTTTGCTTTTGTATAATTTTTGTTCTAATTTGAGTTTGCTCTAGAATAGGTTTGATCGAGTTTAATTACTATCGTTCTAGTTTGATGTAGTTTCAGTTCGCTCTAGTTCAAATTTGATCTGGTTTCAGCTCACTCTGTTAAAGCACGAACTAATTCAAGTGTCATCCAGTTTATTTTTGTATTTGTGTGTCTATTTCAGATGTAAATGAATGCCGTATGAATCTACGTCTGTGCCAACAAGACTGCGTGAACACTTTGGGCTCTTATCGGTGCGAATGTCGGTCTGGGTATACCCTGAAACCAGACAGACGAGGTTGCCAAGGTATATTGATTTATGCAGCATTATCTATTTATTTATATCTTCAGATCAATGCGTTACGAGATTTTTCCCATATAAATAACGTAGAGGGAAAACCGAGCTGAACATCTAAACCCGCTTCATCGTGCAATTTCCCCCTGGTATTACGAGTTAGTGATGTGGTTTTGTATTTTTGTAAGGCTCAATCGTAGTGAAGTTTAATTATGGATTCATTGATTCAAATTATATTCAGCTCTCTACCTGTATAAAATCCATTGAGACTTTCATCCACTTTCGAACTACATTTGCATTGCATTTGGTGTCAAATTGAAACCGAGTTATAATTTCTTTTGATGATTCTTCCAGCCGATACGAGAACGAAGCTATCGAACAATATTGGTAAGGAGGCCAAGCTTTACATTGCTAAACCAGTGAGATGCTTCTGGTTCATGGGTATTAACATGTGCCACTGTCCGAAGACCTTCATTTGGAATCGACTGAAGCAGCGATGCGAAAAAACCGTTGTTGTTCACAACTCTATCAAGCAGGACATTCTCATACCAGACCCAAGGAAGTGCTTCATGTTTCTCCGCACTAAAATATGCAAGTGCCCGAGTGATTACAAGTGGAATATTCGAAGACAACACTGCAAACTTTCAGGTTAGTACGGAAGGCTTGTCATATGCAACTGGCTTTCAGTTGTCTCTATTATAGTCATAGAGCTCAGCTTATGGCCGACAGCCATTAACAATTGCAAACAATATAATGCATGTAATATTAACGATTCTTAAAGGGGTGTGTAATAACGAAATCGAAGATAGAATGGAATACTGGTGTATCAATCAGGATGAGCATCCTGTTTTTCTGAAGAAATTTGAAGCCATGTAGAATTGTTTATTCCTTATGAGAGTTCTACTTAATCAAGAAATTATTCGACTCTTTTTGTTTTAAGGTATTTTTTTCGATGGTAACGAAGTCGGTTTGAAAGAAGGTGCGGCCAACTTGAAGGAATCCTCGTTGCTCACAACCTCTGTTCCTGTAACATTCGCAAGACAATTGACAACCGCTGAAGCTGGCATTTCAATTAAAGGCATTGCCACCGAAGAGATTGCGAAAGTTGAGTTGGCCACGAGACCATACCCAGCCCATACTACACCTGGTTTGTGTCCTTCTTTCTTCGCTCGTAGATGTGACTACAAGTGCCAGACTGTCAATAACATGCATCAGTGTATCTGCCCTGCGGGTTATATGATGCGCTACGGTGGACAATGCAGTGGTATGTTCGAAGATCATTTTGATGCATACTTGATTGAATAGTACCATTGTCTTGCTATGGTCGAAAGCCGTTGTATATAGTGCGTTGTTCTGTTGATTTTCATACTCTTACTTTTCTTACTTTTCATACTGATTTTCACACATTTCATTCATCATACTTCTGTTGATTTTCTTACATGCAGACAGAAGAGCTGGTGTTTTCATTTAATCGAACGGGATATGGTTGTTTCAGTACTTTGCAGTTGTGGGTGGCTCTGTTACCTTCTCTTCAGTGGTTGGTGGCTCTGTTACCTTGTCTTTAGTTGTGGGTGGCTCTGTTACCTTCTCTTTAGTGGTTGGTGGTTCTGTTGTCTTCTCTGCAGTTGGATATGATCGATTTGCTAAGCAACTTGTTTAGTCCAGGCTGCTGAAGCGTTCATTTCAAATATAACCTAAGATCTCATCGTCTGAACCTTGAAAACGTTGCAAAATAATAGGATTTTCAGTGCTTAACATTAGAAGGTCGAAGATTGTACAAGCAGAAACGTTATTTCGAGCTGTATAATGTGAAACCAATTTGCTCACTGATCTGGTGACTGGTGAATGTTTATGATTTTTTTTTAGATATAAATGAATGTTGGCCAGGTCAAAATCGATGTACTGGTCATCAAAGTTCTTGTTTCAATACCTTGGGTCGTATCGATGCGTTAGCTTACAAATGCCCAGAAGGATTCTGAATTATGGTCAAAGGTAGGGGTTTTATCTAACATGTCCTTTCATTTATCAATGCTGCATCACAGATTTTATCTCGTTAATTATCTTGGAATCTTGGATAAGGTTATAAGGTTATTCTCAGTGGTTATTTCCGTTCTCCGAGCATTGTCACATTTGATAAAGATTATGTAGCTAACATCATGTAATGTGTACATATTCTTTTTGTTACAGGCTATGCAAAAAGCCTTGTACATACAAGCCAGCTCGAGCCAGGGACATTTGTGCTGACCAGTTCATAAGTTTCCACACCTTTGCCATTCCGAAAGGCGTCGAAAGAACAAAGCGTTTGATAAACTTTGAAACAGCGCAGCGCTCCGGCGCATATTATGGTCGGGTGCAGTTCTATTTCGTGTCGGTCAGTCTCATTTCCAGATGCGCTCGTTCGGTTCTACGTGTATCGTCTACACGAGACGGAACCTCGATTTGGCGGGAAACTTTGACGTCATCCTTCACCGCAGACATCATCAACAGAAGAGGCCAGTTGATTTGTAGAAACAGTTTTCAAGCTTTATATTAACGTCGGTGAGTATGCATTTTAGTACGCATGCCGTGCCTTGAACAATGAGCCCCGTAAACAAGCATTTATCTATTAGGAAGTATTAAGAGGGGTTTGTTATCACTTCATTGCTGAAGAGGTTTCTTTTCGGTATATGGCATGTAACCAACGCTCTGTCGTGTAAAATGCACATTTTAACCTTCAATATTTGATCTGTGTTGGCGATAACAACAAACTTAGTCCAATGGGTGTGCGTTGGTACCTCTGGTTTTCATAGTAAAGGCAACCTCAAGGTTACAGTGTCTTGTGCCTTGTTTCAATTTGAATATTCGGGTTGTTTTTCGCAGCTTTTCACTCTGGTATAGAAATAGGAAAAACTATTTTTTCAAAAAGAAATCTATTTTAAAATTCCAAGGTTTTGAAATGTATTGTTTTAAGTCCTTGATAACAAGGTACAAGGGACCGTTTTTCAATAGCAACTTTTTTTATTTAATTTGGAGAATTAACTGTATATCTTTAGCCAAAATAAACAAAAAGTTTTTAATGAGGTTTAACTCAGTGCTATGGAAGCTTTGGCTAAGGTTGACTCTAATTTTTGTATAATTTATAACTTTTGGATATAATCATAGTTTAGTAAACTTTAGTGAAGAAAAACAGGTCATCTCAAACATGGGCAGTGGCACATGTTCTTTTCATTTAAATTGTTTCTACGTTGATAAATCAAAAGCAAGGACTTCAGGTAAATATCATAATGCCATGTGTGTTTTTATATTTGCTAACCCTTTCCATTTGGGTATTCTTACATGAAGTTTTAGATAAATCAAAGGATAATCTGCATGATCCCGCGGGAAGGGAAACCTTCTTTGAGCTGAGGGAAGTGTACTTCTTCCTTTTCACACCTTCGTCTTGCTTTGTGGTGGAGTGGATGACATCCAATTTGGACGAAGGCAATGACGCCAGCAAAAGAAATTCTTGCATGAAGCGTAATTTTAGCAATTTGGTTTCATTGAGTGTTGCAAGTAGATTGTTCTTCTCTGATTAACGAAGTTCAATTTGCAGTTGGTGTAAATGCTGCAATTGTGAATCTATTTTACCTTTTCAGACACAGTTTAGGCCCACGCACAATGGCTGTTCAAACTTGTTGAACACAAGCAGATATTCGGCGAACAGGTGGAATTTAGAAGGAAAGGGGTAACAGGTTTTGTTTATGTACAGTGTTGACTATTTTCGCATCTCGAAATTAACATTATCGCTTATATATTTACTAGATTGAATCAATGAAGAACACTGGCCAGATGGCAAATACTGAACCAAAAATCCCCGCGAAATATTCACTTTTCGATGAATCTGGGTACTGGGTACAAAACTTTTCGCGAGCCCCTGTCTTGACGGCACTGTATAGAAGGGATGTGTTTTTTTGATATATTTAAAAATATAAGGTTGAGAAGGTGGGAGGAAGTAAAACGCAATCGCATTGACTCGCAATAAAATTGTTATTTTCCTCTATTTTTGAGGCTTTAAACCCAAATTTTACAACTGATCTCGAAATTAAATAAGTAACAATAAATATCAGGATCATTGTCTATCAGTTGAATTTCTATTCAATTTTCTTTCCAACTCTACTCTTGCTTCTTCTTTATTCGTCCATCTCCCAAGTCATTGGGTCGACTTGAGCTATCTCCGGATTTCCATGCACGACCTTATCTTCCAAACCTCACGTTGGACCAGGATTTTCGTGAAACTAGAACGTAAGAAAGAAGGTATTGTGCAGGTCATAATAAATTCACGTAAACGAGAATAAATTAAAGTAAAGTATACATCCGTCAAATCGAATTTCGTTTGGCTAAACGCTTTTTCTTATGAATAACCTACTCAAAGACCTTGTTCTAAAGTTCCTTAGAACCTGTTTTGACCAAATTGTAGTACTAAAAATCCCTTAATAGTTCTATAACATTAGATTCGTATTCTGTCCGGAAGATAGCATAAGCGCAAAAATCATTCAAATTCTAAATTCTTTAAATTGTTGGGCCCTCATGTACAACTCTGATGCATACCAAACAGTCCAGTGTAATTTATAATAAACAAAGTCAGTAATGCAACATATTGGCTGACCTTGAATTGCGGCAACGAAAGCTCCGTTATTTTCTCCAACCATCTTCGTTTGTTTCGGGAAACCAGGCTGCTTTTTCTCCTCTCAACGACTGTTCAAATACCATCGTCTTCATCCCCTCGGTGAATATCTGGAAATCAAGAAGAACGGCCTTAATAAGGTTACAGCAAATGCACATTTCGGAAAATATCTGAAAAGATAAGATCAATCATTCAATGCTTGTCAGCGATATCGGTTGGCATTATGCTATGATAGTGTGTAACTACAAATAAATAATGCATTAAATTTTAAAGCGTACCTAATTTATCAGCGAAAATAGCTGCAGCATTCTTCGGCCATATTGTTTTGCATCACAAGAAAATTTGGCATTTTGTCGAAGACTTCGCAGTCATTTTCTTTCCAAAGCACAAGCTTTTATGTTCCTTTTTCAACGATTTAAAACTGCTTTAATTATTTTGTCTTCGTTCCAAAGCATGACAAGCTGCTGTCTTCTGTTTGCTTCGCCTTGTCCAGCTGTTCTTCGCCCTTCCTCAAATTCTTCTTCGCCCTTCTTCATCCTTCCTCGTCCTTCTTCGCCCTTCTGCTCTCCACTGCTGACGTTCAAAGAACTTGAGTTGCCACGTGCCAGAACATTTATACCTGCGCAGACCTGCGCACATATTAGAACCGGAAACAGGGAACGATATCACCATATTTGGTCAATGGAAGTCACTAAATCCAAATGAGAAGAAAGTTCATTGTTAAGATCTTGAAAGAGAGGTTTATCAAGCATGCGCTAATGACAAACTCCCTCGTGCAACACATCGCAGCATAAGATCTCAATAGCAAGGATACAAAGTGATTGTTGGCTATAATAGTTGAAGGCATCGAAGCTTCCATACGAGAACACTTTTGACCCCCGAGTTGTCATAATGGTAGACACAATGGTAGACGACTCTTAATACTTCCTTCTCAAGGGAGTTTCGGTCTTGCCTTCAACAACTTTTTGATTGGTTAGAAAAAGAAGAATTGAAAATGTGAAAACTTGTTCAAACACTTTTGAAAATTACCCGGTCCAATAAAATTTCGCCAAAAAAACGGCGAAACCCTATCTTCCCCGGGGGAACCTATGCCACGTGCCGAGCAGCCACTAAAGCTCACCATCTTACCTCATTTTGCCAAATAGAATCACTGATCGCTATTCGAAGATAAAATCTTTTTTAAAGATCAGTAACTCATGGTCGAAAGTGAAGAAATTCCCAGTGGCATTTAGCACAGGCAATGGTCACCACGGAAGGCTTGTGCAAATTAAGCCATGAGGATATTAAGTGGGCAGTTAAACGAGGGAGCAAACCAAATGCGCATGCGTCCTGTTAATACATGATGTCACAGATAAAATTACCTCAAAGTATGACATCTAAATACACTTCTTTGAAGGCCAGCTTTATTTTTCCCAATTAAACACAGCTTTCAGCTGTCTTTGCAACTGTTCAAAACCAAGACAGCAATGACAAAACTTCACAATTTGAAGCAAAGTGTGATAGGTAAAGATTGCAACTACATTGAGGAGGACTAGTGGCCAATGTTAAGCATAACTTACAGGTAAATTGAGGCATTGTCTGTAATGATAGTGATCCGGTATTGGCAGTTGGTCTTGAGCAATTGTGTCAAGCAAATGAGAATTCTTGAAGGGCTTAAATGAAGATTGGTCCAGTTGAATGTTGGTCCTCTAATTCCTATAAAGCAAGGAATTGGCGTCAATTATGAAATAATTGTAATTAATTATCATTAACACTACAAAATTATTTTATTTCTAAAAGGCTATTTATACAGAAAGATAAAGAAAAATAAAATAACTTTACTTGTAGTTGGAAAATCTTCTTTACTTAATGTTGTCGTTTTGGCAATTCGAATATCACAAAAATACTCCATCCTTTGATAATCTAGAAGACAATGAAACTTATGTTAACAAATATTGCCATTTGGAAATCATCACCCACTTTCAATTTAACTAAACTTTTAGGTAAATAAAATAGTAAAAATAAAATACCATTCACTCGCAATTCTAAAGACTTCTTGCGCCTTTGTCCCAATCAACAAATGAGTACAGCCTCCTCTTGATTTAGAGACAGAAATCATTCAGATTACTTTTTATACCACCTAACCATATATCCAAACCATCACGTTTTACGTTTCATAAAATCAATGCAAAAAATAATAATTATAATTATAATAATTCTAGATAAAAGCCACGATATCTAAAACCACCAAAGCGGCAATAGACAAAAATTAAAACAGTCTAAGATTAAAATATTTGAAGAAAGCATGAGGGAAATTAGGCTCAGCCAAAATTTGGCAACTTTCGACTGGAGGATTTGATGATTATTACGATATAAACCTAAATGGCTAAATCTAAAGACAGTTGTGAAATCTAGTCCAATCTATATGAATCCTGATGGAATAAAACTCGCTTAAACCCCTTTGATCGGTATAAAAAACTCCTAATATCAATTTACAATTATGCATAGCAGCTTATTTGTTTTATCTAACAGAAGGCCTTGCCAATAATAAAGACTATGGTTCTCATATAACATAAGTTTTAACACACTGTGTTATTCGTTTTAAAGAAACAAAATTTGATACGAGGGTAATTTCTTCTAATTTTACTTGGAAATCATTTGATAAATATTTCCGACGGTTTATCTACTAGGTACGCTTAATTTGTAAAAAAATTTAACGTTTCGTAATCATACAAATACAGCGATGGTACAGTTGCTTTGTCATCTAATTTTGGTTGCACATGACTTATAATAATAGTAATAATAACAATAGCAGTAATAATAATATTTACAAGCTCCCACCTTTATTAGTCACCATTGAAACCCTGATAGAGTACAATGTATATCATTTTGTACTAGTCTCTCTTTCATCCAATAAATCCAAGGTAACGGACTTCTGATTGCAACAGTGTGGTGTGTATGGCTGACAGCAAGTTTAAATTGCCAATGTTGGGTTATCACAATGAAAATAACAGTATTATCAATCGAAATGCTCATGACTTGCAGGAGTTAAGTGGTTCAGTGAATTGGGTTTCCACACGTGTCAGTCAATCTTGTAGTTGTGAAGGAATTAAAACGCTGGAAATAAAAACAACAAGTTTCATTCGAATGATGTATAAAATCAGAAGTGAACGGTTGAAAAGTAGAAACTAACAGGAGACGAATAAAATAAAAATAAAATGCTTAGGAACTAACATCTTCAACATACTTTAGCCTAATTAACCTAAACCTAATACTTTAACCATACTTTAACCTAAAGTATATTACACAATGTTATATTGCGATAACTATTATCCTTCCTGGCCTATAAATTTTGCTGACATACAACAAGGTATTGGTGTCTCAGGCTGAGATTCAACCAAGAAAATACTTGTTGCAATGATAACAAATAGCCGAGAATGTATCACAACAAATGAGATTTCGTTAACAACCCAGCAATATTACAGCTGAGATGTTGAAGAAAAAATCGGTTCAAGGAAATGTCACAGGAATGCCTTGGGAAGGAGCAGCGAAATTCGATGCATCGCACATAAAGGTAAAGCTGTAGCAATAAGATCAACATACCAGGTCAATAGAGTCCTGTCGTGTTGCAATTATTTCTTATTAGGAAGCTGTACTCTTTGGTCGTTAATCCGCTTTGATTGCAACTTTAAAATCAAATTGAAGAAGTCCTCATCTGGTACAGTTGGGCCACGAGGCAGGGCAGGAAAATCACAACGTTGGTCTTCTATTCGAGTGGCCTAAAAATATCATACTAAACTATATATGGGGCTTAGTGTGAAAGAAAACCGTGTTACATTGCACAGTGATGGCAGGAAATAATAGAGAAAAATAGCCAAGTGTAATGCAGAGAAATGGCTGGAACGCATGCAGAGGAATAGCTACAAAAGATGGTCAGCAGAGAAGGCAATACCTGGCACCGCATAAGCATATCAAAAAATGAATCATCTGGAATAGTTGCCGGTGCTTCGGTATTTATAAGGTGATCACGAACTAAAAAAAAGAAGAGAACATTTAAAGAAGACTTCATGACAGAACAGGATACAATTGCATTGAAATTAAGCAGTGAATTACCATTTGGATCAAGGCCAGGAAGATCTGGCATCTGAGAGCGTTGTCCGTCAATGCGGTTGCCCTGTACTCTTTGCAGTATATCGAAGAGGTTTTCAGTGCTGACACTTGGCTGCATAGCTGATGGTGGCTTCAAACTACTGTTGTTTTGTTGTTGTATACGTTGTTTCTTATCCTTAGACGTGGATGTGTTGTTGACAGCAATAGCAGCCTTCTGTTGTCCGGCCATCGGGAGTTCGCATCTTTGATCATCCATCCGACCCCCTTGTGATTTGAGCAACAGGTCGAAGAAATCGTCACCAGGCCCTCATCCAGCGATGAATTGAAACTCTGAAATTCAAAGGAAACTTAGATTGAATTATCTTAATATATTGAAGTTTAAATCATGTAGAAACGCAACTATAAAGCTGTGTGGACGTGCTATTTACTGAAACAAAATAAAAACCACAAAAATAAAATAATATAAAGTGTTTCAAATTTTTAAAAGTACTCTGGCTAAAATATACGAACTGAAAAAAACTCATGATACAAAGAATCCATCTTCTGGAGGCTCCTTAGTTGAATGATAATGAACTTAAGAGCTCTTTTAAACTTACACATACTTGTGGCATTACAAGCAAATGCGTTAAAGTTACGCAGATAGAATTAGGCCTAGTTTTGAAGCTTAAAATGGAAAGAGGATGACAAGCGGTAAAGATGAAGGGATTAAGATCGACGTCTATTCGATTACACGAGATTTGTTAATCAAATCAAACCGAAGCTAATCGATTCAATCGGATTTGACGCAGATGCATTCATACATACATGGTCCGAATTGACGCTGAGGTTAACATCACCAAGGCTTCTATTTGATCCTGCATTTCCGATCGGCCTGGGACCAGTAGATCCATTCTAAAGAGAAATACATGTGCAAACATGAATAATTAAAAACAGCTGCAAAGTTAACGCGCAGCTAAAGCCGGCTGCTAATTCTAATACATTGATAAATTGTTATAGAAAAGCAACTGCTCCACAAAGGTGTTATTGCGAAGTTTCAACTTACCACAACAAAATTCTGCTCTCGATTACCTTAAAACGAAATGAAAAAATATGTGAGCAGGACCAATTTGTTGGCACTAGATCAATTTGAGAAGAGGTGGAAATGCTGTGGGAAAAGGAGTCAGGAGGAGTCAACTTCGCGTAAGTTGAAAACGTTAAAAAGTTACAAGAAAAACGCGATTACCTGGCCTCAACACATCTGGAGAGCGTCCGCTAACTTGAACGTCAACTCTGCAAAGAAAAACATAGGTTCAATAAGCTGAAAAAGAGCAACGAAGTAAAAGTTGCACCAATGACACCTGCATCATCCTCAGATCAAAAGCATTATTCATAGCATTTTGAAATTATCACGGAAAATCTTGATAAAAATCAATGACGTTTTGCCATAGATGCATACCGCGTATTTTTCATAGAAATTCCAAGGACAATTTTCAAATCGGCAATGTTCATCTCTGCAGTCAATTCACCTGTCCTGTCTTGAACCTGAACGCAAAACAAAATGAAGAATCGTACATGATCAATCGTAAACAGTCCTGCCTACTTGCAATCAGTCTTGCAAATACCTTGTGTATATAAAAACACACGAGTTGGTCACATAGCTCACCTCTTTAGAAACCGAAAGATGCTTCTCAGCGTATTGTAAAGCCAGTTCGTGCTTGTTTAAGGCTGTGTACGCGTTACCCAGACTCCAATACGCTCGTCCTTCTCCAACTCTGCAAAAACAAGAATACTTAAAATCGAAGAAAGAATACCATCGTGCTATCAATCGACAACGTCCAGTTGAAAGGCGTTGCAATGTAACCTCACAATAACGTACTCTTGTATTTGTAACGAGCTTCCAGGGAAAAAGACACGTGTTATTTTAAACTACTTCGTGATAGAATCAACCTTGGCTTTAACTATAGCAAACCATAACAATGGACACCAAACAATGTCTCCCGCACCACGTAGGGAGTTCGTTATTAAGTCGAGATTATCAAATTGCTCTATAAAGCAATAACTATGCATATAACATGGGTAGATCGCGTCTTCATATTGACATTATATATTGTGAATAAGGTGTTAATAAATAAATATATACCGGTCTCCAAGCTCCTTTGCGATTGTTAGATGACGTTGGTGGTAATCAACTGCCTTTTCAAAGCACTTCAGAAGCGTGTATGTATTACCCAAGCTGTAGCAAGCCTTATGGAACAAAAAACAACAGACTATAAACCATCCCCGATTAAAACTACGTTTCAAACTGACAACTGAAGATAAGAGCTGTATACGAATAGATGCCACCACAAAATGCAACACAAAAGACAAACAGTGCAGCACAGGTGCAAAAACATCTGCCTCTCTTGTGTAACAATGCAATGGTATTATTGCGTAAGAAGACTATGCCAGCAGGCATAACTAGTATAGAAAGATACCCGGGGGAGGAGTTAACTTCGGTATATACTGGTATTGGATGTGGCACTTTTGGGGAACCTCTTCTGACAGAAAATTAATTTTGGGGAATCATTTTAGGTAAGAAAACAATGGCCATAAACTTCGGGGTATCACTTGTACTCGTAATACAAGGCTTTGTCAGAAAAAGACTCAAATCATAAGTAATGGTAGATGTGCATAGATATTATCACTTTCAGCATTGGTTGCAGAACGAAGTAGTAACGAACAGAATAGCTGGTGATAAACTTTAGAGTATGCATTTTTTTATCAACTTTAAATTTTGAGGCAGGACGTTTTTGGAAAATTCCCACATTTTACGATATGACTTCACATTTAAAATTGTACACCCCCCGTCTATTGAAATTCCCCCGGGAAAACATAACAACGTAAATCAATTATAACACGACTTGAAATTACATTATACGGATTGTTGGATGATCCCGGCGGCAAGACCAACCATATGCAATACACTCTATTTCTTTTATAAATCTAAAATCATCTTGTTTTTGTTTTAATTTCTCATCCGAGGATGAGCATGTTCTAACCTTGTTCTTATTTATTTGGGAAATCGAGCCTCTGTCACGATTTTACTCATGAGCATCGAGCCCGTTACGTAATAATTTTTATATTTAGGCCCCGTTTACACGGTACCGGTCAAGTTTTTAGCCGTTCAAGTTTTTGTACGGCTAGGTGTACCGGTCAAATATTTGTACGGATAGGCCTCCCGTTTACACGATGGCTTTTGCTAGCCGGCTTTCTTTGATCGTCATGCGCAGTATGCTTTTTCATGAATCGTTGGCGCCAAGTCGAATTATTTTTTGTGTGGTGAGTGAAATGATTTGTTGTCTGGATTTTTATGAAATTTACTATCGTCTTTTTTATTTCTGAAAGTTAACCTTAGTCGCAAATAACAAAAAATTGATTTTAAATTTTGAGCGCCAAATCTAGCATTTTCAAAGTGCCTCGCTTTCCTGACTTTTTCACCTCTTTATGAATCCGTACAAATATTTGCACGGTTAGAAGCGTTTAGACGGTACCGTTCAAATATTTGACCGCTCAAGTTGTCAACTCGTCCTCTTCCTAACAGGACAAGTTTTTGCACGGCTATCCGTACAAATATTTGTACGGATAGCCGATCTCGTGTAAACGCGACCCCTATCCGTACAAAAACTTGAACGGCTAAAAACTTGACCGGTACCGTGTAAACGGGGCCTTAGTATCTTCATCAATGTTTTTATATGGAAACTTAATCTGCTGCGTTAACAAAATTATTTGCAGACGTAGTTATGTTATTTTTATAATCTATGTAATTCTTTCCACGCAATGTTTTATTTTTAGTTTCCCAATTTTTATAAATAAGTGTACTGAAAATCTGATCTGATCGAACTTTAAGTTGTCTATTCCTCTCGGCTATTGGGGCCTGTGACACCTCATTGTTCTTATAAAGTGTGTTCTTATAACAAAAGTGTGTATAATGCAATAACATGCAAACCTGTGCTGTGATTGCTCTATCTCCAAGTCTCTCTGCTATTTCCAATGTTTTCCTACAATGACAACAAAAACAATAAATACACATTTTTTTAATAAGAATCATAAAATTTTTGCCGAGGCTCGATGTTCTTAATTTTTTCATAATTTGAGGCTCAAATGTTCTCAAAAGTGTTCTTATTTTATTTTGCAGTAATATTAGACCAGAACTCAAACATTATTTATACATGTACTCAGCCACTTTACTACGGCATAACAGGTTGTCTTATGAATGACTTTTGTTTAGGAATTGCATGGTTTCGTTTTGTTGAAGTGAAAAAATTCAAAAATCACTTTTTGTTTCTTTTTTAATTTCTCATCCGAAGCTGAGCATGTTCTAAACTTGTTCTTATTTTTTTGAGAAATCGAGCCTCAGTGTTCTTATAAAGTGTGTTCTTATAAAAAAAGTGTACATTCAGAGTTGCAGTGAAAATAAACATGCTACCAAGCTAGAGTTAAAACAAACATATATCAGGTTAGAGTCCAAATGAACATGAGGACGTGGAGCAGCCGTCACTAACTAGCAGGACTTAAGCAAAAAGATTCAAACAAAAACTACTCCATAATTATTGTACATCAAGAGTTAGCGGCTGCAATTGGCCAGCTTCTCATTTCACACGTTACGGATTGATATTAATATTTGTTGCTAACAGCGTAAATAATGAAGCGGGATGAAATGAAACCTTTGTAGCATGTTTGTTCGCTTGTGTAGCATGTCACAGTGAGTATTGAATACTGTTTGTATTCAGTAGCCCATCATTGACCAATGTGGTTTAACACAGCCGATGAGGAGTTCAAAAGTGCAGTCACACCTAACAGTGGTTTTTCTCTTCAAACTCCCCCTCCATCCGACCCACAAGGTAAAACAAGAACACAATACAAATGCTTGCTTTTCACATCACCAAATGGAAAAACATGGCAATGTGACGGCTCTTAAAGCCCAGTTGCACAGCTATCTTCAACTTTGTTGTCAAATATGGAAAAAGCTAGCAGCTGTTTCCTTCGCGTACACGACGTTTGACAATAATAAACATTGTTATGTAACTCGTAAGTCTCCAGTTGACCTTCGACGGAGTCGAACAGCAATCTTCAACTACCGTAAATCCTCGATAGAACAGGGCGCTTTGTGAAACAAAAAAGGCACTTTGTTTTTTGCAAAATCTTGGGGAGGCACGTGCCCCCAGTGCCCCCCAGGTTCCTACGTCTATGACCCCAAGTAACATTCAAAGCGCTTGCAAATGAGAAAGTTAGACCAATCTCCTTGGGTAAGTTCCATCCATAATAATGACAATTTGGGACCAGCAAACTTAGAGAAACTCAGCTGATATTTCATCTATCAGAAAAATATCTGATTAGAAAACATCAATTCGCATTCTAGTATTCCGGTCCGCGTTTTAGTAAATTTTCCGATTAGTTCCGCCAGGCTGTTTGGTTTCGCACGCCGTTCCGCGTTCAGTGTTTTAGAAGTAGCCACGCGAACTTCCCAGATGCTGGCTGCTTATCATTTGCATAATAAACTAACAATTACAAATTCACATGCTCGTCTGTTAAAATGAATGTTACACGACAATGTTTTCTTTGAACTCGAACAACAAACAAAGGCATAGCTGTTGTTGTTACAAATAAAAACAACAACAAACATGTCAACGAATAACTTTGAAATATTTTGGTTATAATTTCCATAGCGGGTGTCAATTGTAATATCCAAGTTAATACACTTTTTTACTTCGTAAGAAACTTGAATCAGCACTTAGTAGCAAATGCTTTTTAATTTGACATGAAAATTTTGTCATTTTAGTACCAAACGTTTCTTAATTGGCTCTTTATTTTCCGCACTTAAAACTATCTTATTGCTTTGAAGCTGAGCATTTATCGAAGGGTGTAAACCCAGACCGTCATCAAAAAACCCGTAAAAATCAAAGTCAAACGCTAAAATCTTTTCCAAATAAAAATAAAAATGCAAAAATTAAAGTAAATAGAATCTTTTAAGAATGGAAATTTTAGATTTTCGCCCATTCTTGTTCTAGTTTCTTATAAACCAGTTTCTTCTTAAAAAAAACGTGAAAGTTAGTTACAGCTTGCATGCATATTGCATGATTAATAGCTAGTAACAGCAAGTTAATAAGTTTCATTGACATTGCGGAAAAAAATTGCCAGCGATCTGATAGACATGTGTACTCCTGCTTTTTGATATTTCTCATCAAGCACTTTTGAATTCGATGATATTAAATGATCGTAGTAATAAAGACAGCACTTTTGGCGCTTCCCATTGAATACTTTGCAAGATAATTTGCTGGGGATGGGTAGCAATTTAATTTTCCTCCAAAGAAAATATAGAATAAAAAACGGCTCTAGAGAAAGCAAATATTTGAGATTTGAGAAAATGGAAATACTTGTATAGTCTCAAATCGATCAACACTGTGCTACAGTGCTACATTGAGAACTGTGGAACCGTAGCCTGTAAATAAGGCAAGGCCATGATGGTGTAGTACTTACTTGTAGTATTCTGCAGCTATCTCAAATTCACCAAGGAAAACGTGTGCGTTGCCAAGATTGCTAAACGCTCTTCTTTCTGCTGCGCTATCGTTGAACTGACGGCGATGAGCAAACGCTGGAAAAATAACAAAAATCAATGAACACACGTTTATGGATCATTAATAATTCATCGCAATTTAATTAATTTATTCATAACCGAGCAACTGTCATACTGGAATACTTCAATTTCAAACTCAGTCCAACACGTAAATTCTATGTAGTTACGTATGCTCAATTTCCACCGTATTACATCAAAACCGTAAATCCCTCCTCCGAGCGTCTTAGTGCTCGAAGGAAGGAATTATAAAGCTCAATGTTGTATATTGAAAATGTGGAAACGTTAATGCAATACGGAATCGAGATTCACTAAGATTTTGCACGAGTTTTAGCTTCCTAGTCATCTGTTACAACGCACACGTTGGCTATGATATGTCTTACATAACACAATGTTTCCTGAGCGTTCACACACAATAGGAAAATAGATTTATGTTGTCGGAGCTTCGTTGCGACCGCTGTGCCATCGAGAAAAAGCCGCACATTGTTCGAGCTGTTTCACCATAGTCATAAGAATAATCTAGTTTATTCTTACGACTGTGGTTTCACGTGGCATCATTGGATGCGGTTCCTTTGAATTGCGACTATCGCGCGTGGAAACTGCGCAGACTTGTGACGTCACGGGTGCCAAATCAACCAGTCCGACAATCCGACAATCCGAGCCGACGCAGTTTAGACATGGGGCCTGTCTCGTCTCTGCACGGCCAAGACATTTCAAACTAAACATTACATAACATGGACAAAAAAAAGGAGATTTCAAATTGAATTGAAGATCGTTCTGAACAAAACACCAAAGAGGGATGAGATGCAAGAGATTACTAGTAATGATTACTACCGTAAAAGCTCTATTAATAACTATATTATTTCTAATAGGCCCTTTTGAACAAAACTTTGAATTAAACCCTCACTCTCTATTAAGCCCCTCTCATAATGAGTCCCAACAATTTTCCCAGCAACTGAACAAGCACTGAAGAATTTTGCAATCATGACACAAACAAATAGATAAAAAATGTTTTGCACCTCTTCGTGAAACTGGACAGCTTTGTCAAAATTTCCAAGCAAATAATGAGTATTGCCAAGATTTCCATAAGCTCTTCCCTCAGCAGCTCTGTCCCTGAGTTCACGAACCAACACCAGATTCGCTCTAAAAAAAGGTGTTATGATATTGCTAAAATAAAATTATCTGTCTTTCTTCTGTCGGTAGTTTCACTTGCTACAAGTTCAAAAAAGCTGTTAATACAAAATAACTCATTATCAACAGTTAACGTTGTATAATCTGATCCAGTAAAATTCAAACCGTTTCTAGTTAGAACAATATTTTCTGTCTTTCAAAAACTGAATCAACAGTTTTGCCCCTGTTGTTTTAAAACTAAACAAAGTCAACTGCAGAAGCATATCATCTACAACATGGCAAAATGTCAAAAATTTTGGATCAGTGGAATCTGTCTGGTACCTTGAAAAGACCCAGAAAAGTTTGTTTTGAGCAGTTCAACAAACTTATGATAGCTAAAGCAGTTGCCATAAATCAATTAAAAGAGACAAGAAGTTCAGCTTGCTGTGTTGAGAAGAAGTTCATAACATGTTAAGTATATTGGATGAAGATTTAGTATTTCTCCACATAAGATAGTGAAAGCATCTCTACTTACTCATAGAACTCAACAGCCCTTTCCAATGCAAATCTAACTTCTTCTGGAAAGTCTCCCGGGTCTCTATGCCGGCTTCTTCCGAGATGTTTTCCCTTTGCATGGTACACATTGCCAAGATTGTACAGAGCACGAGCTTCTCCAACCTACAGAGAACAATTCTTGGCATTATTATCATTGTTAGGATCAACATTGGTTGGTAACGTTACTGTTTTGAATTTTGATATCAACTGACATTAAAAACACCGAACAACCTGCAAGAACCTGCAAATGTTGTTTAAATGTTGTTGTTTAATGTTATTTATTGTTTAAACACAATAGGATATTACTAGGTCTATTGTTTTGAGCAGAAATATCAGCTGGAGGGTTCTTTGAATGCACTGAATCTTTTATACGGGTTTTTAAACTCTTCAATTTAGCCAGAGAACGAAAGTGCAGAAATCGAAGAAGTGAATGTCAACAAGAAAAAAATTATAACTAAATCGTCATCCATCCCAATTTATTACAAGATTGCCCTATTATTTAAAAGACGACCTTTTATCTACATTTTCAGACAAATTAGGTTATTTCTACTTTTTACACATGTTGCATTTAAATGTAAAGAAAGCATCCAAATTTATGAACAAAACGCAGCACACAGCTTTGGCGCATTCAGGCCCCTCTGCAATCATCTCCTAACTAATGCCAACAAAAAATATCAAATTTATTTACCTTGTCAGACAACTCTCTTGAAATATCAAGATGGCGTGTACAACAAACAATTGCCTCATCAAACTTGCCGAGAACTTTCAGTGTATTGCCGAGATTCCCACTAGCCTTTGCCTCGCCAATTCGATCTCCAAGAGTCCTTGCCAGTGTCAAATCATGCTTATGAAACTCAAGAGCTTTTTCGTATTCCTGCAAATAAAAATAGGCATTGCCAAGCTGACTGTAAATAGCACTCAGCGTCTTCAAATCTTCAGTTCCCTTTTGTATGGCTGCTTCGAAATACGACACTCCGGAGCGACAGTCTCCATCTTTACAAAGCCTTTCTCCTTCCAAAGCCAGCTCCATACAAGAGTGCTGTTCAGCCGCCATTTTCCAATACAGCTGCTTGATAATACCTGTCTCTCTCCTTCCTCGACTGACTGCGGGGCCTTTGTTTTGTTGCGATGGTCGTTAGGTTTTGCAAATTGTTTTGTTGGTAATGCGCAATTTCTTCCCTTGCGAATTTCCGTAACTTAGTTTATCAGTTTAAATAAGTCCTGAACATATGTCGTACAGGCAAAATATATCTTCCTAGCCCCGGCTTTCTCACACGATACCTTGAATTATCTGTTTCTTCTGTATTCTTTTCCAGAAAAACTAATAATACAATAGATTCTCAGAATTAATCTGTTTCTGTCAGCATATTCTTGAATCTGATAAAACAATTATGATTTTCCAATAATTACGTCTTGTTTTTGTAATTGCCTTATCATACGCCCACAAAAGGAAAACCAGGAACGCTTTTGCAAGTAAAGCTGCATTCCTGCGCCCACACAAACAGAGATGACAAAAAGTAAACTTCACACAGATTAAAAACCAGTATATTATCTTCAGTATTCACAAAGGTATTTAAGTTAAGCTAAAACAACTGAATAGAAATCAGAAGAATGCTTTGCTTTGTTATCGAGTTTTTGGTATGAAATTTGGGTCCAAATAGTTATATTTTCCTTCTTGTAATTCGAAAGCCAAATAGTCGCCATCCATGAAGCTATCCTTGATTGATATCATTCGATGCCACGATGGATGGTGCTTGTTGAATCCATCTTTGCTTCTAGAAAGACATCCAAGCAAGTTATAGTAAATAAAACCCATAATATAAAACTAAACCCAAAGCCATCCATTTTTTATAAGAAACTATGCAAAATTTTCATACCAGGGTTTCTTAGTTTCTTAGGGTTTCATACCTAGTAATTATGGTACGAAAAGTTTCTCAGCAAGTTTCTTAGCATTGTTGAGATTTGTTACAAATCTGTGGGAATGAAGTGCGCAAGTTGTTTTTAATATTTTTTCTCGTTAAAACAACATAACGTAAAGTTTCTTAACTTTTTTCAGTCACGCAAAATCTCCCACCAAAGTTTCTTAAGTTTTGAAAATAGGGGCCCATGGTTTCTTATAAAGGTTCCGTATAAAAAAATGTACTACTTGTGAATGTTGTGCCAGTAAGCAATCCTCCCACCCCAACAAGGGAGATTAAACGCCCCAGACTTATATCAATTCTTGCACCCTTTAAAGAAGGTTTGATGGAGAAAATACGATAAAAACGGCGTGGTTCAAAGTGCCCCAAACTGCCCTGCCTCTTCAATTCTCAAATTCTTTCTTGCGAAGCCCAGCGCACAAAGCAGATGTTTGTCGCAAAAGACGAAGATAGCTGTCTTTCACGACGAAAACTTGCTGTGTGCGGGGTTAAATTCGAAAGATTTTTGTCTTTTGCAATAATCTTTGAGATTAACATGTTTGATATTTGTCTTTGTCCTTTGCGACCAAAGACACAAATCGTGCAATGTGCGGGATCGGAAGACAGGCTTTTCATTCACAAATGCAGACAGATCACCGTCTTTTGCGACATAAATCTATACCATCTGCACCAGACTTAAACCAACCTTTCAAAGCAGCTGTCGCAAACATCAAATGATACATCACCGACGCAGTCAGAGCAATGCCATCGTGTTCCCTTGATTGGGTCTACTCCACAACCATCACACTACAAATAGACAATCATGCACAAACCCATTTATATTCACATTCAAAGTCATTTAATATTGAGATCGAGCACAATACAATTGAGTAGCCCCACATAACATGCATCTGTAATAGGGCTAGTTCTATTAACCCCAGTAAATCCTTTGTGTACCAACCGGAACCTCGCAACGCAGACATGTCTACGGCTACATCTATATAACATGCACTATCTTACCCCATATCCATGATGAAAAGGCAAGTGTCGAGCCTAAAAACAAATGCATAAATGATTGTTAAGACTAAAAGACTGCTTACACTACATACTAAACTCGGATAAAACTAACCCGGTTAGTTTGTGTAGTGTATATAGGGCTTTGGCATTGTTATTATGTCTTGTGAATACAGTAAGAGACCGTATATAAGAACCAGTGAATTAAGAACCTTCCAGGCTGAAATCCCTACTTAAAACAATAGAAGAGACAATAGGCTATTGTATTTGAACAATAGGCTGGATGCAGAACTCACAGGTTCTTATACGCGGGTGTTTACTGTACGACCTGATTCCATCAGTGCGAAGTATACAGTCTACATTGTTCACAAGAAGTCTAAACCGCAGTTTATGCGCATGCGTATTCCGATATTTGGATCTCGAAATAGGAATCCGCATGTGCAGTAACCCGGTTTGAGAAAAACCCCAACTTGTCATCTCAAAACTATAACGGAAAAGCCATTGTATCCGCTATGTTTTGCCGCGAGTAAGGAATGGATATTTGCACACGAGAACGAAGAAACTTTGTGGCAATTAACAATTACGCTCTTATTCACACCTCTTCGAGTTGTTTCTTGACTCTCATTAAAGAAAGCAATTCTTTATACTCTGCCGTGTCTTTTAAATCTTCAGGAATCATCTCTTCATCCTGTTGATGAAATAAAACAACTCAAAACGTCACAAGAACAACTAATAATGTGATGCTTATCACTATTAAAACGATAGAAAAAATAAGTGATATATAGTCATGGTGGTTCATTCATAAACAAACACTGACAGAAACACAAGGAGTATCGTCGGAGCGAATCGTCGTGATGCTACAAGCATCCTCTTCATCCTCGTTCATGTAAACACTTGGCTTCCACGATGGAAAAAACGTCGAATTTCTGAAGCTAACTGGGTTGATCTTTGACTGCAAGGCGAGAAAAAGTTCAATGGATCGCATGGCAACAAAAATAAAAGTCGAAAGGATGCTGTACTTGCAGCCGTATGCAAACTCAACATTTTCATATTCTAAGTTTTGCAATGCAGTCATGCATAGTTTGAACTCGTGCAGTTCAAACACATCTAATCGAATGAAATTCCTTGTTCCTCCAAGGATCACTAATGAACCAATCCTTACAAAACAAACCTCTATGATTCAAACTTGTTTGTAATTCATAGACATTTTCATCCTTCCAAAGGGTGTTTGAATTACACATATATACAATAAAGCGCAATACATATATACAACAACAGCTTTATCTTAATGGCATCTTTGTCTAAGCGTGTTTGAATTAAACAGAGTTAACTGTAATGGGCTTTGGATTCACAATACAAGAACACAAGTCTTACTTTCTTGTGATTGCTCATATGCGGGGCCCTGCCTGGTATTGGCAGTCCAGCTCTTGCCAGCTTGATAAAATACTTCTGAACACGACTAGACACCTTTATAAAACAAACAAAAAATACCGTCATAAATAATGATTGAAACGATACGCAATGGAATCTCGATATTTCAGAAAAATATCATAAACTTTTACGAGCACTAATGTTTGCAAAACAACTATAATGACAAAATTCCATTTAACGGTCGTTGACAGAACAACATTGCCTTCATAACATCACAACACAAAACACGAAATGAAATAGATCATATGATGATAACAGTGAACAGCCACCAACACATCGAGTTTTTGATCAATATCAATGTGGCTTCGGTTATGTTGAATGTTGGACCAGTGTACTAAACAATAGTATAAAGAACACTAACCACTGCCGAAATTCTCAGCACAACAGACAAGAGTGCTGATAAATCGATGCTTTTAAAAAGCTGTTATGAATATGAAAAGATTCCATATTCATAACAGATGTTCAGTTTACACGTGTGTGTTCAAATAGTACATAGCTAATGAACAAGTGTGGACTCAGTGTGGATTTCGCCCACTCAACTTGAGTTGAACTAACGCATCCCACATGTCAGATATAACAACAATGACTGTCTAGACGTTACATAAACTCGTTTTAACCGTTACATGTGAAGGTAGTTCGCAAGCCATGCTTGTTCGCATATGAATATTCAGGCGTTCCAATTGGTTATTCAATGCGACAGGTGCTTGATCTCAATCGCAAGCAAAAAACACGGGAACCTCGATATAACGAGCCATTTATAAAACCATATTTCCGTGATGTAAAGCAATACAATTCCCCATTAAACTACGTAATCATCGTATAATTTACCTGTGGTGTGATTAGGTCGGGGTAAAACAAACCACTATTAATAGCTACCTCCTCTTCCTAGCTAACCTTGTGCAATTTGAAGCTATTGTGAAAAGCTTCTATGCAACAGACACCTCTACAGAACGGAAAATACCACTTGGGCAGCATGGGCTTCTGTGTTATGTAGGCTGTGTTATGTTATGCACATTATCGATTGGACTGCTATAATGGCTATGGCTAGTTATATCGAGACCACATTGCACGCCTGTTACCTGTTTCGGTGTTCTGTTTCCAAGGGCCTTTGCTATCTTTTCCCATCTCCTCGCCTCCACATCTTCCGGTGGGTAGACTTGCAGCAACTTTTCCAAACGCTCCTGCGCACAAAAGTCAAACTTAACACTTCGTCGTGCCCAGGTAAAATAGAGCTGGGCCTCAATCGAATTGAAACATCAAAAACTCTCCAATATCGCAATTCTTCGAGTAAGCGCAGAGACGCTTGTTAAACTCTTCAGGTCTATCGCTGGGGGCGCTTATTAATATCCATGCGGTGTAATGGGGGAGGCGTATGGAAAAACAGAGAGAATTTATTCGTAGCGTGATGTAATATAAGCCAAGACAAGTAGGAACTGAGGATAGGAGAAAAATATTTGAAAGGGTTTATTAGAATACCTGTTCTTCTGTGGTCCAAAGCCTATTGAAACTCAAAGGGTTGGCATCATCAACTTGTCTGCCTCGAACGAGCTTCAAACTGGATTGATCTTGAGACCTGGGGGGGGAGGGATATTGAATAAGGATGAAGATCAACAAACAGGGAAAACATGTGCAAATGCTAAAACACAGGGCACAGATGATTTAGATGCAGATGAAGCACACCCACCCTTCTGAGCTGACACTTTCATTGTCCTCTTGAAACAACAAATTGGACTTCACACAGCTGTCAGACCCTTGCAAATCACCTGCAGATCAATAAAAAGAAATTGCAATAGTATCAATAAACGAATGGTATCCAATCATGTCACAGTCCTTGGACCGTTGGGGCACTTTCATGACTGCACTATCTTCCACCATTTCTTTTGATCACTTGCTTCTCTGATACAAGGTTTGTCAGGGCAAGCTCAATCAATACTGGCAATATGGAAACCAGTACTACCTGTCCAATGGGTTGTCGTAAACTAAACCGGCTCCCACAGCCAGGGCAATCTGGCTGACTGGTGTATGTGAACACACAGGAAGAAAAGAAAGAAGACAGGTCAAGGGAACTTGATAAAGAACTTGATAAAGCCAACAGCATTGATAAAGAACTTGATAAAGCCAAAAGTGTTGGTTAAGAACCTGATAAAGCCAGCAGCATTGATAAACAACTTGATAAAGCTACCAGCATTGATAAAGAACTTGATAAAGCCAAAAGTGTTGGTTAAGAACTTGGAAATTTCATTGTCAAACAAGATGCAAGGAAGTTTCCATTGATTATCGGGCAGCATCTCAACAGTTATATTAATCACATTAGCTGGCACAATCTGTTTATTACGCTAACCTTTTGTCCGAAAACTCCTTCTGGTGCTTGCAAAATACCCGTGTGGAATTTTCGATAAGCCTGAAGTGGTGAGATAGTGTGTCCAATCAATTTGTGGAAGAGCTGCAATTGATTGTCTCTTTGGAAGCTTTGGTGGATCCTAAAACAGAAATAGTTGGGCACAATACAAAACCAAAGCAGGGCCTTCACTACCAACAAGATCACATCATCTTCAAATCGTTGAAAACAATTTCTACAGCTTGTTAAAAACAGAACATAAAACATCCAAGTTGCATGTGTAACTGTATATATGTATATAAACAATTTAACGAATAAAAACAAGTCACTTTGAAGATAAGTACAATGTTTTGGGCTTGACCCGTTATTTAAAAACAGGCATATATACAAACCTTTGACTGTAGAGATTCCACAAAAGCAATTGGGTCCTCGAGAGATCTTTCTTTCCACTTATGAAGAACTTGTAAGTCCTGCAATGAGAGGCAAACTTAAGGTCCGTTGCATGGTCACAAAATGAAACATAAGAAGCTTGTTTAGGTTGGAGCCAAGTCAATTCACCTTTACAGCTTGGATTCTCTGTGCTTCTAGAACAACTAGAGTCTTCAGCAGTACTTTATAGCTATGAAAAAGGATAAAATGGTTATTGAATGGTTATGAAAATATTTAATAGTTTGCGAATGTGCATGCATAAAACCATACTGCCATAAGAGTACACAAGCTAGAGCTTCGCAGAACCTCAACTGTAATCACATATCAAAATGTCAAACACCCATCAAGAGAGAATTTTCTTGAGTTTACATGGGTTGAAGTTACTGAGAGACAAGGAAACAATTGGGAAAGCAACATGAGTGACAAAGACAGAATGCTAGACAAAGAGTTCAACGCGGTCAGTATTGCAACTCAAATAATGACAAGAACATTAAGGGTAGCTTTATATTCTTTGAGATCCAAACTACCGTAATGCTTCAAAAAAACGCTTGGGGCATTTATTAAATTTTTTGATATTTTAGGGGGCGTCTATTCGAGGGGGTGTTTAATAGAGGGGGTGTTTATAGAAAACAAATTTAATTAGGGGGCCTTTATTCGAGGGAGGTGTTTAAAAGAAGGGGGCATTTAATCGAAGAATTGCAGTTTTGGCTTACTCTTTGTTGTGTTTAAATGCCAAATGATCAGACTCAAAATAGAATCGATCATCAGAATTGGCATCTAACTCATCATCATCATTGTCATCATTATCGTCATTGTCATCATTGTTGTCATCACCACCATCATGATCCTCTTGATTGTCTTGAGAATCATTACTAGCACAAGCAGTCATGTCATAATCCTCATTATGCAAACCAGTTATGCTTTCTTTTCTTTGCATTTTGAAATCCTTGTTAGCTTGTGCGTTGATATCTTCAGCAACAGAAAGAATGTTTTCATCGCTCCTAGTGTACAGAGATGGACTCGTAGCACTACGATCTCCCATCATCGTCATAGAGGAATCATCTCTTCCATTTGCAACTGGATGGGTGCGGGCCCTATGATATTCGCAAAATATGCTATTAAAATTCTAATTATACCGGAATTATGTTATGCTGTTATCAGTAGAAGTAAACATAACAAATAATACAATAGTATATATACCGAAACGAAAATTATGCGATTATCTAATGGCATAGTTGTCATTCTGGTATATACCGAAACGCAAATTATGCGATTATCTAATGGCATAGTGTTCATTTCGGTAAGTAAATATTACTTACCGAAACACTAACTATGCGATTATCTGAGTAATGGCATACCGTAAGTCCTCGAGTAAGCCTCCACCCTCGCATGGGCCCCCACCCTCGCATGGGCCCCCACCCGAATAAGCCCCTATGGGGACTATTGGATTTTAGCAGAAATCCAATAACTGGAGAAATGTGATCATAATTTTATGGGATGACTTTTGGATAACATTTGATAAAACGTGATATCTTTATGTTTGAAAACTTTGGAGATTGTTTGTTATTTTAGTAAATACATTGTAAATTAGTAAATTAATTTCATTTTTGACTGGCCTTCTTCTCGTTTTTCAACAAACTTTGACGTAGATATTGCCATGAAAACAGCATATCTTACTGAAAATTTTTCCCTATACAAAATAAGCCCCCCCTCTAATAAGCCCTCCCCTTGAATAACCCCCTACCCTAAAATATTTTTGCGAAATATGCCCCCGGGGGGCTTAATCAAGGGCTTACTGTAGTATCCATTTCGGTAAGTAGATGTAACTTAAATTACTTACCGAAATGCAAATTATGCGATTATCTCAGGGTGTAAACGTGATGTCGGTATGTGATTTAATTTACTTATATACCGAAACGCAAACTATGCGAGTATCTCATGGCGTAAACGTGATGTCGGTATGTGATTTAATTTACTTATATACCGAAACGCAAACTATGCGAGTATCTCATGACACAAACGCAATTTCGGTATGTGATTTAATTTACTTATTTACCGAAACGTGAACTATGCGATTATCTAATGGCATAGTTGTCAGTTTGGTATATACCGAAACGCAAACTATGCGATTATCTCATGGCGTAAACGTGACGTTGGAAATTAAAAGCGGGGCATAAATATTCAAGTAGAAAGGATGCGGCATCTCATAACATAGGTACGCGAAGTCTACGCACGTCATCTCTTCTCAGCCCAATAAGAACACCACAAACGCCCTAACACCCAGCAGTTAGAAATCTTGGAAATTTTCTTGGGATTTATTTTATCGGAAAAACCTTGGAATAAATCTTGGAAAAGTTAGAGTTAGAATTATTTTTCCAATGGGTATTGGAAATTTTTGAGCCTCGATTAGGGAGTTTTGAAGATTTATGTCTGGCAATGCAACCCTTGCCCTCCTTTCCTTGCCCTTGAACCGGATATCATTGCTTGCATTCCTTTATATAATCGAGTTCAAGTGTTTTTGATGCACGATTAGGAATTCAAGATGGCAGCATAGTTAACGTTCGGTAAATAATAAAACCTACCGAAATGGACACTTTGCCATTAGATAATCGCATAATTTGCGTTTCGGTATATAAGTAAATAAATAACATACCAGAATGACAACTAGGCCATTAGATAATCGCATAATTTGCGTTTCGGTATATAAGTAAATAAATAACATACCAGAATCACGTCTACGCCATGAGATAATCGCATAATTTGCGTTTCGGTATATAAGTAAATAAATAACATACCAGAATCACGTTTACGCCATGAGATAATCGCATAATTGCGTTTCGGTATATAAGTAAATAAATAACATACCAGAATCACGTTTACGCCATGAGATAATCGCATAATTGCGTTTCGGTATATAAGTAAATAAATAACATACCAGAATGACAACTAGGCCATTAGATAATCGCATAATTTGCGTTTCGGTATGTATATTGTACATATACAGATAATCGCTTTCTGAATTTTCGGTAAGTAATATAATTAATAACATAATATGTCATTATATATACTCCCGATGGGTGCCAGTAAGACGCAGGTTTTTCTCAGGCAATTCTTCTTCTTTCCACTTGATGCTTTGGGAAGAATTTGAATGTTTTGATATCCCCTCTTCCTCTAATTCTTCCGTGCCATCCGTAGCTTTAACACTTCCATCTGGACGTGAGTTATGAAGGTGAACTTCATCCACGTGTGGGTGCAAAGCTGATGACAATGTTGGGCCTAAATGTTGCTTGTCAACCTTGTCACCACCATCATCCTGGGACCTTTTTCTCGACTGATGACTCCCTTGCGGCTTGAGGGGCACCGGTTCGTCTTCATCGACAACACAAACATCTACATCACTATCGTCAACATCAACTAATAATGAATTGTCACTGTTCATAATAGTTCGCGTGATGCACAATCCATCATTTGAAACACGCGCGAATATTTTTTAACATGCACCAAAGTCTGTAAATCATTTGCATCCGAAAATATCCACAAAAAGAAAAAAGAAGAAAAAGGAAAAAACAGAAAATATAGAAAAATAAAAAAAACGCCAAAAAAATAAGAAGGATAAATAAAATGAAAAGCGAAAAATGAAAAGCGAAAGAAAAGAAAAAGTGAAAAAACATGAATAAATAATGATCAAAACAATAATGGAAGCGAGGTTAATCTATAAGGGTTGACACGTCAGACAAGAAATCATCTGGTGGTGGATGAAACTACAATCACGTTTAGATTGTATTGTAGTAATTAACTAAATCAAATGCTTAGTTAAAGACGTTTTCTATATCACCAAAGTCTGTATTATTCCTTTGGGAATTTTTGATGAAATGAACTGAAAGTAAAGTAGGTAAGTTCATGTCTCGTAGTAAACATTATGTTTCGACAGCCCATGTCATAATATAGGTAGGTAGTAGGAGGATTTAAATTGTAACTTGCACTTTTCTCGAACTTGCTTTTTATATTTTAAGACCTGCAATTTTATGATGCTGTTCACCTGCTTTTATCTTTAAAAATAAATATTCTAATTGAAAGATTATTTATTCTGTTGAGCTGCAATCTGATTCCAGGATCTTGCATCATATTGTCTCAATGGATGCTCCGAATCGACGAACATTTGTCAGTATTGACACTGCTTTTTACGACAAGTATGATAAATCATCGCAAAGCTTTTCTTTAAAAAGGGTATGTTTTGGTTTACAATCCTCTGGATCATTTAATTGCTGGAGCTAGTGGGGGTGGACATACTTGGATTCTGTTCAAATAATACTCAGGGTGTATACTGTGATTGAGGGAGAGACTCTCTCCTCAATTACAGTATACACCCTGAGTATTTGAGCACTTGTTTCAGAGAAGTACTCTAGACATACAAAGTCCCTTCTAGTATAAGCCTCTCTACAATAGATTAGAGATGGTAATATCTCTGACTTTGCAAGTCTAATGTACCTGTTAGATACTATGTTTCTCTGTCAATTAGATTTTTGCTTCTTCCCATGTTTTTCGAATTTTGTTTGTTTTGTATATTCATCATTTTTTCCCATTTCTGAAAAGGTGTGGAGGAGACTACCATCATTCCAAAAATATTTTTGTCTCTTGGTTGTGTTCTTTATCGTGCCATTGCTGTTCCTATTTCTTCGGTTCACCTCGCCGAACATTGCTGAGTTGGAGAGAGATACCGAACATAAACCTCACGAGGACATAAGTCACCAAATCCCCAAACCTTTAAACCGGGAATTGATACTGCAAAAGTTGAAGGAGCACCGTGAACAGCAGCGCGGGAATAAACGAGGTCCACCAAAACTCTTTGACAGGGGAAATGCAAAAGAAGTCACAAAGGAAGGTGAAGGTTTAATAAAGAGCTCTGATTTGAGCAAGCATTCTAAGTTGCAAGGAAGATTAGGTGAAAATGAACCTGATGTGGTAAAAAATACAGAGAAAAAACATATAACTGATTTTGCAAAGTCCCCAGAACTGATAAAGCAGACAGCTAGGCAGAAGGATGTTGTCAATGCTTTTAGGCATGCCTGGAAAGCATACAAGGAGTATGCGTGGGGGCACAATGAGCTTCAGCCGATTTCCAAAACACACAACGAATGGTTTGGTCTCGGTTTGACTCTTGTGGATTCTCTTGACACAATGTGGCTGATGAATCTCAAGGATGACTACAAAGAAGCCAGGGACTGGGTTGATAAAAATTTGCATTTCCATCAAGCTGGTGACGTGAATTTATTTGAAACTACGATCCGAATACTTGGTGGCCTGCTCAGCATCTACCACCTCACAGATGATGCCATGTATCTTGCCAAAGCTGTGAGTATGATTCCATGTTTAATTTTCAATGAAGAAATAGCTAAAAAAACATGCTTTAAATAAAGTAATTATTTAAAGCATGTTTTTTTAGCTAATTAAAATAACAAGGCAAGATCTATTGAAAGTAGAGCAATAGATATTTTCTTTTCTATTGGCTGTCTGTATCACCTTTGCATGAACTTACATTGGTTAGCTGAACATTAAAACTTTGACATGTGTACTAGACGAATTGCATGACGTTCTAATGCCTCGCTCGCAACTCACTTAACACAAGGAAAATGAGCAAAATGAGTGAGGCACAGGGACGCAATGCATTGAGTCAATGTGTACAGGACATATCTTGACATATCATGATTAAGAAAATTTACATCTAATTAATTGCCTAGTGCACAATTCACTCAACACTTTCTGCCTTGTTTTTTGTTGCATTGCATTTTGGACGTGCTTTATCAAAGTCATGAGTTAATCAAGCAGTTATTGGTTTCGTTTATGGTCCTACTATATTAAGTTGTATTTCATTGTGTTTTGCACACTCAGTTGCCACCAGTGCGTATACTGACTTGAAAGTTGCAAGGATTCTTTAATCTAACTGTTGCTCTATTGTTTGTTTGCAGAAAGATCTTGGGAATAGGCTGCACAAAGGAGGATTTTCAACCGGAACGAAGATTCCATATTCCGATGTTTACTTAACATCACAGACTGGCCACTCCCCAAGCTGGGGTCCAGACAGTTCTCTCTCCGAGGTTTCAACAATTCAACTGGAATTCAAAGACCTCAGCAAATCAACTGGCGATCCAAAATACAATGTAAGTGTTCATTATGTTACTTTGGAGTAAGTTTTGATTTGTCTTTGATAACTAATGTTTATAGTTCGGTGAACAAGCAACAAAGTAATCTTTCGATTTCATGTGGGAACTTGGAAGCACCAAGCGCCACATCCAACCGAGAAAGCTAACTAAATTTCTCTTGCTTTATTTTCAAACCTTAAACCCCGATGTCAGAAGCACCCTTTTGTGAGAAATGCTGCCCCCTATACTTATGCGCACCGATCCTCAAATGAAGTGCGTGCAATGTCCCCCCTGTTGGGCTAACAATATTTGACAGACGTTAATGTAGTGGGGTAGCTAGAATTTCCAAGCTTATTTCAAGTAAAATATAATTATAATGCAATGTATTTCTTTGCAGGATGCAGCTCAAGGTGTTATGGACCATCTGTTCACACTTCCAAAGAAAAATGATCTTGCTCCGATGTTTATCAACCCGGAAACCGGACAGTTTCGTGCGGATTCGACCATAACACTTGGGGCCCGAGCTGACAGCTACTATGAATATCTACTCAAGCAATGGCTTCAGTCTGGAAAGTCCGACGACAGGTAAGGCCGGTTGTTAGATTTAAATCCACCTCAGTTGAGGTCAAAAACAACCAAAATACGCCGAGTGCCCAGGGGAATGAAAACTCTGGTCTAGTCATAGAGGCTTCGAGCTAATGATGCCAGAAGCTCGAAGCAAAATTCAAAACAAGCAAAAGTCAGGAAGGATAGAAAACCATTCGAATTTAAACCGTGGTTGACTTTAGATTAATTTCCGCACCAAGAAAAAACGATGATTTTTTAGTGACTATGATTAAATTGGAGAATTACTCAATTATGAGTTAGAGAGCTGGAGTGTACTTCGAAATATTGACCAAGTAACGAACTTTTAGTGTATAATATCATCTTGCTTTTGGCTAACTTTATTAATGATCATTTCTCGACAGATTCAAAGATGAATACAATAGAGCTATCGACGGAGTAATGTCGACGTTAATGAAACGCTCTAGTCCAAATGGATTGGTTTTCGTTGGCGAGCTTTTAAATGGATGGACGTACAGCCCTAAAATGGTATTAATTTCTTACTTAGTTTAGTTCATACGGTATATTGCAATAGTTTGAACAAATTTCATATTTTTCTTGAGATCCTCGATGTTTCCATGTGTATTTCGAATGACTTTGACTTTTCTTTAAATATAAAATCTTGAATTTCAAAAAAGCACTTGAAATCAAATAACATTGTGTCGATTTCAAATTGAAATTCTGACATAGCTCGTCTCAAAGGGGCTGAAAAAGTTGTGAGCGTCAATCAATAATTGAAAAAAGTGAAGTTTTAATGAAAACAAAGACAGTGTTCTGGAATTGCTTTCTTTTTACCATAGGATCATTTGGTTTGTTTTCTCCCTGGCACATTGGCGCTCGGATACCACAATGGCCTTAATGTGAAGCACATGAATTTTGCCAAAGAGCTTCTCGAGACATGCTATATGATGTATCATGAGATGCCCACTGGTTTGAGTCCCGAAATCGCATATTTTAACCTACAAAGTGGCGGTTCAAAAGATATCATCGTCAAGGTAGGCTTCACAGCGGGCAGGGCAACTCAATTTTATTCATAAGAGCACTGGTTCCGTTTCCGTCGTTATTCGTTATAATGCTACACATATAAAAACCCGAAATCTAATCTGAATCAATCAAATCTATTGTTCAAACACAATGGATCATTGTTTGGCTATATTGTTGTTCTGTCATACACCAAACATTTTAGCCGTTTTAATTGTCTTTTTATTTTTATTTAGCCTGCTGATTCGCACAATTTACTGCGTCCTGAAACGGTTGAATCAATGTTCGTTCTATACAGACTTACTGGTGATAAGAAATACCAAGAACAGGGATGGAAAATTTTCCAGGCCTTTGAAAAGTACACCAAGATCCAGGGTGGCGGATATTCTAGTATCAATAACGTTTTAAATCCAAGCGAACCTGATTTCAGGGACAAAATGGAATCATTCTTCCTTGGCGAGACATTGAAGTATTTGTTCTTGTTATTCGGAGAAAACAATTTAGTTTCTCTAGACAATTACGTATTTAATACCGAAGCCCATCCACTACCAATATGGAAAAATTAAGAATATATTTTTATAGCTTATTATTGCAAATTTAGTTTTGTGGCATTACGTATTCCATACAGTGTTAGTCTTCACGTTAGGGGAATATTTTGCGAAGCAGGGGGTTTGTGGGTGGGAGGGACAGTTTTAATAGAGCAATAAGAATTCAAAACATACGTTAATGGATGCAAAGAATCAACAGAAATTTATCTGAAGTACATTTGTAAGAAGCAAAGATTTTCCCATTTGATTAGATATGTAATATGATTTTCTGGTTGTTCAGTAGAGCTTCCTGAAACAGTATCTAGCTTCTAAAATTCTGATGCAGTTCCGGCTTGATGTCGTATACTAATGAAAGAATTCTATTCATTATTTCATCTTGATTCTTGTCAACCAGCTGTCCCATTTGATCAAGACGAACATCAGTGTCTTTGTTATTTCTAGCTTGAAAATCGTCCTTTCCTTGTTGCTAAAAAAGGAGAGATTACATTCTCATTACACTACATATCTTTGAATTCAATTCCGGCAACATTTTGATGCCAAACCCTGTTCGCAATTAATCAAATCAATACACACAAATACTTTTCTTGATTATATTTACATTTTTTTGTTTCTCTCTGAACTTGATTTCACACTCTCCTCGGTATTGCTCAATGTCAGCAGCTGCCTCTTCCTTTGCCTGTTTTAATCTTTTGGTTTTTCCTGAAAAAAATAGCAACGAAAATTACTTGTAGAATATTCCAACGGCAGGGGAAACAATAATGGAGCACTTGCGATGACACGAAAATACCAGGTCATACAATACAAGAGTGTTCTGACCCATCCACACCACACTGAATGTTTTTATTCAAATATATATATGAATATCAAGTCACAGAAACTGTATACACGAATGTGAGCGTATCATTTTAAATAAACGTCTGAAGAACCATGTATGCAAAAAAATTCCAGCGTGTTAATAAATGGGCTTGTCCAACCAACGGAGAATCCCGTGATCATCACTCGGGGTGAAGAACGACTATGAGAGTTGATGGCCTATTGTTTCTTAGCTTACGTTTTCTTGCATCTGCAACAAGCTCCGCAGCCTTCTTTTCAGCAGCCAGCAATTGTTGGATTCCTTGAGATTGTGAAGCCATCGTATTTGGTGAAATTTCACCGAATGATTCGGAAAAAATACTCTTGCAAAGTTAGAAGTAATTTCGTAAACAATCGCTGAAGAAATGCAACCAGCAGAGCAGTAGAGTAAGTTGAGTTGAGTTGAGTGACCTAATGCTCAGCCTCACTCTGATAAAAAGCAACCTCGATTCGATTTCATCAAATGAATTGTTGTTGTTGCTGTTGTTGTCATCACTTTGGGGAAAGGAACAGAACAGAAAAAAAGAAATTGAAAGAGAGCAGGAAGGAAGATGAAACATGTACCAATTCACTCTTCAAGATTAGTCATTGTTGCAGCAAAAGCCACCTGAAAATGGCGTCACCTTCTCACTCCAGCCGTAAATCAAAACATCGTAGCGTAATAATCCAAAGTCCACGTTTTGGTAATTATGGATATTTTCCACTATTGCTTGAATTTGTACTGCTGATTTTTCTGTTGTGCTCAAGTAACGTTGCTTATGCAATTGTATTGATCTCAAACTGGCATCAATTTATATTGTTTTTGACAATCTGCTGGGCTTTGATGGTAATGCACATTTCAGATCATCTGCCACTTGTTTCAGCAAGATATGGAAATTTGCTTTTTCGAAAGACTGGTGCCAGTCAGGGTATCCTTTTAGCCATCACCATGGGACATTTCGTGTATTCACAGCAGGCTATTGTTTGCGGAATGTCAACAAAACATCAAGCATCAAATGCTTCGTCATCTCATTTGCTGATAATTTACACACGAACCATCTGGGCATTCTCATGTTCAATGTTTGTATTTGGTTGTTTCTACATGCTTCAAATTGGCTCAGCTTTCATAAGCCTGATAATGATATTTTCATGCTATTTCCTTCAAAACCACATTACCGATCTCACTGTTATTTTACCAAGTATCAATGTTCTCGTCTATTTTGGTCTGTTCTGGTCCCTCAACTATTTTTGTCCGCAAAGTTTCACAATCGGGGAGTCGTCAATACTATGCCAAGCAGCTGTCATGTTACTTATGGACTTTTTTGTTATTTTTGTGCAAAGAACTGAGCTTTCAATTTTTGCTGCCTGCAAGAATTTATTGGAGGTAACCAACCGAAGTCAGACATATGCATTTATTTCCAGTCTTCTGGTTTCCTTCTTTATTATATCACTCGTTCTGAGCCCAGTATTCCACTGTTTGGCATACCACACAAAATCACAGAAGGACAACATCATATTCAGCATTGGATTTTATATTGGGGGAATCTTGAACGTTGCTGCAATTTTTATACCCATCGCAAACACTGCACTTGATTCAAATTTATTCACTTTTCTTTTATCTCTGATCAACTACAAATCAATTATATTGACTATTTACTGGATGTGTTGCCTTGCACTTTCTATTGTCATTGTTGTATGGCATGCAGATTTCAACAACAGAGCAAACTTTATACCAAATATAATTGCTCGAAAGCTATTTCATTTCATTGCTGTTCTGATCTATCTACCAGGAATATATTTTTACCCAGACTGGATCCGTGTGAGTTCGTCTTTAGCTGTTGTGCTACTTGTCATACTAGAATATATACGGATATTCAAGATCTACCCAGCCAGCAGTCTGCTTGAAAGATACATGATTTCTTTCATTGATGAACGAGATCAAGGTTCAATCATTTTGACGCACATTTACCTCCTACTTGGATTTTCCATTCCAGTTTGGATTTTCCCCTTCGAAACTACCTCTTCTTTGTATTGTCTTGTTCCTTATGCTGGCCTATTATCACTTGGTTTTGGCGATGCCTTTGCTTCCATTTTTGGTACTCTGTATGGCAAAGTTAAACTTCCTGGAACTAAAAAGACAATTGTTGGAACTTTTGCTTGCATTTTTAGTCAATTTTTTGCTGCACTTTTTATTCTTCTTTTGTATAACAGGCATATCTCCTTAATTGAGACTTTCCACTTGTTTATAGGAATAGTTTTTGTGTCTTTTATGGAAGCAGTAACATCTCAGATAGATAATCTTATTCTTCCTCTATTTTTGTATGCTATTCTTGTACAAGTTGTTTAATAAACAAGAAAAATTGTTTTATTATTATTATGTGATGTGATGTGTTTAATATGTAATAATGTGTTGGTTGGACCATGTGTAAAAGGAAGTTATAAACAAGCTGGAAAAGAAAAGATTATAATTTTGTATTCTGATATACTGTTTCTTGTGTTTTTAATGTGCTGGTCACTAAGATTTAGAGCAAGCAATCATATATGTCTCAGCTGCATGTTATAATACCACAGCCATATATCTGACAATTGCACAATTGAATTGCATGTTGACTATCACAGATATTGATATGATGCATGTTTATTGCACACTTTGTAAAATTTTTGAGTTAAAATTGATGCTCGGTGATGAAATTAAACCTTAATACGATCATTCTGAAAATGGCATCAATATGAGTTATGTACTAAAGAAGCTAAGTTCGAAAAAAGAGGTGGATAATGCAATCAGAAGTGTAGAAGATAAAGTTTTGGTGCTGCGCTTTGGAAGGGAAGACGATGCTGTTTGCTTACAACTGGACGATGTTGTATGTTGCATGCCATATCAATCTATAATCTTTGTTATCTTTACTAAAATAAAGCTCCATATATGCTGTATTATAATTAATGATTTCTGCATTATGCAAAGCAGATTTATCCTCCTATAAACAGTGAGTTTTAGAAGCCTTGCTTGTAGCATAGCTTTTAGTAGATGTTATTTGCACATAGAATAGTCTTGTAATGCTCTTGTTTCTTTTAGCTTGCTAAGACAACAGCAGAGCTGAGAAACATGGCTGAAATTTTTATAATTGACGCGGACAGCATGCATGTTTATGTTGATTATTTTGACATAACTTTGATCCCTGCAACTATCTTCTTTTTTAACGGACAGCACATGAAGGTTGACTTTGGGTACGAATGAGATGATTCTAGCTTATCATCCTCAAATGCTTCATTTATTTTACTCCGAACAGAGCTTTGTGATATTCTAATAATTTCTCATGCAAGGGAAAACTGTGAATTATATTAATTACTTTACTATACCATGAAGTTTAACATATGATGTTTTTGTTATATCAAGATTGTATACCATAGTACCAGTATACGATCGAATACAACTTTATTTTTATTTCATTATAACATCAAATTGCATTTCAGAACTCAGGATCACACAAAATTTATTGGTGCTTTCAAAACGAAGCAAGATTTCATTGATCTTGTTGAAGTTATTTTCAGAGGTGCAATGAAAGGAAAGCTGATTGTTACAAGTCCAATTGACCAAAGAAACATTCCAAAATACTCACTCTTGTATAAAGAAATCTAGACATTTAAAATAACATGTTAATAGTGAATAAAAGTTACTTTTATTTTCATCAACAAAGATCGTTCACACAAATAAATGTGTTCTTACTGTGTTCATGTTTTTGGGGAAAACAAATGCCCTTTTGTGTACCATCATTTCATTTGATCATCAATCTATGTACTGCTCTTTCATGTTATATATTGCCGTGTGATATGCTCTGCTATGTCTTCCAAATTAATTGGATATCTTCATGTTGTTATTCAATGACTAGCTCATCAATAGCCCAATCTTCAAAGCTTCCATCGGGAAGATAACGGCGTATGATAATGGGTATCTTCCTTGCCTTCAACTCTTTCATGGCAATGTGAAGAGGGTCTGTTTCACCATCAAGTTCAACCATAACAGGAGCATTCATGCTGATCTGTAGAGCACGTGTGCCAAGCACGCGAGCTCTTTCGTATTTCGTTAGATATGGCGTTGTGTTCCTCTTCCTTTGGCTGCCAGATTGGGGATCTTCAGTCGCTGGAAGAATATCTATCCTATCTGTTTCTTCCATCGCCGTGTCATCTTGATCATCGAATTGCTCGTCTTCTTCGACATCTTCCATGTCCGCGTATCCCATATCATCGTCGTCTGCCATGCCTGAAATTTGCCTTCTTTTTCGTATTACTTTAAAGTTTGCAGCTGGAGACTTTAGATGTGTATTTGCGTGGATAAAATGCAGCGAAAATGTGTTTCGTGTGTTTCTGTGGTTGATTTTTCACAAAGTATGCAACAAAAGAAGGTTCTGCACCTTCGCAGCAAGTAACAATATTTTATGCGCAGGCTGTCAACCTTTGTCCTTTAGACACGCTTTTGGCTTCTTTGTTGTTGTGCAGGGGTAAGCTGAAGGCATGGGTGCATTTTACACAGAAGATGGACTTCTAAGTCAACTTCAGTGTCATTTTAAAGATGAAAACGAACAAGGACTGAGAATTGCTTTCAGGGACGCGTTTAATTCAAGCGAAAACGAAAACAACGTGTTTTTTATTGCTCTGTCGGCCGCCACCAAGGCAAGGTTTATGTTCAAACCAAACATGAAGTCAATTACCGAAATTGCTCTCGAGGAACTTGAAACGTGGCTCAAAACTAGGGTATTATTTGCTACATTATTTTGCTCGATGTTAAACTTCCTTGTCACAGCCAATCCATCCCATTATCTCCCTCAATAGCTTCTTTGTTTATGTTGCAACTCCTGATTTCACCCCTTGCTCGACGGAGGAGGGGTGAAGGCAGCGGGGTAGATAGAGGGGGGTCAGGGGGGTCGAAAAACTCTCCTGTAGAGCTAAACTCCCGTTTTGTCGGATAATTGCTGATCTTGTCGGAAAATAAATATCTTCTGTTTACGTTCAGTTCTAGCTAATTTCCTTATCTTATATTCATAGTCTTGAAGAAACAAAAATGCTTATTAAATTGTTGTCGGAAAATCTGAATTTCTGGCCCCCTCTATAAAATTTCCTATCCACGTCATTGGGTGAACGTGGGACTTGCCGGAGGTAGTGAACAGGTGATATATTGTTATCTTTGATAATCCGCCATTGTTTTTTTTCAGAAGGATCTTGCCCCATCAAGAAAAGACAGAGATGAAGCCATGCTTTTTTTAGTTTCTTATGGAATACAGCACATGAAGAAGTTAGCAGAAATATATCACCTGGACAGAGGTCCCGGCAGAGAGTTTTTAGCAGAGCATTTGAAATTCACCATTGAAACCAAAGGCGACCTTAAAGAAGCAGCAACCATAGTGACTAGTCTTAATCTACAGGAATATGTCAAGCCGACAGAGCTTTATTTGCCACTATTTGTAGCAGATAAGTTTCAAGTTTTGGAGATGTGTCTTGAAAATAACACCAATGCACAGAAAAAATACGCAGAAATGCTTAACTCACTCTGTGGCATGGGAGAAGGAAGATTGATAGAGTATATTCAAGGGTAATTGAGTTAAAGAAATAGTTAAGTGGAGCTGTATTGTTACGAACTGGTGCACATCTTAATCTCTTCGTTGCAGCCAACGCAACATTTAATCCATTTAGCTCTATTGTTAATTATAGATAACAAATCACATAAAGGAAGCATGCAGATTTTTTTTGATTTTCATAATTTAATTTCATTTAATGTTTTTTAACAGTCAGCTATGCCTGAAGATTACAAATAGAACTAAGTTACAACCCAAAACACTGCAAAAGATATCAGAAAAAGTCATCAAGAAATATAATCTAGATCCAGGTATTTTGCTACAAATTGTTTAACAATCCAGGATGGAGTTTTTGAGCATTTTCAGCCAAATATTGCAAAGTTTTTCAAAATTTGTTATTTTATCTTCAAAGCCGACTATCCAAACATTTTCAGAGAGAAGAATATGAAAAGTTTGAAACATCTCCTTTTCCAAAAATACAGATCAGTAAGTATGGTTTTTTACAATGTAAGAAAAGTAACAGTCTTTCTCTCTTAAGATTGCTTATTCGCACTCTTAGCATATAAATTTAGGAATGGAAACTTAAAGCGTCTTCAGAAGTTTTGCAAATTTAAAATTTGAATATTTTTTTTTGTATCAGCCAGAGCATGAGTCAGAAAAATACAATAGTCTTATAGAGGTTTGTTTTGGGCGATTCTCTGATTTTCAATGCCAAACTCTACCAAATCTCCTGGTGAGATAAAATCATTCTCTTTTATCAAGCTTTGTTGACCTTGTATTTCTATTTTGGGACTTTCTAGGCAGCTGTATCCAACAATGCATGGATGCAAGAGCAATTGATAATGTTGTTGCTGTACGAGCGTCGTGACATAAACTCTGCTGTGTATTTTGTGCGCAAATGCAACATTCCATCCGCATCACTGCCACAGAGGCTTCAGGATGAGCTGAAGAGAACGCCACATTCAAGGTATGCAAGCAACAAGCAAATTGCCATGTTTGGAGTAGTGTATAAAAACCATCCTTTTTTAAACATTTTTCTTCAATAAATGCCCTACCTATAATAGCTGATTTGAGAGTAATTTGTGCTGATTTGCTTATAAACATCTTATCTTCATATGCCTAATATCTGAAATATTAAATATATAAATGTATCTGTGCCTTAATTGTACACGTTTCTAAAAGGTTTGATAAACCCCTCTCTCTTTAAATACACTCCAATATCTCGTAACAAATTCTCTGGGGCTATAAAAATCCCCTTGTTAAGTTTAGTAACCCCATTCTTGTTAATAACCCCTTGAGCGTTTATTCAAAGCATAACAATTTTTGCCCTTTAGTACTGAGTTATAACATGTCAGAATAGCGAATTTGCTTGAGCCAGCAGTAGTTGACAATGCTACATTCTTATTTTTGCAGCTTTGAAACAATGCAACCAAAGGCATCTTTCCATCGTGGTACTTGGTTTGACGACGATGAAGATGATTATGATGATCAGTTTGACTTTTCCGTTGATGATGATGATAATGATGATGATGATTTTGCAGTTGGTTCTGTTGGCCCTTCAATAGTCAACAAAGCCCCCAGTCGATTCTGGGAATATCCATTAGACAAAGACAGTGTGGAATTTGTTGATACTTGTCAAGCTCTTGAGAAATGCTTGAAAGTTGTTTTCAAGGTAGAGAAGAAATTTTTATATTTCATTGCATCATAATTGATGTTTTCGTTGGGCCCATAGGCAGGCACTTGACCAAGTTTGTTTCTGGATGTGCGCCCAAGTTTCAAAATATACCCGACCTTTTCCTCATTTTTCAAAAACGTACAGTGGAATCCCGCTATAACGAACCCCGTTTATAACGAACTTCCCGCTATTACGAACTATTTTCTCGGTCCCTACAGAGTTCGTTATAGCGGGATTCCACTGTATATCCGATTTGACGCCAATTTTTCGAAAATTAATTGCCTTAGTACTTGGGTCTTAATCTAATCACAATTTTTCACCGTTTCTTATCCTGAAATCGTGAAAATCGACGCCATTCCGGGCGGCGCGTCCCCAATACATAGCGCCCCCTAGGGGGTTTATTCTTCTTTGAATGAGTGATTGGGAAGCAGATCCTTTTTGTCTTCCGATGCTTTTTAAACACCTATCAACTTTCGGTTTCCACTGTCGAAATTCCCAACACTTTTCCCGCATGTAGCTTGTACTGCAAGTACCTTGTACTGGCACTTTGTACTCCAAGAGTTTACCATGCCTGCGTGGTTAATGCTTGTTGCATTTCGTATTACAGCATGGTAATATAATTGGATTCGATGGTGAGTGGCAGCCAAAATATGGACGCGCCGGTGAACATGATAAGTAAGTGAAGCAAGCTGCCGTGTAACTTGTTTTGTATGCAATGATAATGCCAAATATAGTTTTTTATAAAGATTAGAATGAATAGATATATAGGTCTGATATCTAATCGATTATATATTCAACATGTAACAAGGTTTAATACGTAGATGACACGCGGCTTTGTTGATCAGCAGTGGATGGAGAATAATACACTAATATAATAAAGATAAAGATGCAAAATAACGATTTAAGTAAAAAAAGATTTCACGCGGGTTTGTTTGAATATTATAAAACTAATATAATGAAAATAAAGATGAAAATACATAAATTTAAGTAATAAAATTTCACGCGAGTTTTTTTAATATTATAAAACTAATATGATAAAAATAAAGATAAAATATAAATTTATGTAATAAAATTTCACGCGGGTTTTTTCAATATTATAAAACTAATATAATAAAAATAAAGATGAAAATGTATAAATTTAAGTAATAAAATTTCACATGGGTTTTTTTAATATAATGAAACTAATATGATAAAAATAAAGATAAAAATCGTAAAGATTTGAATAATAAAGGTTTCAGGCTAGTTTGTTTCAATATAATAAAACTAATATAGTAAAAATAAAGATGGTAAAGTATCTATAGAGAAAAAATAGTAAAGCTTTAAATGATAAAGATTTCACGCTGGTTTGTTTTAATTTAACTGCCTTTATTTTCACAGAATGGCAATCATGCAACTCGCTGTGAAAGACAAGGTGTTCATCATTGATATTTTGCAGTTTGAAAAAACAGTTGATGGGCAGGGATTGCTCGAGAAATTGTTCAAATTGTTGTTTACTTCAGAAGACACAGTTCGATTGGGTAAGAGAAACAATTGGTCTTTTGTTTGAGCGATTAGTTTTGCTGATTAAGTGTTTCACTGATTGGCGTAATAATTGGCTATTTGATATCATGATGTTCGTTGATTTGATTCCGATCGAATGATGATGTTTTGAGAACCACGTCGTTACTTTATTAGATCTATGGTTTGATATTTGTTGGGGTTCTTTATCGATTGATTATTGACACCACTAGGCACTAACGTATTGATCAATAATTTTATTCATTGATTTATTGATTCATCGATTCGTTGGTTCATTGATTCATTGATTTGTTGATTCGTTGATTGTTGATTTGTTGATTCGTTGATTCATTGATTTGTTGATTCGTTGATTGTTGATTTGTTGATTCGTTAATTCATTGATTTATTGATTCATCGATTCATTGGTTCATTGATCTGTTGATTCATTGGTTAGTTGATTCGTTGGTTCATTGATTCATTGATTTGTTGATCCATCGATTCATTGGTTCATTGATTCATTGATTTGTTGATTCGTTGATTGTTGATTTGTTGATTCGTTAATTCGTTAATTCATTGATTTATTGATTCATCGATTCATTGGTTCGTTGATCTGTTGATTCATTGGTTAGTTGATTCGTTGGTTCATTGATTCATTGATTTGTTGATCCATCGATTCATTGGTTCATTGATTCATTGATTTGTTGATTCGTTGATTGTTGATTTGTTGATTCGTTAATTCGTTAATTCATTGATTTATTGATTCATCGATTCATTGGTTCATTGATCTGTTGATTCATTGGTTAGTTGATTCGTTGTTTCATTGATTTGTTGATTCATTGATTTATTGGTTCATTGATTCATCTATTTATTGATTCATTGATTTATCGGTTCATCGATTTACCGATTCATTGGTTCATTGATTTGTTGATTCATTGATTCATTGGTTCATTGATTCATCTATTTATTGATTCATTGATTTGTTGTTTTTGATTCTTTGATTCAACTCAGGCTATGGTATTGACAGTGACGTCAGTGTCATCACGAATACCTACAAATATGCAAATGAATTCCACAAAAAGGCAAAGAATTTCGACGATTTGGCATACATTAGTAAACAGGTATATAAGTAGAGGATGTTGCAAATTAGTATAATGAATTTGCTACAGTTTCATTGTGCTAATTTTTCTCAACAGTTGTCATGAAAAATATCAGCCCTGAAGTATCTACTTTTATGCGGGCTTTTACTGTTTGCACGTGAAAGTCTTGTTTTTCAATATTTTCTGATTAATACTGTTATTCTGATTAAAACTTTTATCATTGCTCATTATCGATTAACACTGTTATCTTTGCAGATAATGAGCAATGAAAAGGTAATAGAAAAATTGAAGCTTGACTGCAAGTCATATCAAACTGACAGAGGTCTTAGCCAACTTGTTAAACAATGTCTTGGCAAGCCGCTAGACAAGACCTATCAAGTCTCGAACTGGGAACAGCGACCTCTTTCTGGAGATCAGTTGAAATATGCAGGTAAGAGTGAATCTGCTCTATGTTAATGTAATGCTGTAAGAATGAAAATAAATCTGACTTCTCTACGGCATGAATCTATATAATGGACATGCTTTATCTCAAACACGTTCTATCGAATTTTATTCCACGATTCTTTGGAGATTGCAAAATATAGATCTACTTTCTTTCTCTTTCTCTCTCGAAACTATCTTACCTCAACCAAATTTCTCGCTTTCTTGTGAGTTTGTGATATAGAGAGTTCGTTGTTCATAGCATATGATTTTTGCTTTCGAGAAATTTTGGTGAAATTGCTTTATTTATTTACTTTGTTTGTTTTTATTTATTTACTTTGTTTGTTTTTATTTATTTTCTTTGTTTATTCTAGCGCTTGATGCTTTGTGTTTAATAAAGATATATGATATATTTGAAGATCTGGCTGCTGAATTCCATATTAGTGTCGAAATGAATGAAAAAGAGTGAGGTTTATGATTCGTTGAATAGTTTGCTTGCTAATCACTTTTTTAACTGATTGAATGATCATTCGATAATCAGATGATCAGCTCGATTTGATTAACCAAGTGATACTTTGATTGCTTTAGTTATTAGCTGGTTTACTGAAGCATTTATCATCAGTGAATATGCTCGTGTTTGTGGGATTGTCATAAAGAGAATAGAAGTTTATCATGTCATGAACAGGGGTGTTTATGATTTCTACGTTGAGGGTTACTTCTCTCACCCCTTCTTATTGAGATGTATCAACAGATGAATTGATAATAATGCAGTGAATGCTGCATCGTAGACGACAGTTCATTGCTTCCTTCTGTGTTTTCATGTATTATACTTTAATATTCATTTTTTAATTTTCAGCTGGATAGAATCGAATGTTATTCAAGAAGAAAGTGAACAAGTAAATATGTTTCCGAGCATTCTGCTTCTTTTTATCTCCTTGTATTTTTTGCTGGCTAGTTCATTCATTTCGCAAAATACCTGTTTTTAACATTTAGCTCTTCACAGTTTGCATTGTCAGATTCAATCTGGCCACTGCGACTTTTCATTTACCTTATCTTGATCTTATTATTTTCTAAAACTCTTTCCTCCTTCGTTTTGCATCTTTAAATTTGTCACATTCTTTCCTTTCATTCAAATTTTCCCCATGATATCATCCACAACAATTTTTGTGGCTCTCCCCCTCTCAATGTATGTTTGCTTACTTTAAATCACATCTATTTATATCTACTTATATTAAGCCACTTCACGCAGTAGCTGCCAAACGAAGAAACAACTACATTTTTTCAATGGCTCTCACCCCTGTAGCATTATATTCTGTCCGTTAATATGCTATAGAATTGACTCCTTGTCAGGGGGTTAAGTAAAGGTTTTTTGATCTTCTCTGCTTTGCTTTCAGAATGTATTGCCATTATCAATACCGTCCAATCCTGTAAACGAAGCAACAAAACGACCTGGTGACTTAGCTGTTGTTTGTGACACCATGCTTCAAGGCCTGGGAAAATCTCTGCGATCACTTGGAGTCGACGCGAAGATTTTAAGCAACGCAAACTGCCACAAGGAGGCAATAAGGGTTTGGGAATTTCTCATCTCTTTTGTATACGAAATGAATGAAATACTTTTTACAGTGTTTTATTCTATCACTGCTCCAATTCATTCGCTTCTGTTGTTGCTAATTTCTTTCACGTTTTTCTCAGCTGTGTAAGGAGGAAAAGAGGATAGTTCTCACAAAAGGAAAACCATTCTTTCAGGTAATCTCATTTCTTGTATTATTCCACTAATTACTGCTTTGTTTTTGAATCCGAAAATGCGATTGCTAGCTACGAGATTGTTGAGATTGTCAGTGGAATATTATGAAAATAACAAAACCAAGCTGCAATACGCAACCACTAAAACTAAATAGCGCCATGCACAAACAGCCTCGTTTAAGAAATCTAATGACGCTTTCAATATGACGAGCCCAATAAAATTGCCCATCTAATACTTCGTATTAAATCTGCAGCTAATTTAGGGGAGAGTAACTATGCGGTTGTTCATTTCGTTATACTGGAAAGCTGGTTGTATATTATATGGTTGATTGGTTTGATGATCACATCTAGCGTTAAATTCCGTGTAAATTCCGAAGGAATAACTTAAGTATTTTTCCCAACTGTCATCCAGATTGCTCTGTCTACATGACTTTAAGCACTGTATGACAGACAACTTGAGAATGAAAATTTGTTTGATTGCTCTTGGTTATTCTTGAACCTGGTATCAAAGTTTCTTAAATTGTTGACCACTAACTCAAATTTTTTACACAACAAACGCGTAATCATAATAATGGGTTTCATTTCTTTCTCCAGTTCGTTTCCAAATTACCAGACGGCATGTGCATGTGTGTGCCTGATGGAAAAACAGAGAGTCAAGTACAGTCAATATTTAAACACTACAATATCAGAGCGACCCTGGAAGACGTTTTCAGTCGGTGTCAGGTAAGTAGTTTTTTTGTACATCCTAGTTATTTTCTTCTCTTCTCGAGTTTCTTAGCCATATATCATCATAGTTCTATTTTTTGACATATAGTTATCATGCCTTTAGTATGTTTCTCATCTCGTTTTGTTTTTCATTCTTCTCGAGTTTCTCTATAATACCCATTTCTTTTATTTCTTTCTTTAATACCCTTTCATTTATTTATTTTCCTCTATAGTACCCTCTCATTTCTTTTATTTCTCTCTGTGACATCCTTTCATATCTTTTATTTTTTTCTTGAACACTCATTTTTTTGATTTCTCTGTTTGACATTCTTTCATATCTTTTTTTCTTGAACACCCTCTTGTTTCTTGTATTTTCCTTTTAACCCCTCTCTCATTCTCCTCTATTTTCCTTCGTAGCATTCTTTCATTCCGTCTCTTTTTCTCGTCACACCCTGTCATTCCTTCTCATCTATGTTACACCCTTCTTTGTTCAACACCTTGATACATTAATCGTGAAAAATTATCCTGCTTTGTGGAAGCACGATCAGACACTCTCCCAATCACCCATACCCATACCTATCATACAATCCCCTCTTGCGGTCACCTGAAAATCCATTGACCCGCACGGTGAATGCTTTACATCTTGTTTTGATTCTGTTTTTCTCATTCGAAACAATAGATCATCCCACCTTTGTGGCAACAAATGCAATGTCATCTCATAAATCAATCTGCTTCCATCTTCCTAATTATCTCCATCGTCTATCCTGATTGAATCGGTTGAGAAGAAATTCCAACTGGTATTAAACACAACAACAAATCTCTATTTTAAAATCTAACGCAAAACGCAACATGTTGCTACACGCCTGGGTTCTCTGACGATCTTGTTATCTCACCGCATCATAATCCCACAGAGCTTCCCACAACCACTGAATACACGTTGAGAAATAAAATATACCTAATTCGATTCACGTTATTGCTTTCCACCTTCCTTCTCCAAAGATATATCATCTAATTTAACTTATGTTGTCGATTTATATGCTTCCTGCTCGAATAAAAGATGTATCAATTCTCATTTGATTAGTCCAAATCGTCTTTCTGTAACGGTCACTTGAAATACGAGCGAATCCCTCCGCTGTACTTAATCTGCTTTCATGAAACAATATTTATCAACCGCACCGTTGCACGCAAGTAAGTCGCAGGAAGCAGGTATATAAATGGCAGCACTGTGTGTGGGTGGTAGTGATGTGTTCTCTTCATGTTGTGGTGTGTGGCACTACGAGTGGTAGTCAATAGGCGTGCTCAGAGAAAGGGATATTCATGTTCCTCTCTGCTTTCTTCTTTCGCGTTCCACGATTTCTATTTCTTCTTTCCTTTCTGCTCTTTCTTTCTTTCTTTCTTTCCATGTTTTCCTTTTTGTTCCTTCCTATTCTTCCTTTGCTTTTATTTCTTCCTATTCTTCCTTTGTTTTAGTTATATTTCTCTTTTCCTCTTTTCACATTCCTGATTTCTTCCTACTTGTTCCTCTCTTGCTTCTTTTTTTCCTTTCTTCAGTCTTTCGTGTTAATCATTTTGCTCTTACCCCCTGGTTCTCATCTCTTTTCCTTCTGTCATGCTCCTTCCTTTCATTTTTTCTCATTCTTTTTTATTTTCCTCTTTCTAATATATTTTATCATTTCTTTCTTCTTTCATCTAGTCCTGACTATCCTACCATTCTTGCTCATCCTTTTTCCTTTCTCCCTTGTTCCCCATCTCTAGATTTTACCCTCTGTTTTTCTTTCCTTATCCCTTTCTTTGTTTCATACCATCCCTTTCCTCCACCCAACCGCTCATCATATCATAAAGTGCATACTTCATCAATCGGGAAGCCATTTCAGCCAAGCCCGTGACCCCAGTTGAATTCCCCCACCACCTCCTATCACGAAATGCAAAACAACCAACTGCTCAAACTGAGCCAATTTGAAAGAAACAAATTGATTCAAGCTAATCGGTTTTCTCCTAATTCTAAATCCTGTTTTTGTGTGAGAAACTGAAAATGAATACATACAAGGTTCGCAAACAAGCACGCAATATAACGCTGTTTTTACACTTGCCAATTTTTAACAGTATATGATCCTAATTTACGTGCTTTTGAACCGTTCAACTGAAACCTCTCGATTTATCAAACATTTTTCTGTCTCCCCTGATTTTGAGCTCCTCCATGTCACAAAATGAGGCACCTAACGAGTCTCATTTTGATTCCCTATACAAACGTATTCATGCTTGATCTGAAGTTTGATCATCAATAACTCTATTTTACCAATGTCTGTTTGTCTTTACTTTCCCAGATATGCAACAGTGGGGACTTTGTCGAGATCGAACCGAACAAGATGATGATCGCATTTACGAAAAAGAAACGCGTGAAACCGAAGCAGTTGTCGTTAAGCTCATTCCAAGTAAGCGAGATTATCCAAACTAACAATGATCCACAGATAGATTATAGAAGCGTCACCATCAATAAAGGCGTTAATTTGCAGTGCGAATTCATCCCACTACCCGTGTTCGAAAATGTCCGGTTATTCTACTGCTGTGCATTTTGCGGCAAGGTCTACTGGATCGGGTCGCATTACGAGAAGATTCGTGAACAGTTTTCGCGTGTTATTGACGATACGACCTATGAGCAATGAACCTTTGTAGAGTTTGTTTATCGGGCTGGGCTCAAAGGGGAACTTGCAGTTTTGAAATGGATCATTATTTTACTTCCAATGATTTCCAGTTGGTTCGATCTTAATCGGCTACGGAATAGGATGTTTTGTTTTCTGGATTCTGTTTGTTGTATTTTTAGAGAGAATTTATATGTTTAAATATAAGTGCTTTCGATGCCATGCTTCAATCGTACGCAAATTGTCAGTTATGCACGACATATATATGGGCATAAAATGACTGCCAGTCACAGCTGTACACCTTTGTCCCGAGGTATCATCTCCCACGTGTTGTTGCTCTTATAATACAATTTTTCACCCTGATTTCTTGCTTTAATGCTCGCCAGTTAGTTGGTTAGTCAGCTAAGCAGTTGGTGAGTTAGTCATGTAGTCAATTAGTTAGTCGATTAGTTAGTTACTTACTTACTTATTTAGTTGGTTAGCTAGTTAATTAGTTAGTCAACTAGTAAATTAGTCAGCAAGTCAGTTAGTCAGCTAGTCAATTAGTCAATTAGACGATTAGTCAATTAGCCGATTAGTCAGTTAGTTAGTCGATTAGTTAGTTACTTACTTACTTAGTTAGTTTCTTAGTTAGTTAGTTAGTTAGTTAATTAGTTAGTCAGTTAGTTACTTAGTCATTTAGTCACTTAGTCAGTTAGTCGGTTAGTCAGTTGGTCAGTTAGTAAGCTAGTCATTTAGTCAGTTAGTCATTTAGCCAGTTAGTCATTTAGCTAATTAATTAGTCGATTAATTAGTTACTGAGTTAGCTAGTTAGTTGGTTGGCTAGTTATTTAGTTACTTAGTTACTTAGCTATAGTTGGAGTTTCCCATCTGTGTTTTCACCATTATTGGAATGACGTAAGCGATTGTCACGTGGAACAGATAGCCACGATAAGGCATTACAATGGCAGACACAAGGAAGCGGATGCATCAATCCCTATGTTGCAAAACACCTGTTTTCCATAGCAACGACTTGTCGCGTGAGAAAAATAGCAGCTGTCACATTATGCTGGCAATGAAATGTCGAGTATAAATTTTCTTGAAGCAATTCAGGAACTACCCATCTTACTCTGGAAAATTTTATTCTATAGACGAAAGGTTGGGTGGAGATTCCACGGTGGTTAATTGCAGACTACACAAGCTATAATGTATTTTTCGTATTGAAAGCCAAGGATTAATCTCCAACTGGTACACTAATCAGTATGATATTCAATTCTTGAAACAATATCTCAGCTTACCAGAACCAAGCATGACAATTGGTTTCTTGAATTCTAACAGCCAAATACTGTGCCCTTTGTTCGTCGTATCTGTCCCAGCGATCAAATTGGATGATATTGGCGGAAGGAACATTAACAGTGTTTCCATATACTGTTCAAATGTAACGTGAAGTGCAACTCTGATATATATATTCATCAGCTTAGAGATTATGTTTAAATGCATGGACAATGCCAAAAGGGGGGAAGGAGTTCTCTGTTCAACGTTCATCATCGCGTTTTTTGTTCTATTGTCCCCGGGAAGGGGGGTAAAGAGAGGTGGTTGCCCCCTCCCCTTGTAAGAAGGGATGGGATAGATACAAGACATAGTTATGATATAATGACATCATTGACATTCCCTGCTAGAAATATCCTACCAGTGCTTATATTCTTAAGTTTCCTTTGATGATTTCACAGAGAGCTGAACACAATGTTTCCTGGACAACATGCATTGTGTCTTCAAACTTTTTCTAACCCATGCCGTTTCTCCCAAAAGCCCTCATGGTTCCATTTAAAAATCAACTCCAACATCTGTCAGAAAACAACGCTTTTTAGTCTATCCACATATTGCGGTGGTGTAGTGTGGTGCGCAGTGGACGGTTCCCAGCCTCGTACTGACGAAAACCCTGCCTCTTACCTGTTATCTTTGCAAAATTCAGTTGCAGTGATGCGGTTGTGCTTTTGAACGGCCAACCCTTATCGGACACCACCTGACACCGCGTCTTTCTGTTAGACTTTCCCGTTTTCTCGAAAGAATTCATTGAAAAGTGCCTTATGTTTGTTTAAACCACGCGGTGGCAGTTGGCGTAATTCGGCATTCGAGCGGAGTTTTAGAATAACAATGGAAAGTATCGAGGCTTGGTAAAAGTCAAGGTGTTCTTATAAGAGAAGGGTGCACACGCTCTCGTTGCCTGAGATTTGGTTCTTTCAAGTTGTTTAAAAGGGTACATGCAAAATGTGACGTATTGTTTTTAGACCCTTTGAACTGCTCCGGTAATAGGAGGAAAATTGTCGAAAAATAATGAAAATTAATGAAAATTTAAGAGCAGCAGTGGGAAATATATGCTGCGTAGTCTTCCTTCCTCCCTCCTTTTCTCCTCCGCAGTTCCTCCCTTCTTTTCTCTCTGACCCTAAGGTCAAGTTGAAGACAAAATGCTGCGAAAAATTAAAGTACTCTTGCTTCTTGTTCTAAAAATTGCGCCGCGCGTCTTTTTTTAACCCGCTCGTGATCGTGACGTGCGTGTTGAGAACAGCCCAGCTCAGGCATCACATCACATCACATCACACAACACGAACGAAATGTTCACATGGGAAAATTCTCCCACGAACAGGACACCGTGGCAGACAAATATATGGTGGTCTGTGTTTATTGCAGCTTCTCTCACGAAGATAAGTCACTTGGTTGACCATCAATGATTCCACTTGTAGTTTTCCCTTGCCTTGTGGCTTACCGATCTATGCCGACGCTTCTGAATAAGAACATATCATAGTTTTCACAGTTATTCGACGCTATCGACATCGTTTACTAGGGTCTTACATTGAAGAGTGAAGACAATGTTTTGTTTTTACTAACTTCCTCATGACGTGCCAGGTGTCTTTGCGTTTTCCGGTTTTTATTTGGAAACCATTACATGGCCTAGCCTGGTCATGACTTTTTGGAATTTGATTTTGATGAGTATCTACTGCATAGCTCCCACGTCTTCTAGGTTTCATTTAGGGAAACCATTGCATAGCTGTGACTTCTGAGCTTCATTTGGAAGCCATTGTGTGGCGGTGACTTTACTACAACGAAACCCTTACATTTGCAAGGAGACACGAACACGATCTTCTTTTAGTGTTGTCTCAATTGTATTGGCTGACATTTTGCAGTTTGCACAAGAAGAGGGTATCGGATTTTGCATTGATTAATTAGAGCACTTGTGCACACCCAAAAAGACAATTATTTGCCAATGTTCTTTTCAAATACATTCGTTTCTTTGAAATTGAGGAAAGCCATGATGACACCAAGTTTCAAAGAGTACACAACATGTCGCTTCTTTTTTAATTTGACAACTTTATAAGAATTAAATTATATTACAAAATTATCCATAAACATCGCTCCTCAGTCCTCATCCTTTGTGTCCGATTGCCCACGTTTAATATTTTAATCCAATATAAATCGCATAAAGAATTTTCGGAATCTAAACATTTATTGTTGCTTTGAATTTTTGGAGCATGGCCTATATGACGTGGAGGGGATTCTCCACAAATTAGCTGTTTTCGTGTGAAAAGAGAATTAGGTTCTATAATTCCAAGAATGTGAGAAATTAGAATCAACTCACTGAGAGAAATGCATACGAAATGGCGGTTGTTGATGTGGGGAAATTATCCAGCAACTGGAAAACAGTTTTGTTGTTTCGTGGAATAAAAGAAGCAATTGAAATACGTCGACAAACAGATAAGGCAGGCAACTTATAAAACGAAAAGAATCCTAAGTTTTTGAATTAGTTCGAGAGAAAAGCACCATTGAATTCGATTGATATAAACAATATAAACAAATGGATCCTATGGATGCCTGCTGTGCGCTTCGCAATTAACATTTCATGTGATTCGACCTCCGAGCCAATCAGCTGGGCGTACCGCTAATAGAATATCTGCCAATATGGCTGGTTGGAGGAGAATGAACGATTTTCCCACGATCGTAATCCGTTGCTCACATAAAGTCGGCCAACCAATGGTGTAATCGTTAATGGTAAACCGCACCGAGCACAGAACGCAGGGCTCGACGACACACACACGATACTCAAGCAGAAGCAAATAGAGAAGATGTCAGCATGCGAAATCAACTGCCCACTGGCCTAGCATCAACATCGTCAGCATATGTTGAATGAAATATATGATACAAAGAATAATAATAAAAGGGAGATAGGACCTTGTCGAATGTTTACGTGGAAATGACTGAAACTACCACAGCCACAGCAACACAGACAGCACAACAATTATCATCTCTTCATCATCATCAAGTTGCCACAGCCTACTCGATCGAGTTCATGCAGCAGATCAGACTGGAAAAGGCCGTTGAGAGTGGAAATCACAACGAACTGAAGCTCATACTGCAGCAGGAGTCGTCGTCTGCGGCCTTAGACCTGAATGCGATGAACTCTGAAGGACTGAGTCCCTTCCATAAGTGTATCATGGGTGGGAATCTCGACTGTTTGAAGCTTCTCGTTCGTCATGGTGCTGACATCAAGCTAGCAACACGAGATGGTTGGTCACCCATGCATCTGGCAACGTGGAAGGGACACAGGAAAATTCTACTCTATTTGCTTACACACAACAGCAGTTAAACTGTATGATACCATACCAAATATATGCAACTGATAATATTTACGATGAAGATGAAGAAAATCAAATTTGCCACTGCATGGAGATCACATCTGCATCTCATTACACGTGTTGAAGTTTATAAACATGGCACACTGTGGCATGGCGCTTGCTAATGTTGAGTCGATAAAATGTCGACGTCAAAAACGAAAATTATTGAGAGAAATTGTCAATATGAAGGTGCTTTTGCGTATTTTCAAATTCGTTGGTATTTTATTTCGAGGTATCGTCTTCAGTTTTCAAAACAAATGCACTTTTACAAGTTTATTATTTCGTTCCGTTCAAAAATTTGGTATGTTATGTTTTTGTTTTTGTTATGATAACGTTTTATTATTATTTTCTTTGCTTTTCCTTTGGATAAATTGCTGACTGGCTGCAGCGTTTAGACTCGTTTCAAGAGAAATTGTTTATCGATCACACGATTCGACCTTTTAAGATCGGTATGATGATAACTTAAAGTTAACAATATTCGCCTGTTGTCTGCTGGGGCCAGTCAGATAATTTCTCAACGAGACATTTATCTGTGGGTAATCTAGACGAACTTTATTTATGTTGTTTTCTTGTTGCCTCATTTCACGTCAATTGTCATTATTTGACCGTCGTGCTCGCATCATTTCATTATATCATCATCATCATATCTAGCATCCAGTCACGAGGAAACTATTAAACTTATGGTGGAATCTTGATAAGTACGAGCTTCCATTCCCATTTTGAACATAAAATCAATGCTTTGTAATGACATTCATCCATGAAATCCAGCAAGTTAGCCACATTGCAATACATGATTTATGTATTATTGTTTTGAATAGTCCACGAGCTGAGTCTATATTCGCTTTCATAGCATCTGTATAAAAAGCCGGTGTTGTAAAATAGCTCTGGTATGTGTGGGCTGGCTTGTGTCGCGGGTTTCATATTCTACAAGAAAATGAGCTTGACAAATCGAGAATCCCCCTACAAAGGCCCAACCAAGTGTTATTATCCTGAAAAATACAATAGAGGAGTACTTCTAATTTGGCACAGTTATGTAAATGCCTGGTGCATTCATTTTTGAAATTTCGTTTAATAAAAGTTGCCTTTTCAACGGTTTCCAATATAGTTTAATTATGTTTAGACTTGAGTCCCGCGAACGCAACCTCATCTAACTGCGTTGTATTTTTTACGTGCCAGATTCTGTCTTTCTCCATATTGAGAATGAAAGAAGACTGCTAGCTGGTTAGCAGCCAGACGGCGATTCAAACCTGATACGCATTCACGCTTGAGTCAAGGAATCGGAGTTGAATTCATATTCATTCGGACTAGTGTGAGCCTTGCACGCCAACTGATTGATCACCACAATGTTATTCATAGTTATAGGTCTATCTAAAAACAACAGAAAACAACAAACAGAAAACTAAACGTGTCTTGTTCATAAACAAGCCCTTCCCCCCTCGAGATCTGCTTCCCTTTGGCTTTCACCACGCCCTTATTTTCCACACCCCATCGTTTCGTTGTAGCTTTTTAAGCTTACCCCACACTCCGTCCTTCACCCCCTTCATTTCATGTCACCCTCTTTTCAGGGTTATTGACCTATTCACGGCTATTTTCCTGTGCCTCGCGGATAAGCCAGCCCAACACTCGCAGTAATAAAAAGCGAAATCTCCATGTTCCATTTTGTTATCGAAACTATATTAGTTAATTGTACGTGGTAAATAATTTCAACAAAATGTATGATAATTATAATTTTCTGTAATTGTTCTTCTATTACCATGTTGTATGTATATGTAATTGATCACATGCACTTGATTATACTACCGCTTTAAATTGTCAGATCGATATGATAAAAATAATTGGGTTTGATCTCGATTTTCTTCATTTGCTTTTCTTGATAACGTATGGCACATTTTAAGAAAGTGTTTTATAACAAGGCAGTATACTTGGCTCGTCAAAGAGTAAAAGTGCTGGATCTTTGAAACCCAAGAGAGTTGTAATATTCTTTTACTGTATTTCCTCTAATAAGCGCCCCAGCGCTTATTGAACATTTTGCATAAATTGGGTGGGCGTTTATTAAAGGGGGCGCTTATTTCACACTTTTTGATTTTAGGGTGCGCGCTTATTGGAGGGGGCGGTTAAAAGAGAGTGGGCGCTAATTAAAGGAAATACGGTACTCAAAATTCGAAGGAGAAATTTTCGTGCAAGCACGTGTGGTGACTATAATATACCCTCCATCAATGCGCATGCTCAGTGACGTTAACTCTTCAATTACTGCTGGGAGAGTCTCAAAGGAAGTTTCAGTACTGAGATTGGGGAATTGATAAAAACATTTGAGTAATTCCTCTGAAGGAAGTTTTCCTGTAAAACGATAGCGTACAGAAGTTGATTGAGGAGCGCTTCAGAGCCATTTGTCCACATCGCGTTTCTCCGATTTTGCCGTGACCTGTCATGCAAGTTGGTCATTTAATTAGAAGCCAGCCGTAATCTTTTTGCAAAATAGACGGGGCCTCTTATCGCGGTAAACTGCATTCACATAACTAAGGCATATTTGAAGATAGCGCTTGCTGGCTGAAAATGAATTTTAATCTCCAGGTTGCTTTGTGAGATTAAATATAGATAATGATGATAATAAAGTTTTTCTTCTTGTATACCACCACACACGAGAATCGACAAGGTGTGTTGATAAATATCCTTTAGCAATCATCTTGGGCAATCATTCGTATCATCGCCATCATTATCATCATTATCATTATTATCACTTTTTTCACCATTATTATTATTATTATCATTATCATTATATTATCATGATTATTATTATTATTATCAACTACGTTATCATTATTATGCGCATGTCCCTTTGCTCCGTGACAATCTTCGCCTGTCTCTCGACGAGCTATGGCCCTAATAGAATTATCTGCTCTTCTCAGAAGAGCATTTTCCCTTCCCCAATAAGCTTTGCCCCTTTGTGTGTATATAACTAACTCCAACTGTCTGAGCCTCAGATTTTGGGTCTTTGTTAGTTCTACATGGAAAAGCTGTGTCATTTACTTCAAATAGTTTGCTTCTCAAAGAAAGTACCCAACCACACCTCGAAGAGCTTATCCATTTAAATAATAATTTCCCTTGAGTAATTATATGCCCCTGTTTGCCCTGTTTGGGTTTTCTTTCCAGAGCTGTTCCTCGCTGTATTGTGTTGTGTCTTCAACAAGATATTTAACCCTGCGTTAACAACAAGCCTTTCTCTCATTCCATATACATACACCACCACTAATAACATGCTCTGTGGTGCAGAACTTTATTATACAGTTACGCCATGTTACGCCATTTTCAGCCAGGTCACCCACTGGAATTAGACGAAGAATTCGTTCTGGGATTACGTTCATTATGAGCCAGCACCTAAAATTCTGACCAAGTAATCCAATTGTCTTCATGCTGCTTGTAGAGATTTCCTGTGTGCTGTCTTAGGACAACGAAACTGTTTATCACTAACAGCGTATGGCTGATTAGAGTCTGTTGTCTGTTGGGTTGATAAGGCCGGCTGGCTCTTGCCCCAGACACTGTATATGCATTACCCTATTCAGGAGTTGCACTGTGGAATTCGCCTGCAACATTACTTGCCTGTTTATGTTTTCCCTCGTATGTATTTTCTGCGTCCATTGCACCTGCTACCATTTTCTGTCTTCTTTTTTATTTTTATTATCATAAAGACACCATACCAATTGGTACAAGGTGAAACAAATAAAGTTGCAAACCAGACTACACGGCTTAGCAAATAACAATAACAATAAGACAATGGAAGCAGCTGAATTAAAATGAAATTTAAAAGTTAAATAACAATTTGAGCTGTCTCTTGAAAACCACTGCTGGTTGTTACTACTTCTTCTATTCTACTCCTGTTGCTACAATGCTGCAATGCTGCAATGTTGCAATGTTGCAATGTTGCAATGTTGCAATGCTACCTGTACAACTAATGTCAATCTTCTATTGTTACTCGTTTTTATGTTGTGCTGCTTTTGCTGTTGGAATATTTAACCATGAACTCAAGAAATCACGTTTATGGGGGCTCAACAGTACTTTAAAATGGGAAATTTCACTATTGTAATTGAAACGTTATAGCACATTTAGTTGCAGCTCGGGTCTTAATCTGACATATATGATATACAATTGGATATTTTTCACCGCAATATATACGTAGGCCTTAAGTATAACATCCTACTCTAACATTCTTATCTTTTTATCATATTGAATATCATGTACATATTGACAATACGGATTTAGTTTCTTGTTTCAGTATTTGGGCATGAGACCATGGGTATCCTAGATAATTTTACACAACAAATAGTTATAAAACTAGGAAGGCTGGCGCGCTTCGCGCGCCACCTCCCTAGTGTGTTGGCCTTCGATCTGAGTGGAACAGCGATCTTGAACAAAAGTGGGGTGGGTTTCTATTGTTTTGGCCTTCGATGTGAGTGGGACAGTGATCTTCAACAAAAGCGGGGTGGATTTCTATTGTTTTGGCCTTCGATGTGAGTGGGACAGTGATCTTGAGCAAAAGTGGGGTAGATTTCTATTGTTTTGGCCTTCGATGTGAGTGGGACAGTGATCTTGAACAAAATAGTGGTGGATTTCTATTGAAAATTACTATGTTTACAGGATTTATTTTCACTTTCATGATCAACTATGCGCATTCATCTACATTACCACAATGGCTCGGGGTTTTGATTGGTCTCAAGCTCTCCTCTTTGTCAACATTTCATTTTTTACCCTTGGACTAAGAATTGTTTTATCTATCACGTCTTTATTAATAGGCCAGTCTACATTGGCTGTAAGTACCAACTCAGAGCGGAGAAATTTAAATGAATATTTGCAAGTAGCTATGGACTTGACTTGAGTAATTAGAAAGGTGATGGTGAACAGGAAACTGCTGGAGTTTAAGGGGTAAGAACGGGCGTTGACGGCAACCATTTTACCATTTCTCGTCCCTGCGGAGGAGCATTTGCTAATCTTTACTGTAGTGATTGGCACTTGTGCAAGCTTGATGCGCAGTCAGCATCTGCAACTTCACCTACCGTATTTCCTCTATTAAGCGTCCGGGCGCTTATTAAATGTTTTGCAAAATTGGGTGGGCGCTTATTAGAGGGGCGCTTAAAAGAGGGAGCGCTTATTTCAAAGTCCTAAAATTTTAAAATCAAACAACATCAACAACAAAAGAATAATCTTCTATAGTTCCGAATGCTATTCAATATGAAGCAGTGAAGATCAACTTCAACTGCTGATCTTGAATGCATTGCATTTTCCAAACGCTCACGACCCGATGGAAGTGTTGAAAGTGTTTTTCCAGCCTCTACGTTATTATTTAAACGAAACAGTAAAATTTTAAGGATTCCATTAACCACCCTGAGCGGTTAATAGAGGGGGGCGCTTATTTCACACTTTTTGATTTTAGGGTGGGCGCTTATTGGAGGGGGTGGTTAAAAGAGGGTGGGCGCTAAATAGAGGAAATACGGTATATTCGTAGAAAATGTTCATTTTTGGTGCTTCTGAGAAATGCTAAGAATTGCCTTGACGTTGGTGGATTATCTACGTCACAGAATTATTGAGTTCAACAAAACTCAAAACGCAATATATTATTCCAAGGTCTAACCAAATCAAACACTGTTTAATGGTGTCAATGGTGTTAATTTTACAGTGTTAATTTTACAAGCAAGGACTGGATAAAAAGATAATTCCTTACTAAACCTTCTGTGAAATATGGCACAATATACACAAATCCATGTTTAATATTTAATAATCAAATATACACAGGTATCGTGATTGTTTAACAAATAAGTTTTATCTTTCTCATTTCATTCGTTTATCTTTGAAATTTAATTTCTTTTTTGAAATCTGAGCTTTTTTACGTCATGTGAGTATCTGGGCAGTGATATAGTGTTGATCAATGTTGTTATGAAATCAGCTGAGTGAAACCAAGGCCTGGAAACTAGCCTTCGTGTAACTTAGAAAGTTAACATGGCGAAATTTTATACATCGGTAAACCATACCTGCTAACTTAAAATGCCAGAAAGTTTCAGAATTTGATTCATAGATCTTAATTATTGCTATCTTTGATAATGGGGGATGTTTCAAGGCAAGAAAAACTTGCTTCTGCAAAGAGAAAGGTAAGTTCATTTTAGATCCCTTGGCCTATAAAACTCTAAGACGTGTTAGGCCGCTATGGTTCTGCAGATTAATCACCTCATTTTAAGAAAGGAAGTGTATAATTTGCCAATTAATAGGCATTCATATGCCATAGATACATCTGAATCTTTTACAAGTTATGCCTTTAATTCTAGATATATATTTGAAAGAGTTTTATACCACCTAACTTGATTATGATGGGCCGCTGATATAACTGCATAATTTGTTGTTTTTAGCTCAAGCAATTTCAGCAGAGGAAGACCCCCAATAACACACCTTCCCCAAGAAAAAGCAATGCAATCAGTATTCCAAATGTGTCCCAAAATCTTTCATTTGAATCCAATCAAGAGCCAGCTTTTCCGAAACAGGTAAAATGTCTTATTTGTATATCATATATAAAAAGAACAAAACACATACATTGTTTTCAAGGAACAACCTGCACAATATTGCATGAATTGTAGCAAGTATTGAGTAAACATTGATAAACATTGGTAGCTGTTTATGAATTATCCATGCTAAGACTTTCAAAGTCACAAGAATCCCACTCATATTGATCTGAAATCTGATTGTATCATTTATACACCTGTCTGTCTGTGGTGCACCTGAGATAAATTTGCCAGGTTCAATAGAAGTGCACCTGCAGAAGTACCGATCACACCGTTTTTGCAGACCGATGCTCTGTTTTTAATCGAACCTGACAATTTTTCACACTTGAAAAGCGCACCTGAGTGAAAATAAGGAATTTTTCACACTTTGCATTTGTTTTTTGCACTTTGAACCCCCGGAGATCATGGCAAAAAGTTCCACACTTTGCAGCGTGCTCCATACATCATAATGAGGCTATCAAGAAAAAATATCAGTGCCTTAATAACCCATTAATTCCCAGTTGTTAATGTATCAGCACCCAAGCATTCAGTGCTTACCATTTCTAAATAAAATGAGTTTGTGTATGCACTATTCATGTTGTTAGAATTAGTACATATGATAGTTTTAGTAATGCGTATCCAATTTGTAGGGCATCACAGTTTTCAATGAGATCTTGTGTGTGCATGGACTACTTTCCATTGTTCTACCTTATTGTTCCATTGTTTTCAAAATATGCAGATGCCATACTCTGCACATATAATGAATTCAATAAAATCTGCATGCAAACTAATGTATTAAAAACCCCCAGGCTGATATTTCTGCTCAAAACAATAGAAGAAACAATAGCCTATTGTTTTTGAACAATGGGCTGAATGCACAATTTGCATATTCTTATATACGTGTTTTTACTGTATATGGAATTAGATTTCATTCTATTGATTTTTGTTTCTGCTATTTCAGGTTCAAGGTCCTCCATCTCATCAGCCAACCTTTCAACTTTCACAGTAAGTCATTCATTAAGCAGCTGATGTTCTATTCAATTGAAAATGTTCTTTGCTTTGTCAATTTTGTGATGTCATATTTACTCAGTTGATTCTATATGCTGCTCATTTCCTTTCATCGTGATATGCTCAGTCAAATTCAACACAGACTTTCATTAATTATCAAACTTTATTGCTTTCTCTAATTCTTATTTATCTGTGCTATTTTAGAGGCCCAAAATTTGAAAATCTCAACGGATCATTTCAGGTTTGTTGAGAGCTTTAACAGAAATAAGAACTTGCGATACAAATCCGTTTAATTTTGCTATTCAATTCAATGCCGGACACTCAAACAAAGACTCGTCGCTCGCATTTTTTACGTTTGCCTCGTTCTCATCTCAAGTTACCTCTGTGAAGGAGCAGCGGATGAAACTGCCTTATATTGTGAAAAATATTCTTGCTTATTTGTTCAGTGATTTTCATAATAAGAATAGAGGTTTATTATCTCATGAACACTTGATGGGAATCTTTTCACAATTTAGGGTAAGACCGATTCCCTGGGTGTCTATTCTATGGAGGACCATTGTAGGACTCATTATGTAATTATCATGATGTTTGTTGATAATAGCATAGTCAGTGACTATGATAATGATAATGAGGACCATGGCTGTCATAATTACGATGTGGACCACTGTGACATTATTATTATTATTATGATTTTGACAGGAGCCGCTTCCAAAAAATGAAGTTGAAAACATAACTAGATCATCGCCAAAATTAGATGGAAATAGTGACGAGCCTAATGACGTCAATTTGATGATAAATAAGTCAGATTTGAACGAACAAGTCATCGAGAATTTGTAAGTGATCTTCACCAAGGTTATTTTATCATGTTCTTTTCTTTAGAATTTGTTTTATTTTGAATAACTGTGGAATACTTCACGGATGTTTCGTAGAATGTCTTTTCGACCACTTGATTTAACTAGCGCAAAATTAGAGATACAATTTCATTACCATAATCGAAAGGATTAGGCAGATTAATCATCTTATCAGCTTTTTTGCATCCTAAATAATCTGTCATTTTTTATGCGTGTTAGGAATTTTTCGCCAGCGGAAAAGATAAGGCAAATTGTAAGTATTATTTGTTTAATGTTATGAAAACACGGATTGATAACATTAAAAACTTCTGACCACTGGATTCTTTCGAGTTTTTAATTAGTTATTTGAATACGGGGTCGGGGAAATTGGATTTTCGCTAATACAAGTTATTCAACCACCTTATGGTCGTTTACCAAAAGTTTCTAAGGCACTTTAAGATATACATGTTTTTTTAAGATGTGTTTATACTGCGTAATACAATTTATATGATTATGTAAATTTTGCCGAAATTTTGCTTTCCTCTGAATGGAGCCATTGTTTCTTTGAACAGAACTTGAAGCCAGCAATCGAACTCTGTCCTATTTTTTTATAACACGTTTTTTTATAACACGTTTTTATTTATAATGCTTTATAAGAAATAGTAGTCGGCTTTTAAAAGAGTTCAGTGCAGAAAGCTAAGAAATTTGAGGAATCTAGATACTGAAAATCCTGAGAAATTATTTGTTGAAGCACGAAATGCCTAATTTTGGACCATAGTTTTTATCAGCATATAATATTAAAATTGCTATTTATACCAAACATTGCCCTTCCGTCAATGCGAATGTTCAGTAACGTAAAACCTTTTAATTGTTGTTAAGAAAGCTTTAAGAAGGTTTTAATACTGAAACTGGGAATTGTTGATAAAGTTTTAATACTGCTCTGACAAAACTTTCCCATTAAAAACACGTGTAAACATCTTATATTTTGCAGCATTTATATGAATACCTTCCATGCTTATATTCTCAACGTAAAGAGAATGTGAAACATTATACCCTGTTTATTTCTTTTTCAACAATTCATCAAGTTTTTATTAATTTTTCTTCTGCGTTTCAGTCGAATAAATTGAATGGCTTGATAACAAATGTAAGCACTGTGTTTTGCTTTTCTCTTCAGTTCATAAGTAATTCCTTTTTCTTAAAAAATAATCCTTTTGACTGTTATAGATCTTCTAATTCTAATCTCTTTCTCTATTATATCTGCCAATCCTTTACACCCTTTCGATGTATCGCAAAATATTCAGATTATCAGTACGAAGTCAACTCAATAATAATAAACATAAATAAGAGTAAACATAAAAACTCTTCCTTTATTTCGCAGGATATACTTCGAAATGTGGACGACCAGGCTTCAGGCGAAATAGAAGCACTAGAGGTAATACATATGACGCATCTGTTATTGGTAGCAACTCGTGTTATGATGTGTTATTATCACATTATAAGGAATTGCTTTATAAGAAGTAGTGCTTGGATCATTAGAGAGTTAAGAAAGCTCAGTATATCTGATTTTTGAAGCCTAAGAAAATTAAAGAATTTAGATATAGTTTATAAATTTTAAGGAGAAATTGCCTTTGAAGGACGAAATACTTAATATTGTGACCATAGTATCTATCAGCATACAAGGTTAAAAGTGTTATTTATTGCATAAAAGGCACCTCCATCGATGCGCATGCTCCGTAACGTAAGGCAGCTGAATTGTTGCTGAGAGAACCGTATGAAAGTTTCAGTACTGAAATTGGCAAATTGCTAAGAACGTTTGAGTACTGCTATGTAACGTGTTCTAGTAATAACGTACTGTCTTGTCACGACATTGCCACATCTTCATGATGCTTGCAGTTGAATAGCTGTATTTCTAGTCTAGCAATATATTACTATGTGTATGTCTTTATATTCCGTCATTTTACATTGTTGAATCTTCTCTCTCTGTAGAAACGAAATGCTGAGCTGGAAGACAGTTTGCAGTCATACAAAAGATCGAATCAGCAACTGACCAATCAACTCAATGAACAGGTAGACAAAGAATTTTTGTTTTATTTTCTTTATATTCCTGATTTAATTTTCTGACATAATATTTTGAATTTAGTTTCTTATCTTTAAACTAATTGACCCATTTCTTTCATGTTTAGCGAAAACATTTGATACAGTATCAGGAGAAGCTTCGAAAGGTTCGAGATTTTTTATTTTTTATTTGCAACCTGAGTATGAAACAGATTACAGGTATACAGTCTACTGTCGATAAGTGGAACCTGCACGGGACCGAAAAAAATGGTTCCACTTATCGAATGTTCCACTTATCCGAATTATAGGTTTGTTAATTCAAATCCAAGGGTCCGGAGAAATTGGTTCCACTAAACGAAAGTTCCACTTATCCGGGGTTCCACTTATCGAGAGTAGACTGTACAAGCATACTTATGCTTGGATACTGGCAGTGAACTTACAGGGTGTATATCCTGCTTCAGGCAATCTATTTGTGTAGCTCTTTTCTTAGCATCGTATCTTCTTTTGGGTTTTTCTTTCTTTTCTTGGCATCGTATCTTCTGTTGGGTTGGTATTATCACCATTTTGTATTCATGCTTTCGTAAATGTTTTCTCCAGGAAAAGTCTGAACCTTCATCGAAACAGCTGCGGGAACTCAGGGCTGCGAAGGAGCAGTTGGAAGTAAGAAGATGTTAGCATTGCCAATCTTTGATTATGCCTGTTCCGCCGAAGGCCACTTTTCTAAATCACGTTTTATATTGTCCTTACAGGTTCATATTCAGACGATTGGTATTCTAGTTTCGGATAAGACGGAACTACAAGAGAATCTCAGGAAGACGCAAAAGAAATTGCAGGCCAAAGAAAGTTAGGAACTTTTAGTTTTCTTTTCTTGATTTAGCAAGATCTTGTATCAAGATTAATATGAAGTTTTTGCAAGAATTGCCCAGCAATTGAGTTCAGTTAGCTTTGCTATTAGTTGAGTTAAGTCCAAGACGTGAATACATCGATTTTAACCTCGTTTTAACTTTGTTTTCTAGATGAAAGCGAGGACGGCAGTAATCGATTACATGCAGTTAGGCAACGCATTGTTGAGCTGGAAAGAAACATCGCCAATTTGCAGATGACATGCGACAAGTATCAACAGGTATGGCATGTAGTTCTACACCCCGATTGACAGTTATCAGCCACTGTAAACATGATGTAGATCCTCTACTAGGACGGGGGAAGCTTTAAACATTTGAAAATGGAGATATGCCCAGAAGATGTATGGAAATATACGTGCTCGACTGTTTGTTGGAATATAACAGTATGCAGTACTATTGGCACTTGGATACTGTATTTTCTCTAATAAGTGCCCGGGCGCTTATCAAATATTTGCAAAATTGGGTGGGCGCTTATTAGAGGGGGCGTTTAATAGAGGGGGCGCTTATTTCACAGTCCTGAAATTTTAAAATCAAATAACCTCAAAAACAAAAGAATAATCTTATATAGTTCCGAATGCTCAACAAAGGCCTGCAATGAAATACGACAGCAGTGTATTTTTATATTTTATAAAGTTATGGTATATTATATATCTTGTAGTTGTTTTCAAATGGAAAGAAATCATTCTACCACTGTCTGTCATTTTATCTTGCAGAATAATAAAGAACTTGCACAAGAGAATGAGAAGTTCAAAAGTAAAGTGTTTGCTTCCAGGTATTTTTAATCACTTGCACCAAGTTTGATTGTTTGATTGCATAGTGCAGGATCGTTTGATGACATCTCCTAAGTTTTTAATCGAAATTTCATACCGAAACATCATCAATTTTAGCAAGGAGAAAGAAGAATTGTTAGAACAGATATCAGAACTTCAAGAGATGCTGGCTGCCAAGGTAATGCATTCTCAAGCAAACATTACTTCTTTTATAATCGTAAAATGTTTTTTTGTCTGTTTGGCGATTTTCATAATAAGAATAGAAGTTTAGCAAGTCATAAACAGGAGTGTTTACGAGTGCCACATTGCATGTCATAAACAGAAATGCTTAAGCGACATTTTTAGATATGCTTCTCTCATTATGGGCAAGTGAGAAAGGTCGAGAGTTGTATGTTTATATGTGTAGAGTCCAACAGAAACATAAGCGATCTCTTTCGACGTTCACTCAACTGCAACTCTACATTTATATTCTGAACCTTTCTTGGTTGCCCAATGATGAGAAAAGTATCTCTCTATACTCTGTTAGAGAGATACTTTTTGGCTGTTAATTATATGATAAACTTCTAATCATCATGTATCAAAAAATGAAATGAAGATAATAGTATTATTTGAAGGCAATCACTGAGGTGACATGCTGGTGGGTACTGTTACGCGAGTTTATTTCTTCCTTAGGCTGCAAGCTTCAAGTCTATAGAACAGAAAAACACAGAAATTAACAGTAAACTACAGAAAGCAGAATTCGTTGCGAAGCAGGTAAGAGATTTAACCCCCCTGGACCATGTGTATTTTCATGGCATATCTATTGACAGCGAGGGTGGCGACAATCAATTTTCATATGGTGAAACAATAGCATGCAAAGATTGTATAACTGTTCTTTTGTTTAGCTGTCTGCTGAGTCAAAAGAGAGTGATTCATTAACTCGACTAAACTTTGAAAAGGATGAGCTGGAGGGGAAGATGAAAATGGTAGTCGTCTTTTTATTCGGAGGATTCTACCTAAAGTTTTTAATCTCAAAGTATTTGTATTCAGAGTAATGATTTTTGTAATGCGAAGCCTGTTTTTATTTTTAGCAACAAGAACTGCTCGAAAAACTCGGCGCCGAGAAAGGCGAACTACTACAGCGACACCACGAACAAATTGAAAGTCGAGATCAAAGATTGGAAGAGCAAAAACAAACGGTAATTTAACAAGTTTTGCTATGGCATGAAAGACACTACTTCGCCCAGCAAGATCACATGTATCTTCAGTTTTATTGTCTTTGAAAGCATAGGCATCATGAGTTGTTTGACTCTATTCAAGATAGTGGGAAGGATAGTTGAAGACCTTTCCGTTTTGGGAAGACAATCAAAGAGGCTATGCTTTGACATTTATGCCATTTGTGGATGTCTTGATTTGTTTTTTAGAGAGAAGATTTGGAAGTGCAGAATAATACTTTAGAATCAGAGCTAAGGGAAGCTAGAAATGTTGTATCAAAGCTAGAAAGAGAGATAGGTGAGCTCCAATCTATGTTTATGTGTTTATCGTAACTTATGTGCTTCGAGCTCATTGCTCAATTCTTCTGACATTGCTTCGAGCTCATTTCTCAATCCTACTGACATTGCATCATAATGATTTGCTCTCAAAATATCTCCAGCCTCCATTGACTTCAAGCAAATTCTGGAATCTCTTGTGCGCTAGATGTGGACAAGACTCACCGCTTATATAAGCTGTGCTGTAGAATTTTTAACCAACGTGCCATGTCCACGTGCAAGGGTTCATTAATGAAATCAATTCTTTGTGTACAGACAGGCAATGCTGGTTAATTATGTTTTGTATGTAATTCTAGCTGAAATGAAGGACCTCGAAGCCGAGGAGAAAACGTCCGCCACGCACTTAGCTGCCCACGAAATTGACAAACTCAACGAGGAAAGACAAAGAATGGAAAATGAACTTGATATACAGGTAATTATTGTAATGACGTGTTACGTCAATCAAGTTATAGTTTGGCTTTTGTTGAAGATTATTGCATTTCCAGTGGACTAGTGACGTAGTGGAATGTTGGTGGTATTCTAGTACTTATATGAAAGTTTTACCAAATGACTTAATTTTTCTCTTTCGTAGATTAATGAGAATCGAAGGGTGGGAAAGTAAGTGCTTTATTTTTAAATAAAAATTGAAAATATTTAAAATTGAATTCTAGTCGATGTTATCTTTTTACATGCAACTCATTTATGATGCAACTTTGCATCAGCGATGCTGAACTCACCTTACTTTGACAAATGAATACTTTTGTTTCTTTGGTTATTGAGAGCTTTTTATGATTGCCGTATCTTTCTTTTGCCGTAGATTGTTGTTGGCTCAAGATGACAGGATTCAAGAGCTTGAATCAGCATTGGCAAGACTTGGTGAAGAAGCTGTTGATCGTGTATCATTGCTCGAAGATATGCAGAGTGATAAGGAAACGATTAGCAGGGCAATGTTGCAGAATAAAGAATTGAAGGAGCAATTGGAAGAGCTGCAGAAGGATTTGTCAAAGTCGTAAGTTTTCCTTTTCGTGCTTTTACCTGGTATTTTTTGCATACTGCATTCCCTTCTGGAATGTCGATGCCAGGGATTGGCAGTGAATGTGTGGCATTGATATGTACGGTATGCATTGTATATTTATCGATGGTACGCATTGTGCGTTGTACATCGATTTATTAATGTGTGTATCTACATGTGTATTCCATCAGATAAACTACATACTACATTTAACAGATTAAACTCACTGTAAAGCACTAAAGCACATCGTGCTAAGCCACAGTGGAGATATGCACGTGGTAATCGAGTTCCCGACTATGGATATGTCACAAAGAATAGATGATTAGTAAATAGGATATGATTTGTGTAGCTAGCTTGTAATGTTTACTTGCAGGCTTACTACACAATTACTGTACAGGATATTAACAGTGTCCCTGCAACGTATGTTGTGAAGATCTATGCTATACATTCACTGCAAATGCCTGGAAATCTATGTTATCTGTCCAGATGTTGCAGTGTATCTTGAGCTGATGTTTGCAGCCAATGTGGGCGTCATTGTCACGAAATTGTATTAAGTGCTTGCTGATCGTGATACATGATATAGATAATGGAATACAACTCTGTTCCATTCTTAGACCAATGCGAATGCAGAGCTGACTACCGAATTCCACAAAGAGCAGCATTTAAATCAAGAACTAGCTTCAAAACTCAGCAGTATTGGGGTCGAATTGGAAGAGAAAAAGGCAGAGGTGCGAATATTCAAGTGTATTTCCCCCGGTAATGTGTCTCTACCCCCGAGATTGAAAGGCATTGTTGCATTCTTCCAGCGGGTAGGGTATATAGAAGTGTTTAAAGATTATAGGGACCGTCTTTGCGCTTTATCTGCTACAAATCTTATGAAGTTGTATTTTATTGAGGGTGGTGTGTATAAGTTATTGTTTGCTGTCATTCATCCCTGGACTGTCCATTTATTGTATTCATAGGTAACACATTGTAATATTCGTTGACGGAGGTAAGGTATATATGTATATGATTATTGCTTGTATTGATATGTATATGTTGCCGTTTTAGCTGCATTCGAAGTCCACTATGGCAGCTTCACTTCAAGACCAACTCAGCGATCTCCAGGAAACATCCGAAACTCAGGTTCGGACAGAGATTGTTTTTCAGGACAGCATCGCTCATTGAGCCCCAGTGCTTCATTACATTCCGTGTTTCTTCACGTGGTGGCCATTTTGATTGGGCCAACTAGCGTTCGCATCATTCTTTACTTTTGTTTTTGTTAGATCTCTGCCAATACCCACGAGAATGAAGATTTGAAGTTGACGATCGAAGAATTAAAGGCTGACTTAGATCTCCAGGTACTCTCCATAAATTACCCAAACATACTTATGAATGTTGCATAATATGGAAATTTTCCATCGCTTTCCATAACGTGCATTGATGTATGGGTCTTTGTGTAGATTGGTAAACATTGATTTATTTTATTTAGATGCATCTCAACGACAAGCTGAAGCATTTAGAAGCACAATCAGAGCTGACAGATAAACTCCACTTCGAGCTGCAGTCTGCACAGGTATTAGACCTGTACCGACCCCCTGGTTTTCTTTGAAACTGCATTGATTCGCATTGTGAACTGCTGGGCTTTAGGGGGTCAAGGTGTATTGCTCTCGCTCACAGGCTTATCCTTTTCCACAGGACACAATCAACCTGCTGTCGAGTCAGAATACACAGCTGAGAGATGCAATGCAAAGCAGATTCAAGGAGGAAGAGAATGCCGTGCATGCGAAAGAGGCTGAAATGGAAACGAGTCACGTGGTGACGTCTGAGGATGCAGTTTATCATGATGATGATGACGACAACGATGATGATGATTATGATGATGACAGTCATTTGAATGAGCCTTTGGAAGAAGTTGATGGGCGAATTGACGAAGGGCATCAGGGCAGTCATGGAAATTCAATTAACGAAGAATTGGTGTGTATTCAGCATCTGTACCTATTTTTCTAATGTTTACGTCGTGGCTTGTGCAAGACTGGGACCAATTTAGCCTGGTTTCCATATAGTCGTTGAGGGTCGCTAAGGGTCGCTGAAAGGATTAAAAATCACACAGAGACATTGTCAAAAGTTGATTTTAATCCTTTGAGCGACCCTCAACGACCCTCAACAACTATGTAGAAACCAAGCTTTAGATACCAATAGGTTCATACCCAAAGCGCTAATCTTATTACATAGATACTCACTGTATCTATCATACAATACTATGCCATGCAATACCATACTATACAGGCCAATGGTAACCCAATTCTGTCCAAAACCAAGGCTTGTCTAAGCCAGTGACTGATCTGAGACTAATTCAAGTTAATGCATCAGTTTATGTCAAAGGGTTACAACGTAGCTCACAATCTTAGCACAGAGTGAAGTAAATTTCTTTCTCTTGTATCCACAGCTCGATTCGTATCGCAGCGCGATTGCGCAACTCGAACAAGACCGCGACGGCATATACGAAGTACTACACAAGGAGCGCGAGCAATACGAGGCTGACATGGCCTCGTTACGACAGCACATGGAGCTGCAACTACAACAACAACTGAAGCAACGGTTGAGGCAAGTGCGAGAGGACTTCCAACAACAAATACACGATGAACAACTCAAGTCGCAATCATTGCAGACGACTGTTGATAATTACAAGAAGCAAGATGAGCTGTTTCAAAGTGACGTCAATGAAAATGGAATTAATTACGAGACATTGAAAATTGCTTTTCAGCAACTGCAGGTGAGGCGTTTTGCGCACACGTTAGCTTCTGGAGATGAGATGCCGTGAATCGTTGAATAAACTCCCCTGTTAGGCGGGGGGGGGCTTATTTGCCGAAACGAAATCTTAGCTGGATTGTTATTATGGTTTATCAAGCTCTTGAGCTTTATTTTGAATTTGGGATATTTTCTAAGCCAGCTCACTTTAAAATGAAAGAATTCACTGTTCATCTCTTCTCATCCATTTCAATAGACTCGATTCAGGGAGCTGCAAGAAGAGAAAGCTGGACTTCACGACAGTTTTCAAGAGCTTGAGCACACGAATCTGCAGCTAGCCACGGAAACTGAAACCATCAGTAAGTGACGAAACTCGAGAATCCCCCCCCCGTTATATTACCATTACCCTTATAGCACTCAATGGAATGAGCGTTGCTACACGGGTGTTCAACACGATATTCTTACTAAGTCAAAGCGGTCAAGGTTTTCAGGCTTTGATCACTTGGAGGCTGTGCTTTCACTGGTTTAAACCCACGTGGTTACCATGGACTACAAGCCACCAGCCAACTAAGCCGTTCATTCTTCTGAGGTCGTTAAATGAGCACTAAATGTTTCTGACTGTAAAGAACATTTGTAACAGTTGTCTGAAAACTGAACTGGCTAAATATAACAGCATAAATATTCGTCTTGACTTTTGTGTACTTTTGATATTACATGAAGCTCAAAAGATTTCCCCTATCTCTTTCTCATTAAGCGTCCTTTACATTCTGATCAAGGGATTTGTCTCGATCCCATGCAGCCTCATCGCCATCTTACTACTTTCAATTGCCTGCCAATGGGTTATTTGATAGAAGGGTCGTATCATCAGTTACAATATTCTCCTATACTCTTGTTTCTTTCTCAGGTGAATATGTGAATTTGTACCGAACACAGCGATTGGCGTTGAAAGAGAAATTCTTGGAGAAGGACCGGTTAATTTCACAGCTTTCAAACGAGCACGGCCGAATGCAAGTGAGTATTGGATGCGGCTACACCAATCTTTTATTTCTGTTCAACAATTAAAGAAGCAATTGCATACTGCTCATGAGCCAGGGGTCTCCTTGCAGATACAGTAGACACCCGCATATAAAAGCATGCAATTATTCAGCTTATTGTTAAAAAACAATGGGCTATTGTTAAAAACATTGTTAAAAACAATAGTCTATTGCTTTTCCATTGTTTTCAGCAGAATTATCATAAGAGTGTTGCTATTCCTTTTTCTGTATCCCTCGTCCAATTTCCACGATTTTATACTGGATTTGATCAAAAATTGAAGTTGAAACTATTTATATCTATTCTGAAACATTTGTTTTTGTTTTTCAGTTGAAAATCTCACAACTTCAAGAGCTGGTCATGCAAACATTAGCTGAGAAGTCAAACTTTGAACAAGAGAAAAAGCAACTGCAGGACTTGGTTAACAAACGTCTGGAGATTCAATCCGGCGCTGAAAGAGATCACGAAATACCAAAATTGAATCTCTCAGATTCATCACTGTACAACGAAACTATAGTCTCGCTCGCAGATGACGAGCGGCATTTGGACGACACGGAATCGAGGCTGCAACATCGAAACGACATTGTGGGGGAAAGTGACGTGGGGAATCACCAGACACCGGATCGGAATGCCCAGAAAATCCTGCAAATATTCGAACAGTTACACGATACAGGCGAAGGCTATCAGCGAGGCTGGCTATCGCCTGTTACACGTAGACACGAATTTACACCATGTAAGAACTGCTCCGAAAGGACATTTACTATATAGTTGTTACAAGTTGGGCTATACTGTGGCACCTCCATTAACAAACACTTTTGAACAAAGGACACTTTTGAACATACAGTCAAATCTGCATAGTTCGAACTCGTGTAATTCGAACTCTATGTAATTCGAACGAAATTCTCTGTCCCTTCAAGTATCCCTAATGAGCCAACCTTTATAATACAAACCTCTATAATTCGAACTTTTTATGACTCAAACATTTTGATGCTTCCCCAGAGGGTATTCGAATTAGACAGAGTTGACTGTAGCAATCTCTAGTTTCTACAATATATGCACCTAAAACGGGCACATGTCTGCAATGGACAAGCATTGGTTCCTTGGGTGTCTGTTACATGGAGGTTCCACTGTATGTTAACTATAATAGGCAAATGAATACATTTATACATAATTTAATGCACTAGAATTGGGTGGATCTACACGTGTCTGATATGTGGATATTTGTGGATCTATATATATATAAATGACCATTGTTCCCTGTGTGTAATTTACTTGGTTCGCGGATGATCAACCATCAGTGTGATGCCTGTTAAAACACTGGTCAAGTACTGTTAAAAGTCTTTGAGTCGTGACACCCCTGGATTTTTCTACTGAGCAGTAAGGCTTAATGGACTGACCATTCAGCACGGGGGTTGTGCACTGTAGCGATAAATCGTCAATAATTCAATCTGCGTTATGGCTGATTGCCTCCTGGAAATATTGATGAACTTAATAGTCAGTGGTTTAAAACCTTCAAATTTCGAGTTTTTTGATGATTATTTTGATTGGTCAAATACTGTGGAAACATTTGCAATGTTTTTAGCTTCCCCTCGAAATTCAGTGCCACTGGGTTTGGTTTTCGTAGCAAAAATTACAAACATCTCCAGAGATATTTTATATACATTAAGATGTTGTATAGAATTATAGTAATAATGGATTTGGATAAGTATGTCGGATAAATGCAATTATAATTGCAGTATTGAGTAATTAATTGTTAATTAAATATATATTACCTAAATACCTTTGGTTTTTATTTGTCTTCTTATTAAAAGTAAAGTTAAAGCCCTCTGAGTTAGGTTTTTGCGACACAGGGGAAATTTTTTTGTGTCGAAATACGGGGTGATTTCTTGTGCATCTTGAAATTTTTGGGGCCTTCTGACATTTGTCACATGGACTTTTCGTGATTGCAAAATGAACAGGCCTCCCCTGCCCTTTTGCGCAATAGTTCGTTTATACAAACGGTTGCCGTTATCCTTATTTGTCTGTTGCAGATTGCAGATGCTATTGTGTCCCAGACATAGAGATAGGATATAATATACACTAGAGTGCGAACCAGGCCCCGGGCGGTGACGCAGTTTGGACGCCATCTTGTTGGAGGCTCATTTCAGACTTTCACGGTCTGAACCCTTATACTTTGAACAAGAATTACGTGGATATTACGATTGTTTAACCTCAAATAAAGATTGGAACCTTCATAATATCATAGTCGGTTCAACATATTGAAGCTTTGTTGTTGAATCGAATGTATTACTACTATTTTTAGAAAGACGGATTTCCATTTTACCGACTGCCCCCAAATAGGGTAAATTAGATATCAATCGATCGGAAATGACCTTCCGAGTATGAATCTGCAATAACATTCAGAAAAGACGAGGCATAAAATGTTCCTGAATTTGGTACTTCTTCAACCAACACACTTTATCACGTGTTCACTCATATCCCCAAATGAGGCCATTTGTATATGGCGGCGGCATTGCATGAATTGCCTGACCCACTTGTGATGTTGTGATGTGATGGCAGAAGAAAATACAACGAACAGAGAAATAGTTGGAAGGCCCGAGCTTGGGTTAGGGAGAGAAAACATCCGCCAACATTTTCAATTGTGTTCGTCCTCTTTTAACAGACCAGATAATGTGTTTGGTCCAAATGAAGGCCTGCCTGCTTATACAATTTTCCCAAGGAGGCCTAAATTGTCAGGGCGAAAGAGACCAAAAGGCCGCCCGAAAAAGAAAGTAATTAACCCTGACCCACTGAATAATATGGAATTGACCGAGGATGATGATGTTGGTGATGGTGTGGTGATGAGGACGATGGTATTGGCTTTTATGTGCCACAGCAAAACTCTGTACCAGGTAAGGTATATGGGCGGCGTTCACTGTTTAACGAATATAGGATATCTTACCCTGTGTGTTAAGTGAGATTATTTAAATTTTTTATTTTATTTTAGATAATAGATCTACGGCTATTGGAAGCGAAATGCAAATTGGTCAAGAAGGAGTGACAGTGACACCAAATCAAGGTGGACAGGTATTAGGATGTTTATGGTTTGCATATATGCTATTGCAATGTATGCTTGTTGTATTGTCAGCTTGTTCTCGCATGGAATGTGTGGAAATTGCAATATTGCAAAAAATGGCAGAGTAGCTTAGAATGATGAGTACTAAAACAAAGAGACCAGGTACCCCCAAGTTTGTGGCAAAGAGTTCTTAACTTAGAAATGGGGCTTCCCCAGACTAGAAAGTATGTACTGCATGTAGAAGATTTTGCACATACAAACAAACTGCCAGGTGCAAAACTGCCAATCAAGTGCGCAAAATTGAAAATTGTACTTGTCAAACACTACCACCATCAAACACTACCACCTTAGTAGAGGTGCTGCTATGCGGTAGTGTGTCAAGTTTGATGAGAAAAACTATCTTCCGCATGCAGAAATCAAACTTTCTGGTATAGGGGCTCCCTTTACTTGAACCATCATGACAATACTCTACATATTTTTCATATTATAGGGCATGTCTGTTGTTGAGCAGTCATATCTTTTTCAAGTTTTGAAAGCAAAATCAGTGATGCAAATATGCGGAAATACTGATTACCTCATTCAAGATTTTGATACTGAAAGGCAGATGTTGAAGGTAATATTTTTCAGCCTTTGTTGTCATGCTATTGTTTATTATCTTTTGGAAATTTAATAGAATGTAATTTTTTATATTTTTGAAATATTTTTAGCTTCAGAGGTACTGTATTGTGTCAAGGGTTCCCATTAAGTGTTACAATAATCTGCAATGGGTGTATTACTGTTCTTGCCATGAAGGGCGTTCTGACTTTGTTAGAAATTTAAACAGAGAAATTAATCATGGTGCACAAGGTAAGTTAAAATATATCAATTGGTTTTATTGCACATTACTTTAATATGAGCCAGTTTAGTTAATACTAGACACCTGTTTCAGTGACAATGTCTACCAGCACTTGGTGTAACAGCAACACACATTTCTAGAATTAGAAATGAGATTGTGGGTTCAAATCCCACAGTGCTGTTTGTCATTGACATGGTCATCTACCATTTCATACCAACTATGTCAAGATAAGGCAATAGAAAAGTCTTGCTCTGGTTTGAAACATTGGTTGTAACTTTTGTGAAACTTTTGTAAACCCCTTTTTCATACAGAGCTTAAGGAGATGCTTAAAGAAAAATTTGCTGACTGCATTCATATAAAGATATGCTTTGAAGTGTTCAGTGTTTGGGAAATATTCAATGGAGTAACAATGCCAGCAATAAATGAAGTATGTAAAAATGTTTATGTACATCATGTACAAATACATTTTATGCCACTTTAAACATGTGATGTTTAAATACTTGGCTGTGCTTCATAATAACACAATTTTCAAATAATTTTGATGTAATTACAAATTTTGTAACAACACTTCTCTATTACTTTTCAAATTTCAATTGTTTTATAGAGATATACACAGACCACTGGTATCATCAGGTAGTGGCAAAAATAACCATATTCCTAAAGTACAATAAATTATTGAGCGATATCTGAGCTTGCAAACCACTTTTCTTTTATCCACTTCATGTCTGGTACTTTATTGGCCCTTTTTACACTGCCCAAATTATGTGAATCCTAACATATATTCTGTAATTTGTTATCAAATTTCTTAATAAAAAGAAATTAATTATTGATTCATATTGTTCGCACTTCTGAGCTCTGTTCCCCAAAGTTGATTGTCTTGCTGCTTTCTACATTTTCTTTAATTTTGTTTTGTCCTTCTCCCTTTTTTCTATCCTCTCACTTTTGGTATTCAAAATCAAGTCATCTCTGTCATCTTTTAAACTTGCCCATGGAAAAAAGTTCTCATTTTTATATTGATATTTTCATGCGTGTTGTTTTCAAGTGTATGCACCTGGTCGGGTTTTCACATAAAATCCCTATAAAGTATAAAAATATGTTATGTGTAACAAAAAACCAACGCCATTTAGGGCCAGTGTAAAAGGGCCGATTGGGTAAGAAGTTACCTCTCTTTGGCCATACTTTATTCACTGTAACCATGAACGGTTTTTTTGACAGGGTTTGTCTACATTTGTTCAGCTACCATTGTCTGGAAAGTCGATGGTCATTGTAAAGCCACCACTTGATTCATTTGGAATTGTTGGTGCTGATAGAAGGGGTTTCAGATGTTTTACTTGCACGTCTACTCGATATTCTTGCAATCATATATCTTGCGTAAAGTCGACTCTTGCAAGAAATGGAACAGACACGGATATACCTGATTGTTTGCTTGATATGGTTCAACAACATGAATATCTTCGAAATTCAGCACCAAAGATATACTCTCGCCCGGCAGTTCAACAATGAAAATTCCATTCTCTGTTCAGCACTCTCAGAGAAGTTTGTTTACTGGGTTTTTAAATGGTATTGTTGACACTGTTGAAGATCGTTTTATAATAATAGATGACTTTGCATCATCTATGTGCAGCATTTGCAAGGCGGATTTATCGACTGAAATTCAATGGATAAATAACAGGAAGTTTTACACTCAAAAGTATATATTTGATGTTTCGGGTGAGTGTTTTGGCCCGTCGTTTCTA